>SJYT01030544.1:277254-349137 GCA_006410635.1 Cephalophus harveyi
GCAGCCAGTGCTGGAGGATAAACAGCAGCCAAGAAATAGCAAGAGAAGCTGAGCATCAGCGGGAGCAGGAAAAGAGTGTGTGAAGGTTCCGATACACATGGGCACTCGTGAGGCAGGAACGCAAAGTTTGCAGCTACAAGTACCATAAGCCAGACCAACCAAAGAGGTGGTACTCTTTAAACTGAGGAAATAGAAAGAGAAGGGGGTTCCTCGAAAAATACCTACAGAACTACTGTTAGTCCAAAGGTCTGTGCTTAGTGCTGCGGGGGCCGAAGCAGTGACATTACCCTTGCCTTTGTGGGGCTCCTGTGCTCAGGGACCGAAGAGCCCACCGCCCCAGCCTGAGGTGGGGGCACCCAGTGAGGCCAGTGACCGTGATGACGAGAAGCAGGAAGCTGAAGGGTGGACTCCAGAGAGAACGGGCAGAGAGACGGCATGGGTGGACAGGCTCTCAGCAAAAATACAGCGAGTGGGGGAGGAAGCCTGTCCTGGCTAGGCCTCGGAGGTCCAGGCAACGGAACAACCTTACGAGGAATTCACCAAGTAACCGGGGTAAAAGCCTCCTAAGCCAACCAAATAAGTCCCTATTTCCCAAACCTACAGTCAAGACCCTTCATAATTGGCTCCAGTTACTGTACAGGCATCAACCCCCACAAAGTGGAATTGCCTGGAACAGGGAAATGAATAGCACATACGTCATGGGTGGTATTGAAGAGTTGAGAGCAAAGTGCCTGTGAAACGTTCTGGGATGATTATAAAGAAATTTGCAAAAAAAGAGAATCAGCACTTCAGTTGAAAAAGGTCCACTTCAGGGGGTCTGTATGGATAGAGTCTAAGCAGGTGGTTCACACCTATGTGTTGCTCATTTTCCAGGCTGCTCCCAAATGAAACAGTCCCAATGAGCCCCTGTGAAATCACAGCACAGCTCCAAAAAACTGTTTGCTAGCCAAGGGAAGATGGCACCCTTGGGCCTGACTTAATCATCCTTTTGAAACTGGGGAGAAATGAACTCTTGCTTCATACCTTGTGACCATCTCCCTTACCTGGGAGCCTATTCATTAAGTAAGAACACTGAGCCCCTCACAAAGTACAGACAATAACACAGGACCAAGAAGAATGAGTCACAGACCCTGGCCCAAAGGGGCTAAGGGACTGTGGGGAGACTGTCATCTGTGTCCCATACCATCTGCAAGAAGAGAAAGACTGGAAAGGGAAGCAGAAGCTGGAGAGGAGAACAGAGCCATGACCGTAGTAGAGTTGATAGCCACACACATGATTGTGTGGTGTCGAGGGCTTTCTCATAAGGGCTGTCACTGGACAGTCAGCGCTCTGGGAAAAGGACAAACAAATAGGTTTTTTCCTTCCACACAGTATTCATATTACAAAATCAATATGTGTTTGTTTAAAAAATATTTCAATAAGAGGATGAAGTAAAAAGTACCCCTAAACATTTCTCCCCCGACTCTCAATCCCCGGGGGATTAGATCATTAATAATTTATCCTGTTATTGTNCCACACAGTATTCATATTACAAAATCAATATGTGTTTGTTTAAAAAATATTTCAATAAGAGGATGAAGTAAAAAGTACCCCTAAACATTTCTCCCCCGACTCTCAATCCCCGGGGGATTAGATCATTAATAATTTATCCTGTTATTGTGTATTCTTTCTCAGTGCATTAATATTTGGAGCAATAATTACTGAAAGGGAGGTGTTGCCGTGCACGTGGTTTGGCATCTAATGGGCTACTCACCGTTGTGCTTGTGCTCCGTCGCTGAGTCGTGTCTGACTCTTTGTGGCCCCGTGGACAGCAGACTGCCAGGCTTCTCTGCCCATGGAATTTTCTGGACACAGATACTGGAGTGGGTTGCCGTTTCCTCCTCTAGGGGATCTTCCCAACCCAAGGATCGAATCCTCATCTCTTGCGTCTCCTGCATTGGCAGGTGAAGTCTTTGCCACTAGTGCCATCTGGAAAGCCCTAATTCACAATCACCTGCACCGTATTGTGTACACACAGCTCCATCTGACTGTTTTTAGTGAAAGCACAGCTGCCAGCGTATGAAACAATTCATATACTTTTTATTTATGTTTACCACTTCATTTATGTAGTCTTCTATTAATGGGTTTTTGGCTTATTTCTAAAAGTAAACTTTTTGACTTATAGAAATAATGCTGTGGAGATATTTGGGGATGGTATTATTTTTCTTAAATATTTTTTTTCATAAATGCATTTTTTGTTTGAGGCAAAGAAAAGTCTAGCTGAAAGGATTACATACAGTTCCAAGCAATCAAGGCCCAGCTGTTAGAGGCACTATTGTGATTTTGTAAATTCAATTTCAGTTCAGTTCAGTCACTCAGTCGTGTCCAACTCTTTGTGACCCCATGGACGGCAGCACGCTAGGCCACCCTGTCCATCACCAACTCCCAGAGTTTACTCAAACTCATGTCCATTGAGTCGGTGATGCCATCCAACCATCTCATTCTCTGTCATCCACTTTTCCTCCTGCCTTCAATTTTTCCCAGCATCAGGGTCTTTTCAAATGAGTCATCTCTTCACATCAGGTGGCCAAAAATTGAAGTTTCAGCTTCAACATCAATATCAGTCCTTCCAATGAACACTCAGGACTGATCTCCTTTAGGATTGACTGGTTGGATCGCCTTGCAGTTCAAGGGACTCTCAAGAGTCTTCTCCAACACCACAGTTCAAAAGCATCAATTCTTTGGCACTCAGCTTTCTTTACAGTCCAACTCGCACATCCATACATGATTACTGGAAAAACCATAGCCTTGATGAGACAGACCTTTGTTGCCAAAGTAATGTCTCTGCTTTTTAACGTGCTGTCTAGGTTGGTCATAACTTTTCTTCCAAGGAGTAAGCGTCTTTTAATTTCATGGCTGCGGTCACCATCTGCAGTGATTTTGGAGCCCAAAAAATAAAGTCAGCCACTGTTTCCACTGTTTCTCCATCTATTTGCCATGAAGTGATTGGACCGAATGCTATGATCTTCGTTTTCTGAATGTTGAGCTTTAAGCCAACTTTTTCACTCTCCCCTTTCACTTTCATCAAGAGGATTTTTAGTTCTTTTTCACTTTCTGCCACAAGGGTGGTGTCATCTGCATATCTGAGGTTATTGATATTTCTCCTGGCAATCTTGATTCCAACTTGTGCTTCATCCACCCCAGAATTTCTCATGATGTACTCTGCATGTAAGTTAAATAAGCAGGGTGACAACATACAGCCTTGACATACTCCTTTTCCTATTTGGAACCAGTCTGTTGTTCCTGTCCAGTTCTAACTGTAGCTTCTTGACCTGCATACAGATTTCCCAAGAGGCAAGTCAGGTGGTCTGGTATTCCCATCTCTTTCAGAATTTTCCACAGTTTATTGTAGGGAGACTTTAAAATTATATACCTTTGGGAGAAAAAGGTAATTTGGGGCAATTCTGTCTAATTATGTAATGCTTTGGGGAAAATATGCAGTTTGATATTAAAAGGAAATAAGCTTCTCAAAAGCAATTATGTTAGGCAAAAGATGAATGAAGAACCCTGCCTTGCCCTAGGAGGTACTCAGAAGCATTAGCATAGCTGAAAAATTAATGTCCTGTTAAAGACACTTTAGAAATCAGGAAACTTATGGGTAAGGTTCTTCTCTTTAGAAAGAAAGGGAAAGTTGCTCAGTTGTGTCCCACTCTTTGTGACCCCAGGGACCATACAGTCCATGGACTTCTCCAGGCCAGAGTACTGGAGTAGGTAGTCGCTCCCTTCTCCAGGAGATCTTCACAACCCAGGGATCGAATGCAAGTCTCTCACATTACAGGCAGATTCTTTACCAGCTGAGCCACCAGGGAAACCCACTTTTGGACTTTTTCTCCATCTGAGAATTCATCTGTGGTAGGTTACCTTTTGCTTTGCTTATGGATAATCATAAGCTAGTTAGCATGGTGGCATTTAGCTAATAATACTATAAAATCACTTCTTCCAACAACATATGTCAAAATATCTTGATGAAATAATTCCTTTCTCATGAATACANGTGAGGTGGGAGACAGCAGGTCACCTGGGCAAGGGCAGGCGCCCACAGCTTCAAAACTCCTTCGAAACTCCTCATGAAAGGGATAATCCCCGTGGGAGGCACAGCTCACCAAGGCACAGGCCCTGCAGTCCCTGTTGAAGCTGAGCAAGGTGGTCATATCCTCCTTGCTCAGTTCAAGTCAAAGATCTGGAAGTTCTCAGCAATGCATTCAAGTGTCACCAACTTGGGGATCACAATCAAGTTCCTCTGCATGGGGAATCAGATCAGCACCTGGCAGTGGCTTTGATCCTGGGATCCTCCAGTATGGAAGGGTCTTCAGGCTTGGCCCAAGGGCCTGTCGGGAGAGCCTAGGGGACTGTAGGCAGTCACCACAATGCCTTTGGAGTTGCAATACTGGATTAACTTCTCCTGAGTGAGGTATGGGTGGCACTTGATCTGGTAAACCACCGACTTGTATTTTAAGCCAAGTTTGTTTAAGATCTTCTCCACTTGGAGATGGTTAAAGTTGGAGACTCCAGTAGCTTTCACCAGCCCTTCGTCCACCAGCTCTTCCATGGCTGTCCAGGTATCCATGAAATCTTTCTCACTGGGAATCACATTGCGGTCCTCATCCAATGGGAAGAGTCTCTCCCAACCTTGAAGCCCGTGGGCCAGTGGATGAGGTAGAAGTCCAGGTAGTCCCGCTTCAGCTTCTGGCAGGCACCGTTCACCAGGTCCTTTCTGCGAAATATGCACCACCGCTTGCTGACGATGAAAAAGTCCTCGTACTTCATGACCTTCTCCTGGAGCTTTGCCTGGAGGGCCAACCCCACCTGTTCTCGTTCTGGTACACGTGGGCACAGTCAATGCAATGGTACCCAAGATCAATCGCCACCTTCACAGCCTCCATCACTTTGCCTGGAAGGGACTTCCAGGTGCCCAGCCCCAAGATGGGCATCTTTGTGCCAGTGTGTAGAGCATGATGTGGTTGGCTATGACTGCTGAGCTCCACTGACTGGGATCAGAAGACCACTGTACATACTTTTTAATAATTTTATTTATTTTGCTGTTGTTGTTTAGGTGATCAGTCATATCTGATTCTTTGTAACCCCATGAACTGCAGCACACCATGTTTCCATATCCTTCATCATCTCCAGAGCTTGCTCAAACTCATGTCCATTGAATCGGTGATGCTATCCAATCATCTTGTCCTCTGTCATCTCTTCTCCTCCTGCCTTCAATCTTTCCTAGCATCAGGGTCTTTTCTAACAAGTCAGTTATATGAATCAGGTGTCCAAAGTGCTGGCGCTTCAGCTTCAAGATCAGTCTTTCCAATGAATATTCAGGGTTGATTTCCTTTAGGATTGACTAGTTTGATCTCCTTGCTCATTTTGTCTGCTCTGGATCTTGGAAGCTGTGCAGGCTTTTCTCTAGTTGCAGTGCACAGGCTTCTCACTGTGGCGGCTTCTCTTGTTGCAGAGCGCAGGCTCTAGAATGCAGGCCCAATAGTTGTGGTACAGGGGCTTCGTTGCTCTGTAGCATGTGGGATCTTCCTGTGACAGGGATCAAACCCATGTTCCAGCACTGGCAGGTGGATTCTTTACTACTGAGCCACCAGGGAAGCCCCTTTCTTACATATTTTTAAAGACTTTAATTTTTAGAGCAGTTTTAGGTTCCCAGTAAAATTGACAGAAAGGTACAGAGTTTTCTCATGTGCCCCTGCCCCACATGTCCACAGCTTCCCCCATTAGCAACACCTGCACCAGAGTTGTGAGCTTCTTACCAATGATGAACCTACACTGACACATCATTATCATTCAAAGTCCATGGTTTACATGAAGATGTAGTCTTGGTATTGTACATCTTATGAGTTTGGACAAACAGATAATGCCTGTTATCCACCATCAGAGTAAAGACAGAATATTTTCACTGCCCTAGAATTTCTCTGTGCTCAGCCTCTGTTTTTCTTATGTTTAAAGATAGAAATAAAACAAGAGCTAGGAAGATCAAGTGACTTGCCTGGGGGTTACACAACTGGAAAGTGACAAATCCTACCTTGAATTCATCTCTTCTGACTCCATATCCAGTTTTGTTTTGTTTTTCATCGAGCCATGTGGATAGGGGAGCAGGAGACAGGACAGGCAGGAAGAAGAGAGGGGGTTGTTGGGGAGGGGGAAAGGGGTGGAAATTTCCAGAAAAGAGGCAAGGAAAATCAAGAGGGGCTGAGAATGAAGTAATAAGAGGGGCCGCAAATAATTATCCTAAAGAATGGTTGAAAATATTTTAAAAGTGACATTTGTTAAAGCAGTTCCTTGCAATCTTTTATATAATTATGAAACATTGGCGCCATCTCAGTGTTGTTATCCAGGGAGATTTAGTCCATGATTGAAGACCCACTGGAGGGAGCCCTGTACAAGATCACAATGGTCATCACAAAAATGACAGAGCAGCATGGTGAAGGGCTGGGGTGAGGTCTGCTCTGGGGCTTCCCAGGTGGCACTAATGGTAAAGAACCTGCTTGCCAATGCAGGAGACGATGATAGACACAGATTCAACCCCAGAGTTGGGAAGATCCCCTGAGGAGGGCAGAGCAACTCACTCCAGTATTCCTGCCTGGAGAATCCCATGGAGCCTGGCAGGCTACAGTCCATGGGGTTGCAAAGAGTCAGACACAACTGAAGTGACTTAGCACACAAGCACATGGTCAGCTTGAGGCTGGGGGATAAACAGAATACAAAATGGTATGTAATGAATTAAAACTCTTTAAAGACGTGCATGTGAACAAGAGCAGATAAGATGGGGAAAATGAAAGAAGTTGTTTTTAGAGTGATGATCTTAGGTATGGTCCTTGCTCCACCAGTTTCCTTTCCTGCTATGATAAGGCATCTTTGCATACCCTCAGCCCTGTGAGATCTGGTCCAGATACTGTAACCATCTCCCCCAGCCCAGGATCATCTCTCTGCAGTGTTTTCAGAGCCCAGACCAAGGATGGGGATGAGGGACAGGGGAAAACCCTCCCATCTCTGACGTCATCCTTGTCATGGGGGAAGTGAAATCTGACCTAGCTGGGCTGTCAGAGAACAGATCTGGGTAGCTAGGAGATGCCCTCCATGAATGGACCACCTCCCTCCCAACTCCCAGGTGATGACAGCTCCCTTCACTGAGAGAGGAACAAGGAAATCCAGTGGCTGGAGGATAAATCCTGAAATGATGGGGGCAGGCTAACCCCAGGCCAACTGTCCTGGAAAGGAAAGGTGACAGGGGAGCAGGGCAAGAGTCTTCGAGAAGTATCCTGATATTTGCATGTCCTTATAGCTCTTGTACTAATGTTCACTTAATGTTTATATTAACTCCCTTTTAAAAATGTTTTGGTTAACCACAATGAGGTACCATCTCACGCCAGTCAGAATGGCTGCTATCAAAAAGTCTACAAACAATAAATTCTGGATATGGTGTGGAGAAAAGGGAACCCTCTTACACTTTTGGTGGGAATGCAAACTAGTACAGCCACTATGGAGAACAGTGTGGAGATTCCTTAAAAAACTGGAAATAGAACTGCCATATGACCCAGCAATCCCACTGCTGGGCATACACACTGAGGAAACCCGTATTGAAAGAGATGCATGTACCCTAATGTTCATCACAGCACTGTTTACAATAGCCAGAACATGGAAGCAACTTAGATGTCCACTGGCAGACGAATGGTTAAGAAAGCTGTGGTACATACACACAATGGAATATTACTCAGTCATTAAAAAGAATGCATTTGAATCAGTTCTAATGAGATGGATGAAACTGGAGCCTATTATACACAGTGAAGTAAGTCAGAAAGAAAAACACCAATACAGTATACTAACACATATATGTAGAATTGAGAAAGATGGTAACAATGACCTTATATGTGAGACAGCAAAAGAGACACAGATGTATAGAACAGTCTTTTGGACTCTGTGGGAGAAGGTGAGGGTGGGATGATTTTAGAGAACAGCACTGAAACATGTATATTATCATATGTGAGACAGATCACCAGTCCAGGTTCAATGCATGAGACAGGATGCTCAGGGCTGGTGCACTGGGATGACCCTGAGGGATGGGATGGGGAGGGAGGTGGGAGGGGTATTCAGAACAGGGAACACATGTACAACCATGGCTGATTCATGTCAGTGTATGGCAAAAACCACCACAATATTGTCAAGTAATTGGCTTCCAATTAAAATAAATAAATTAATTAAAAAATAAGTAAAAATATTTTGGTTGTACTGTGTATTCGTTGCCAGGCACAGGCTTTCTCTAGTTGCGATAAGTGAGGGCTCCTCTTGATGCAGTGCACAGGCTTCTCATTGCGGTGGCTTCTCTTCTTGCAGAGCACAGGCTCTAGGGCACATGGGCTTTTGTAGTTGTGGCACACGGGGTCTAGAGCATGGGCTCAGTAGTTGAGGCACATAGGCTTAGTTGCCCCACAACATGAGAAATCTTCCCAGACCAGGGAAGATTCTTAACCACTGGATGACCAGGGAAGTCCTCAACTCCCTTTTAATTAAGTACTTTCACCTGTTCAAAAATACCTATCCTAAATGGAAAACCATAAAACTATTACAAATAAGTGAAAAAAAAAAAAAAACATTCTCCCATAATCTTCTCACTTACCTCCAGTGGCTTGGGCACCATGCTTTGGGAATGCTCGTGAACTGAGAAGTACAGGGAGGAGCTTTGGAGTTCAGCAGACTGGGGTTCACCATCAAGGAGCAGAGGTTGACTTCTCCAGCCTCAGTTTCCACACCAGTAACAGAACACCTTCTTCTAAAGAGTCAGTGAAGCCACAAGAAAGTTCATGGCTCAAAATGGTAGCCACACTGGACCTTCTCAGCAAGAAGTCAAAATAAGACAAAGTTCCTTTCTATTCCTGAACCCAGAGTTCTTTGTATACAGAGAAAAGAAGACGAGATGAGTTGGTAGGGGTGGTGGCTCGTCTTCCCAGTCCAGGTCTAACGGGCCATCAGCATTTCTCTTGGACACTGATACAGGAGGAAAACTCAAAACTCAATACAAGGCATGACATCTCAGCCATTACCAGCCTCCCCACAGGGGACAAACTATGTGCTTCAGTAGCCATCCACCTGTCACTTCCCCTCAAGCCCACTTGAAGCTTCTTAGCTTCATGATCTAATCCTCCGGTCATCTGATGTAATTTCTGCTTTCTCTGACGTAATTTCCAAAACATGCCCAGTTTTTCTGCTATCTGCTCACTTTCCATCCTGGGCAAGGACCCTTTGGGAGGCTTCTACCTGGCTGTCCTCTGCCGCCCCCAGATCCGTCCATATCTACCGCCCCCCTCCAGAGTGGTGAAGACTCTGCCTCACTCACCCAGTGCTATGGAGGGTCTCCTCACCTCCACCCTTGACACGTGGAAATGGTTCCTATCAAGGTCCCAGGACTTGTAAGTAAACCCAACCCATGCACACATCTAGACCCTCAAGTCTCTGGACAGTGCACCACCTTTCACATCTCAAGGCACATAGAGATCAAAGGGCAAGCTGTTTTCACCTGGAGGTGATCTGCCCCTCCTCCAAGGTTAGAGGAAGCCAACATTTCTGCCATCAGAGCCTCCCAGCACCTGGGGCTCAGGTGGGAAGCTCTACTCTGCAGCATCCCAGATGCTCACCTGCACCTCCCTTGAAAGTGCTTCTCTCCCAGAGGGTGGGGCCCTGCACTCCTTACCTTTCTCCAGGAGGCAGAGCCAGGCTTACATGATTAGGGAAAGTCCTCAACATACTACTTACTGTTTTGTATATGGACTACAGAGCCTGGTAGGCTACAGTCCATGGGGTCGCTAAAAGTCGGACACAACTGATCGACTTCACTTTCACTTTTCACTTTCATGCATTGGAGAAGGAAATGGCAACCCACTCCAGTGTTCTTGCCTGGAGAATCCCAGGGACGGGGGAGCCTGGTGGGCTGCTGTCTATAGGGTCGCACAGAGTCGGACACGACTGAAGCGACTTAGCAGCAGCACACATTATAAAGTACATGCAAAAATTATGTTAAGGAGGAAGATGTGCTCAGTCGTGTCCAGCTCTTTGCACCCCTGGGAACTGTAACTTAACAGGTTCCTCTGTCCATGGAATTTTCCAGGCAAGAATACTGGAGTGGGTAGCCATTCTCTTCTCCAGGGGATCTTCCTAATCCAGAGATTGAACCTAGGTCTCCCACATTGCAGGCAGATTCTTTACCATCTGATCCACCAGTGAAGCCCTGGTAAAGCATAAAAAGGCTTTATTTTCTCCATCCTTGCCTTCAGTCAGACTCTGTCCCTGCAGGACATCTCAAGCAGATGTCCAGTCCTATTAAAAGCTTTAGTCTCATATCCACTTAGTGACTATTTCCTCTGCCCTTGGCCAGCCCAGGCCAGGCCTCTGGGTTCTGCAGAAAAATGAGCACAGGGGCTCTGCACTTCATGCCCCTGCCTCTCTCCAGTAAGGCCTTTTCTCCCTCAGAGGTTGGCCTCCAGAGGAGGGTGAGGGAGAAGTGTGACCATCACTTGCTGACTGGGTGCTATGCTACCCCTCTCTCAGGCCATCTGTGTAACCAGGCACCTACCACATCTCAGGCACTCTGCTCTGTGCTGGGGACACCACTGGGCAGTAGGAAGAGGAGGTGACCCAGACAGATAGCTGCACATCCTTGCTCTTCACCAGCTCCTGGAATGTAGGAATATCTTCAAGCAGGGAGGCTAAGCCATGCTGTAGGGCAGCAGGCATCCACTATCAGGGTTATTTCCTGCCACTCCACATACTGTCCCCACACCCCTCTGCCCCATTCTTCAGCCATCTGGAGGCTGCAGGCAGCTCTGTGAATACAGATTCATTGCATACTGCCCCCCAAGATTCTTTTTGAGCAAGAACACATCATCACAGGCATCCATGCTGCAGGACCAGTGACCCACAACACCACCCATCAAGCCACATATGAAAGATTAGACTAAAAAGCTGAACACTCTCTCCTAGATTAGAAGACTCAATATTGTTACAATGCCCATACCAAAAATCCCAATGACACTTTTAACAGGGAAAAAAATACCCTAAAATTCATATGGAATCTCAGGGGATACCCAAAAGTCAAAACAATCCAGAAAAGAACAAAGTTGGCGACCTCACGCTTCCTATACTACAAAGCAACAGTAATAAAAATGGTATGGTACTGTCATAAGGAGAGACATAGACCACTGGAACAAAATAAAGAGCCCAGAGATACACCCTTGCATATATGGGCAAACCATCTTCAACAAGGGTGTCAAAACCACACAATGGGGAAAGGAGAGTCTCTTCAATAAACAGTGTTGGGAAAACTGAATATCCTCATGAAAAAGAATGAAGTTAGACCCTTACCTCGTACCATATATTGATAGAAAAATTAATTCAAAATGGATTAAACATCTAGCTGTAAGACCTAAAACTGCAAAATTCTTAAAAGAAAAACACAGGGAAATTTCTAGATTAGATTTGGCAGTGATTTCTTGGATTTGGCAACAAAAGCACAGGCAAAAAAAAATGTATATATATACAAGTGAGATCACATCAAAGTTAAAAATTTCTAACAGTAAAGGCAATGGTTGACAAAAAGAAAAAGCAACCAGATTGTGATAAAATGTTTGCCAACCATGTATCTGATAAGGGGCTAATATGAAAATTATATAAAGAACTCATAAAACTTAATAGCAAAAACACCCCCCAAACAACCTGATTTTAAAATTGGCAGGATTTCCCTGGTGGTATAAGGGATAAGAATCTACCTGTCCATGCAGGAGACACAGGTTTGATCTTTGGTCCTGGAGGATTCCACAACTAACCCTGTGCGCCACAACTACCGATCCTGCCCTCTCATGCCTACAGGTCACAATTACTGAAGCCTAGCACCTATAACCCATGCTCCACAAGAGAAACCACCACGGTGAGAAGCCCACACACTGCAACAGAGTAGCCCCCACTTGACACAGCTAGAGAAAGCCCGGGCACAGCAACAAAGACCCATTGGAGTTCAGTTGATTTACAGTGTTGTGTTAGTTTTAGGCACACCCAAAGTGATTCAGTTACACACACACGTATAATTCATTCTTTCTAAGATTCTTTTCGCATATAGGTTACCCCAGAATACTGAGCAGAGTTCCTTGTGCTATGCAGTAGGTCCTTGTTGGTTATCCATTTTTATATGGTAGTGTGCGTGTGTGTTCACCCCAAGCTCCTGATTTATCCCTTCCCTCCCACATTTTGTTTGACTTTATTTAAAATGGAAGAATAGTGGAGGGAGGCAGGAGGCCATGGAGATCTATAGAGAAGGAAACTGAGGCTCTGAGGGGTGAAGCAGCTCCATAGCCAGGGCTCACACCATTGCCACCAGCCCCGCCCCACCTCCGCAGACCCTCTGGATACCTCAAATTAGGGTGGAGGCAGATACAGGTTGGTTCCAAGTTGCCTTGCCCTCACAGCAACAGCGTTGGCAGTTTCCCCATTTTCTTAAAAGATCTGAACTTTCTTTCTTTCTTTTTTTGGCTGTGCTGGCTCTTTGTTTCTATGCACGCTTTTTCTCTAGTTGCGGCAAACTGGGGCTCCTCTCTAGTTGCAGGATGTGAGCTTCTCATTGCGGAGGCGTCTCTTGTTGCAGAGCACAGGCTCTAGGGCGTGTGGGCTTCAGCAGATGTGCTGCATGGTCTCAGTGGTTTCGGCTCCTGGGATCTAGAGCCCTGGCTCAGTAGTTGTGGTACACAGGCTTAGTTGGCCAGCAGCTTGTGGGATCTTCCTGAATCAGGGATTGAACCCATGTCTCCTGCATTGGCAGATAGATTCTTTACCACTGAGCCACCAGGGAAGCCCCTGAACTTTATTTCTATAAAGAGCATTACACACTGAAATTTTGAAAGTAAAATGACAGCATAAGAAAATAAAAGTCAAATGGGTTGGAAAAAATTATTGACAAAGTTTTCCACTTTACTATGCCAAGAAGATGACTTCTCTAATTAGCCTTCAAGTAAGGAAATATCAAAGATAATTGCTGTCCTAATTCTATAATCACATAGCAGGGGGAAAAGGGAAAAGGGAAGAATTTACAACATATGATGATGCATTTGAAAAGGAAGTGGGTGTTGAGCATATATATTTGTATATGCATAGAATATTTCTAGAAGGCACAAGAAAACTGGTGACATTCATTGCCTCTGGGAAAGTGGTGGACAGGCTGGTGGAAGGAGCAGGGAGACAGGTAAAAAAGGACTGACTTCATTATAAACATTTTGTAATGTTTGGTTTTTCTGTCATGTGTATTATTACTTTTTTCCTTTGAAGGAGATTTTGGTTTAGTTTGTTCTATTTTGTCTGAGAAGGCAAATATTATCAACGAAAGAAATGACAATGACTTAGTCATAGTCTCACATCATATCAGCAGACTTACTGGGAGTTTAAATGCAAATGAGAGGTGGCCCTAGACTTGGCTACTTAATGGCACAACTATATCACCAAAGCCTTTCTATCCTATTCTACTCTCTAAGTGTGTAGACTTAGTTCTCAGACTTCCTGTTCTTAAGAGTCAGGCATATGATAGAAGAAAACAATTCCCCAAGGTAGAAAAGATGCTATCTCCTCCTTTCATTAAAGTCCCTCAGTAGATGTACCCATATATCTCACTGGCCAAATTATGTCACATGTCTACACCCAAACTTGCCACTAGTTTGGCTTGGTTTTTGATACATTGAATACCTTTTGTTTATATGCAATACAAAATCTTCATGTAAAACTATCTAAGATTCTTCATCCAGAGTCTTAGTGGTCATACAAAATAGATCATTCAAGGGTTTGAGGGCTCTACAACAGGAAATCACTTTGATCAAAGGATATTCATAAGATGTCAGTTCAGTTCAGTTGCTCAGTCGTGTCCGACTCTGCGACCCCATGAATCGCAGCATGCCCAAGCCTCCCTGTTCTTCACCATCTCCCGGAGTTCACTCAGACTCACGTCCATTGAGTCCGTGATGCCATCCAGCCATCTCATCCTCGGTCGTCCCCTTCTTCTCCCGCCCCCAATGCCTCCCAGCATCAGAGTCTTTTCCAATGAGTCAACTCTTTGCATGAGGTGGCCAAAGTACTGGAGTTTCAGCTTTAGCATCATTCCTTCCAAAGAAATCCCAGGGCTGATCTCCTTCAGAATGGACTGGTTGGATCTCCTTGCAGTCCAAGGGACTCTCAAGAGTCTTCTCCAACACCACATTTCAAAAGCATCAATTCTTCGGTGCTCAGCCTGTACTGTTGACCAAGAAGTTTCATTTCATCAAATGTACTGCTGACCAGCTTGTTAGTGTCCTCCATCAACTTCTTTACATGTGAATTCTTCATCAACTCCTCTCCACTCTTTGATTGAAGGCCTTTTCTTCAACTTGTATAGCTTTTGGCCAAAGCGCTGGGGGCCCATGTTAACAAAGTGTTCCATGTCACTAGTAAGGAAAAGGGACCACCTCAGACATCTTAGACTTGGGCTTCCCTCATGGCTCATTGAAAAAGAATCCGCCTGCCGATGCAGGAGACACGGGCTCGATCCCTGGTCTGGGAAGATCCCACATGCCTCGGAGCGACTAAGCTCATGTGCCACAACTGCTAAGCCTATGTTCTAGAGTCCAGGAGCTGAAGCTACTGACTGAGCCCATGTGCCACAACCACTGAAGCCTGAGCCCCCTAGGGCCCGTGCTCTGCAGCTAGAGAAGCCACAGCAATGAGAAGCTCACACACTGCAACTGGAGAGTAGCCCCCGCTCACTGCAACTAAAGTCCAAGCAGCAGTGAAGACCCAGCACAGCCAAAAATAAATAAGTAAAACATCTCAGACTCAACTAGCCCTTGTGAAAACAATCATTCTTATAACAAATGTTCTTCAATCCAGAAACAAAAGTTGCAGATAACAAATTTTATATGTACCTATATGTGTGTATATATTATATATGTAATATATAGATATATTTTGCTGCAGCACCCTACTTGTAGGATGTCAAGTCCCCAACCAAGGACTGAACCCAGGACAGCAGTGAAAGCCCAGAAACCTAACCACTAGACCACCAGGGAACTTCCCCTAAATATGTATTTTTAAAGGGATTCAAAATGTTACTTGTAAAGAAGACATTAATAATTTACAGTGAATTAATACGTCTCTTACTAAGCAAAGACATAGGCAACAGTTTTATCAAGTAGGTTGTGAGAAAGCAGTGAGATGCTGGCAGCTCCACGTGGAAATGCCAAGGCTGCAGACAGATGCAGGAGATGACTCAACCAGCACAAGGCCACTGCCATTTACAGCACGATTCTCTAACGTGGTGAACAACTCTTGATAACCTTTCAACAAAATACAGTGCAGCCATTCCTTGATTTATACAATAGTTACATTCCTAGGAAAGTCAGGTTATGTTAAAAAAACATGCACAAACCAGGGAGGGGGGATGAAATGGGAGATCGGGATTGACATATATACATTTCGATGTATAAAATAGATAACTAATGAGAACCTAATGTATAGCACAGGAAATTCTACTCAGTGCTCTGTGGTGACCTACATGGGAAGGAAATCCAAAAAGAGGGGGTACATGTATATGTATCACTGATTCACTTTGCTATACAGCAGAAACTAACATAACTTTGTAAAGTAACTATACTCCAACAAAAGTTAATTAAAAAAACATGCAAAGAGATATCTAGAGTATGTTTATGTCAAATGGATGAAGTTTCAGTCTTAGAAATGGGTTTTTCACCTACATCAATTTCTCTGCTGCTGTTGCTAAGTCACTTCAGTCATGTCCGACTCTCTGCAACCCCATAGACAGCAGCCCACTAGGCTCCCCCGTCCCTGGGATTCTCCAGGCAAGAATACTGGAGTGGGTTGTTGTTTCCTTCTCAAATGCAGGAAAGTGAAAAGTGAAAGTGAAGTCACTCAGTTGTGTCCAACTCTTCGCAACCCCATGGACTGCAGCCTACCAGACTTCTCCATCTGTGAGATTTTCCAGGCAAGAGTATTGGAGTGGGGTGCCATGCCTTCTCCCATCAATATCTCAGTTCAGTTCAGTTTAGTTCAGTCGCTCAGTCGTGTCCAACTCTTTGTGACCCCATGAATCTCAGCACACCAGGCCGCCCTGTCCATCACCAACTCCTGGAGTTCACTCAGACACATGTCCATCGAGTCGGTGATGCCATCCAGCCATCTCATCCTTGGTCGTCCCCTTCTCCTCCTGCCCCCAATCCCTCCCAGCATCAGGGGCTTTTCCAATGAGTCAACTCTTTGCATGAGGTGGCCAAAGTTCTGGAGTTTCAGCTTCAGCATCAGTCCTTCCAATGAACACCCAGGACTGATCTCCTTTAGGATCAACTGGTTGGACCTCCTTGCAGTCCAAGGGACTCTCAAGAGTCTTCTCCAACACCACAGTTCAAAACCATCAATTCTTCGGTGCTCAGCTTTCTTCACAGTCCACCTCTCACATCCATACATGACTGCTGGAAAAACCATAGCCTTGACGAGACAGACTTTTGTTGGCAGAGTAATGTCCCTGCTTTTGAATATGCTATCTAGGTTGGTCATAACTTTCCTTCCAAGGAGTAAGTGTCTTTTAATTTCATGGCTGCAATCACCATCTGCAGTGATTTTGGAGCCCCACCACCACCACCACCACCAAATAAAGTCTGACACTGTTTCCACTGTTTCCCCATCTATTTCCCCTGAAGTGATGGGACCAGATGCCATGATCTTCGTTTTCTGAATGTTGAGCTTTAAGCCAACTTTTTCACTCTCCTCTTTCACTTTCATCAAGAGGCTTTTTAGTTCCTCCTCACTTTCTGCCGTAAGGGTGCTGTCATCGGCATATTTGAGGTCATTGATATTTCTCCCGGCAATCTTGATTCCAGCTTGTGTTTCTTCCAGCCCAGCGTTTCTCATGATGTACTCTGCATATAAGTTAAACAAGCAGGGTGACAATATACAGCCTTGACGTACTCCTTTTCCTATTTGGAACCAGTCTGTTGTTCCATGTCCAGTTCTAACTGTTGCTTCCTGACCTGCATACAGGTCTCTCAAGAGGCAGGTCAGGTAGTCTGATATTCCCATCTCTTTCAGAATTTTCCACAGTTTATTGTGATCCACACAGTCAAAGGCTTTGGCATAGTTAGTAAAGCAGAAATAGATGTTTTTCTGGAACTCTCTTCCTTTTTCGATGATCCACCGGATGTTGGCAATTTGATCTCTGGTTCCTCTGCCTTTTCTAAAACTAGCTTGAACATCTGGAAGTTCATGGTTCACGTATTGCTGAAGCCTGGCTTGGAGAATTTTGAGCATTACTTCACTAGCGTGTGCTGCTGCTGCTGCTAAGTCACTTCAGTCGTGTCTGACTCTCTGCGACCCCGTAGACAGCAGCCCACCAGGCTCCTCCGTCCCTGGGATTCTCCAGGCATGAGATGAGTGCAATTGTGCGGTAATGTCTCATGGGACATCAAAAATATCACATGGAATACGGGGCCCTTCCCTCAAGGACTGTCCATACACTGTAAGATACTTGGCATTCCTAGACCCCTCTCATTCAATATCTACAGCAAGGCCCTCTTCCCCAACATAAAAGTCCCCACTAATTTCCAGAACATACTTAGGGAATGATATTGCCTCCTTGGCTTAGACCAACCAGCTCTCCTGGTCCATGTGACTTCAGAGCTGGGTGATAAAAGAGCAAAATTAGGGTTCTGTAAGAAACACAGAAACGCCAGGGCTTCCCTGGTGTCTCAGTGGTAAAGAATCTTTCTGCCAATGCAGGAGATGCAGGTTCAACCCCTGGGTCCGGAACACTCCCTGGAGAAGGAAATGGTAACCCACTCCAGTATTCTTGTCTGAGAAATCCTATGGACAGAGGAGCCTGGCGGGCTACAGTCCATGGGACTGCAAAAGAGTGGGACACAACTTAGCAACTAAACAATAGGAAACACAGAGGTTGAACAGGTAACGTGCAGTCTGCTAATCACAGGTAACATTTGGACAGAGTTGCTTCAGCATTGACCATATATAGGTACTTTTTTTAGTGCAAATAAGAATATCTGATTTACTGAATGGGCAGAACTCAATGGGCACAGAGAAAAGCAGCTCTATTTTTTCTCCCAACGCTATATTTTCAGCTCTGCCCTGTCAGCGCACTTTTCCTGGACCCACAGCTTTTCCGTCACACTGAGCTTCAGAACTGGAGTAGTATTTTTAAGAACGAAAGTGCAGCCTTGTCTGCATCAGGACTCAGTGTGGTGTCGGCTTCTTCCCTCCCCCAGCTCAAACCATCCCTGTGGTGCAGAAGCAAGGATAGGCCCGCTCTCTCACATCTTCTCTACCTCCCTCCCTTCCCGAGCCTGACTCTTCCAGGTTCAAGGTCAGGAAGAAGGAGGTGAGAGGGGGGGGCCAGGCTTAGAGGCGTGGTGGGGGGTGATTTGTCCCCCAGTCAAATGGACTACCCTGGTGGCTCAGATGGTAAGGAATCTGCGTGCAGTGTAGGAGACCCAGGTTCGATCCCTGGGTTAGAAAGATCCCTTGGAGAAGGAAAAGGCTACCCACTCTGGTATTCTTGCCTGGAGAATTCCATGGACAAAGGAGCCTGGTGCTATAGTCTATGGGGGTCACAAAGAGTCAGACATGACCACGTGACTGTCACTTTCCAAGTGGGTTTGGAGGAATCACCTCCTCAAAACACCCAGGGGATGTTTGTCCTCCATAAGAAGTTCATCAACATGAAAGATGTGCTCGCTGACTGATCTTTGGTTCATGCTTACAGCGTTTTCCTGGGGAACCCATCCCCCCAGCAGGCCATACTCACAAGTGGGCTTTTTGAGGGCAGTTTAGCCCAGCTTCTCGGAGCTCCTTTTAGCTCCTGAGAAACAGCGAATCTTTGCCTTGCCCAAGCGTGAAAGCACAGCTTCCCAGCACTGGCCCTCCCTGCTCACCATCACGGCTGCTCCAAGGCAGATCGCTAAGAATTCTCCGCAAAGGAAGCAAGAATCTACTCAGGTTTCATCCCAAACTCTCAGGCACCCTTGCCATGCCTTCCCTCAAATTTCTCATTGGTCAGTCACTCTGGTTCTCTGTGGGGATGATCATTCAGCTAAAAGGAACATATGCCATTCTCTCCTTGTACACACCCCAGACTCCACAAGTTATTCTCTCAGAGTCCCTTGGCTTGGCTTGCTCCCTTTGCTTCCTTGTCCCACAGAAAAAGAGAGGGCAAACAAACAAATTCTGTCCATTAACTTCAGCAAATTTCTTTTTAATCCTCTGTTTTTAAAGCTTGGGGGATAAAGAAAGGTTAGAAAATTACAGAAAAAACTCTGAGACAATCCCATCTCCAGTCTAGGTCTCTTTCCTCTAAAGTAGGTATATAAAAATCCAATGCTTTTTTAGTAGTAATCTTATATGTATGACATAACACATGCTTATATACATATGCACATACACACATATTTGTGTAAATCCATGTAAAAGAATTTATGCCCAGAAAATATATACTATTGTTTTGGTGGTTTTGTTATTTCCATAAATGGTATCTTGCTGTATATATTATTCTGCCACCTGGTTTTCCCATACAATGTGTTGAATATTTTTGAGTTTTTGAGGCCTCATCTCACATTGTCTTGACCAGCCTTCTGTATAATAGTTGCTGTGGCAACCAGGGGCTCCCAGGTGTAGCCTGACAATTTCACCTCAGCTGCACCTCACACGGCTTCCTTTCTGCCCAGGTGTTCTGGTGCACTGATTAACCCTCCCTTGGGCAATCCTTGACCAACGGGAGATGGGAGCCAATGGATCGATAATCCATACTTTCAGACCTCCGGCACATGATGATTTTATAGTATATCCTACTTGGTTTCTCAGGGGACCCCCAATTAACCTGAGCCTCAGCTGCCAACAGAAACCATCAACCTAATAACACACCCCTGTGTTGGCTTTCTGCTTCCTCATTTCATTCTTTTCAGTCCCCCAACTCCTAATCCCGAAAATCACTTCCCACAGTGAAGTGCCTAAATGTAATCATTTGCTTCAGCTGTTTGGTGGAAACCAAGCTAAAACACTAAATTAAAAATACTGTTAAAAATAAATCTATATTGATCTACTTGACGTTGAACATTGACATGGAAGTCGCTCAGTCATGTCTGACACTTTGCAACCCCATGGGCTATAGCCTACCAGGCTCCTCCGTCCATGGAATTTTCCAGGCAGGAGTACTAGAGTGGGTTGCCATTTCCTTCTCCAAGAGATCTTCCCATCTCAGGGATTGAACCCGGGTCTCCCGCATTGTAAACAGATGCTTTACCATCTGAGCCATCAGGGTACTTGACTGGTTCTCAAAATGTGGTCTGGGGACAAAATTCCTGAGACCATTTCTGGAGTTCCCTAAGGTCAAACTCTTTCCTAATTACACTAAGAATTTATTTGCCTTTTTCCACTCTTACTTCCTCACAAGTCTACAGTGGAGTTTTCAAGAAACTATATTTTAATATGAAAGTGCAATAGTCTGAATGCAGAAGCAGGTATAAGAATCCAGCTGTCTTCTAGTAAGCCAGAAGTTGAAGAGATTTGGGGAAAAAAAATGTAATATAAAGCAATACCACTCTTCTCACTACATTTTTTTTTTTTTGCTTTGAAAAATATATTTGTTTTTCATTTAAATGTTGCTTATATTATTATAAATACTACGTTAACATTAAATGGGCTTATTTTTAATGAATTGATAAGTATTTTAAAACTTTCTCAGCCTTATCATTTCCAATGCTGTAAATATTAGTAGATATAACCCACATAAGAGCTTCCCAGGGGGCACTAGTGGTAAAGAATTGCCTGCCAAAGCAAGCGACAAAAGAGACACAAGTTCAAGAAGATCTCCTGGAGGCGGGCATGACCACCCACTCCAGTATTCTTGCCTGGAGAACCCCATGGACAAAGGAGCCTGGAGGGCTACAGTCCATAGGGTCGCAAAGAGTCGGACATGACTGAAGTGATTTAGCACAACACAGCACACACAACCCACATAAAAGCTTTTTGCTGCTGCTGCTGCTGCTGCTAAGGCACTTCAGTTGTGTCCAACTCTGTGTGACCCCATAGATGGCAGCCCACCAGGCTCCCCCGTCCCTGGGATTCTCCAGGCAAGAACTCTGGAGTGGGTTGCCATTTCCTTCTCCAATGCATGAAAGTGAAAAGTGAAACTGAAGTCATGTCCGACTCTTCGAAACCCCATGGACCACAGCCTACCAGGCTCCTCCGTCCATGGGGTTTTCCAGGCAACAGTACTGGAGTGGGGTGCCATTGCCTTCTCCGAAAAGCTTTTTGAGGTTCTCAGTAATTTTTAAAATGGCAAAGGGGTCTGGAGCCCAAAAGTTTAAGAGCCACTGATTTAGTTCCTACTTTTAACTTCTAAGTCCAATGAATGCATGCCCTAGTGTACATGCCCTGTTGACTTTATCCATCCACTTCCTGATGAGCAGTTAGGTTACTTCAGTTTTCTTCTGTAACCAAGTGAAGTGAAAGTCACTCAGTCATGTCTGACTCTTTGCAATCCCATGGACTATACAGTCCATGGAATTCTCCAGGCCAGAATACTGGAGTGGGTAGCCTTTCCCTTCTCCAGGGGATCTTCCCAACCCAGGGACTGAACCCAGGTCTCCCACATTGCAGGTGGATTCTTTACCAGCTGAGCCACAAGGGAAGCCCAAGAATACTGGAATGGGTAGCCTATCCCTTCTCCAGGGGATCTTCCCAACCCAAGGATTGAACCCAGGTCTCCCACATTGCAGGCAGATTCTTCATTAGCTGAGCCACAAGGGAAGCCCAAGAATACTGGAGTGGGTAGCCTATCCCTTCTCCAGGGGATCTTCCCGACCCAGGACTTGAACTGGGGTCTCCTATCACCAAGGATGCCGAATAAACACCTCTGGAGCTGCTCCTTATGTATGTGTACACCTTGGGCATGTTCCTCTATGCTACAGTCTTAGAAATGGATTGCAGAATCACAGGTACGAGCATTTTGAGTTATTAAAGTGAAATTGTCTTATATGTTTGTACAATTTATGTTTACTATATGCTTAGTCACTCAGTCGTGTCCAACTCTTTGAAACCTCATGGACTTTAGCCTGCCAGACCCCTCCTTCCATGGGGATTCTCCAAGCAAGAACACTGGAGTGGGCTGCCATACCCTTCTCCAGGGGATCTTCCCAACCCAGGGATTAAACTCAGGTTTTCCATATTGCAGGTGGGTTCTTTACCATCTGAGCCACCAGTGAAGCATCCTATATCAGATATACTTCCTATATCAGTACACAAAGAACCCATTTCTTTACACCTGCTCTCATCAACACTTCACACTGTCCAACTTCAATTTTAACCGATACAATGGCTGAAAATTTTTCTCATCATCATTTTTCTTTGCATTTCCCTGACTACCAGTGAGGTTGGTCCTCTTAATGTAATTACTGGCCATTTGTACTTTCTATTTTATGACTGCTTGTTTGTATCCATTGATCATTTTTCTATCAAATGGTCCTCTTTTCCTTCTTGGTTTGTGGTAGTCAGTCCTTCATATATTTTCTATATTAAATCTTTATTATATCTGTTGCCAATATGCTCTTTTATTTTATTGCTTATCTTTTAGCTTTGTGCTTTCTTTTGACATGTCAAAGTTGTTTGTTATAATTTCAAATTTACCAGCTTATTCCTGTAAATCTTTTCTTCAAGTTTGAGTTTTGTTTAAAAGTCTTTCCTATCCCTAAACCATAGAAGTGTTTTCCTGTATTATTTTCTAATGCTTTTCGTTGAGGTATCATTGACATATAACATTATGCTAGTTTCAGGCGTATGATATAATGATCCAGTATTATTATATATTTCCAAATGATTATTATAATAATTCTAGTTAACATCTGTCACCATATATAGTTACAGAATTTTTTTATTGTGATGAAAACTTTTGAGATTTACTCTATTTTTTTTAATTGGAGTATAGTTGCTTTACAATATTGTGTTGGTTTCTGCTGTACAACAAAAGGAATCAGCTATCAGTTCAGTTCAGTTCAGTCGCTCAGTCGTGTCTGACTCTTTGCGACCGCATGAATTGCAGCACGCCAGGCTTCCCTGTCCATCACCGACTCCCGGAGTTCACTCAAACCCACATCCATTGAGTCGGTGGTGCCATCCAGCCATCTCATCCTCTGTCGTCCCCTTTTCCTCCTGCCCCCAATCCCTCCTAGCATCGGAGTCTTTTCCAATGAGTCAACTCTTCACACGAGGTGGCCAAAGTACTGGAGTTTCAGCTTTAGCATCATTCCTTCCAAAGAACACCCAGGACTGATCTCCTTTAGAATGGACTGGTTGGATCTCCTTGCAGTCCAAGGGACTCTCAAGAGTCTTCTCCAACACCACAGTTCAAAAGCATCAATTCTTTGGCACTCAGCTTTCTTCACAGTCCAACTCTATGTATACATATATCCCCTCCCTTAAAAAAAATCTACACTCTTTAGCAACTATCAAATATGCAGTACAGTATTATTATGTATTGTCATACTGTACATTCTATCCCCAGGACTTGCTTATTTTATAACTGGAAATTTGTACCTTTTGACTCCCATATCCCATTTTACCATTTATAATATTTTTAAATATTATTATTTAACAATTAAGTTTTTAATGAGCTTGGAATGTTTCATTTGTTTACAGTATAGATTAAAACCTAATTTAATGTTTTTCCATGTGGCTATTCAGTTATCCCAATATAATTTATTAAGAGACTGTCTTTACCTCATTGATTTATGATGCCAAGCTCTAACATATAACAAATTCTCATGTATACATAGCTTCTCTATCCTATTCCATTTATCCATTTGCCTAAAGCTGCTCAATATTATACTATTAGGGTTAAATAACTTTGTAACAGTTCTTTTTATTATTTTTAATTGGAGGATAATTGTTTTACAATGTGTGGGTGTCTACCATACATCAGCATGAATCAGCCGTAGGAATACAATGTCCCTTCCCTCTTGAACCTCCGTCCCACCTCTCACCCCTTCCCACCCCATCACACCTCTCTAGGTTGACACAGAGCACCAGGCACATGACACAGGAGGAGAAGGCAAGGTGTAACAGGTCTTCTTATCTGATACATTCACTTTTCCTCATTATTCTTATTTTTCAGAATTACCTTACTAGTTTTTGCCCACTCAACCTTTTAGATTAATTTTAATGTCAATTTGCCAAGTGATGTTAAAAATTTTGTTGGCAGTATCATTTAGGATCATATTAAATTTATAGATTAATTTGGGAATAATAATTTTTTACAATATTGAAACTTCTAAATCATTTATTTGAATCTTCTCTCAATTTCTTCAATAAACTTCAAAAAAATTTTACAGAAAGCTGTTACACGTTTCTGGCTAGGTTAATTTCAAGATCAGTTCAGCTCAGTTCAATCACTCAGCCGTGTCCGACTCTTTGTGACCCCATGGGAAGCAGCACGCCAGGCTTCCTTGTCCATCATCAACTCCCAGAGCTTGCTTAAGCTCATGTCCATACAGTCAGTAATGCCATCCAACCATCTCATCCTCTGTCATCCCCTTCTCCTCCTGCCCTCAATCTTTCCCAGCATCAGCGTCTTTTCAAATGAGTCAACTCTTCGAATCAGGTGGCCAAAGGATTGGAGCTTCAGCATCAGTCCTTCCAGTGAATATTCAGGACTGATTTCCTTTAGGATTGACTGGTTTGATCTCCTTGCAGTATAAGGGACTCCTAAGAATCTTCTCCAACACCACAATTCAAAAGTATCAGTTCCTGGGCACTCAGCTTTCTTTATGGTTCAACTCTCACATCCATACATGACTACTGGAAAAACCATCACTTTGACTAGACAGACCTTTGTTGGCAAAGTAATGTCTCTGATTTTTAATATGCTGCCTAAGTTTGTCATAGTTTTTCTTCCAAGGAAAACAACAATGTAACTGCAAGATAAATTATAGTTTTGGGGTTTTTGCTGTTTGCCTTTTTAAAACTATAGTTTTGATTGTGTTTTTTCCTATTGTCTTATTAGTTGATTATACCTTGAATATAGAAATGCTATTGGTTTCTCTATGTTGGTTTTATATCTAGTCATTGTTTTAATCTTGAACTTTCCTTATATTTGTTGTGAATTCTTTGAAGATGATAAGATCACCTATAGATCATAATACTTTGTCTTTTCTTTCCATTTCTTTATACCTGTATTCCTTTATTCTGTCTTATTGCATTATTTCAACAACATTCATTAGTAGTGATTGAGGATGTTATTATCCTGATGGGAAGCAATGGTGGTCCAGACAGTGGAGAACCGAGTGCTTTCAACTTGGTCACTAGAGTTCCTGGTGCCAATAGGGCTCCTCTATCAAGAGCAGACCGAGGGACTCCCCTGGTGGCCCAGTGACAAAGACTCCAAGCTCCCAATGCAGGGGGCCTAGGTTTGATCCCTGGTCAGGGAACTAGATCTCACATGCTGCAACTAAGACACAGCACAGCCAAATATATATATAATTTTTGTTTTTTTAAGAGTAGACCAAAAAAAAAAAGAGTAGAGGGAGAAGCAGAAATTTATTCTGAACAACACTGGGACCGTTGCCTGGTACTATGGAGGAAGGAAGTAATGGGCATTTAGGGAGCCGTTACAGACACAGCCTACCACTTGGAGACTTCTACTGTAGAGAAGCCTGAGAGGACCAGTGTGAGATTTGTTCTTACTTCATGAGCCAGGTCTCAGGAACAACAACCACAGGTGTTTATGGACTGAATTGGTGAATGTTTATCGGACTTTGTAAAGAAGATAGCTCACTGCCTTTGAAGACTAGGATAGATTTCAAACTATCTAGAGAGAATGAGGGCTTGGGGGCAGTTCTTGTCCTTTCTGCATCACCTAAGGTCTGTCTTCTTTCTGAGCCTTCTGCTGAGCTGGCTGTTCTCTGCTCAGCTCTTCTCCCTACCCCTGCTTCAGAATTCACCGGCATGTTCCACCACACCCCCTTGACGTTTTATTTTCCTGTGTCGTCTCTCCTCAATGCTTCTGTTCCTGATTCTGATGAAGCTGGGTGAGAGGTTCTATTTCCGCCTCTCCTTTTTCCCCTCTTTTTCCTCCTTCATTTTCTCTTTACTTCTATCTTGTCACATCTTTCTTCTGGTTTTTACTATTCTGCTTGCTCAAGGGTGTCTAGGACTAAGCTGGTATAGGGTCAAGTATAATGTGCAAGGATTAAAAGCAGGGTAGCACCAGTGGAAAGCCAGTTTGATCTAAAGGCAGCAAGGGGTTTGGAATCACAGAGAACTAAGTTCAAACTCCAACTCTGCCAGGTTCTAGCTGGGGGACCTTATCCAAGCCACTTATCTTCACATTTAACATCTGTAAAATGGGGATAATGAGAACAACCTTGAACTTCCCTGGTGATCCAGTGGTTAAGAATCCATCTGCCAATGCAGAGGACACAGGCGATCTCTGGACTGGGAAGATTCCACATGCCTCAGAGCAACCAAGTCCATGCACCGTAACTACTGAGTCTGCACTTTAGGGCCCACGCCCCATGACTACTGAACCCGAATGCAGCAACTGCTGAAGCCCGCACACCCTACAGCCCACGCTCTGCAACAAGAGAACCTAGTGCAACGAGAAGCCCATGCACCACAATGAGGAGAGGCCCCTGCTTGCTGCAGGTAGAGGAAGCCCACTCACAGCATCGAAGACCCAGTGCAACCAAAGCAGAATAGTTTTTAAAGTTAAAAAAAGAATCGTCTCATTCTAGGATTGAGTTAATCATGTGAAATGCTCAGAACAGTGCCTAATGTAATTGTAAGTGATCAACAAATGTTAGCCATTGTTATTTCACTCCGCATGGGACAGACTAGAACACTTCAGAAAAAGGAAGTCATCCCTCTATTAGTTTCCTAGGGCTGTCACAACAAAGTACCACAAACTGGATGGCTTAAACCAACAGAAACTTATTATCTTACAGTTCTGGAGGGTAGAAGTCCAAAATCAAAATTTTGGCAAAATCCTTGTTTGTTTCTTCCTAGTTTCTGGTTGTGGCCATCAATCTTTGGCATTACTGACTTTCAGCCTCATCACTCCAATCTCTGCCTCCACTATTATAGGGCATTCTCCCTGTGTATCTGTGTCCAAATTTCTCCCTTAATATAAGAACACAAGTTATGTTGGATTGTTGTTGTTTAGTCGCTTAGTCGTGTCCAACTCTTTGTGACCCCATGGACTCTAGTCTGCCAGATTCCTCTGTCCATGGGATTTCCCAGCCAAGAATATTGGAGTGAGTAGCCATTCCCTTCTCCAGGGGATCTTCCTGACTGCAAGAACACTGGAGTGGATTGCCATTTCTTTCTCCAGTGCATGAAAGTGAAAAGTGAAAGTGAAGTCGCTCAGTCATGTCTGACTCTTAGCCACTAGGTAAGCCCTATATTGGATTTGGACCCATTCTAATGACCTCATCTAACTACAGAAAACCCTATTTTTAAATAAGGTTGCATTAACACATACCAGGGTTTACAGATTTAATGTATCTTTTGAGGAAATACAATTCAACTCGTAACACTCTCCAAATGTTTTCATATTCCATTTCTTCTTGGTACACAGGTTGCTATCACTAGGTGAATTGGGATGGAGGCCTGGACTGAGAAAGCAAACAACTCTTTCATTCTCAACTTTGGCATTCCCACCCACCTACCACCAATTCCTAGAAGGCTTCCAAAACTGCCCTGGGGAGTTCTCCCATTTTTAAGGTTGCCACCTGCTTGCAATGACTCCAGTAATATCTATTTCCAGGACTGATATTATCTTGCAAATGTTGTCACTTAGATTTTAGATAAGATCAGACCCACTGAGGGAAGTATGGCCCTAAACAAGATATTAGAAGATAAAAGTCTTTCCCAATTGCTTCCTGTAGGCTTCCTTCTGAAGATTCCTCCTTCATCTCTACTTTTCCATGTCTAAAGCTGAACTCAGCATTCCCCTAGTCCTGCTTGTGCCCTATACCAGCCTCTCAGGACACACTTCTTCCAGACCAGGCATCTTGGAGTCATCCCTGACTCCTACCTTATTATATTAGTTCCCAGTACTTACAACTCCAAGACCCCAATGAGGGAATGTCCACAAGTTTTATCTTCAACCTTTCAAGAAGCTAAACGGAGACCATGTCCATTATAAGTTCTCTAAATTAATCAGAGTTCAAGTTCTTTATTGTTGTCTGATAAAGTGTCAGTTCTAGGAAATAACACAGCTATGTAATGATTATCAGAACCCCTGATTGGCTGTATTTGAATCAGAGTTCAAGCAGAGTTCCCTGCTATCCGTGTAGGTGGCAATGCCCCTGGTGGACAAAGGGTGTCACAGATGCAGGACCAGACAAGAATGCCAACTTCTTGTTGATCGATTTCTTCAGCAAGCTGCTCAACTTCCAGCAGAGGATCTCTGGGACTCCAGGACCCAGGACTTTCTCCTCCCTGACTCCATCCCCCCAGCCGCCCCCCCCCCCCCCACACACACACACATACATTCCTGATCAGTGAAATTTGCCCTTCAGTTTTCTATGCTCAGATCTGATGATTCTCCCAGTCCTTTGTGAGATTTTTCAGTCTTCCCAGATTTCTCCAAGACAGCATTCAGGAATGGCCTAAGCCACTGAGACTCCCCAGCAGGCTTTGGACTCCAGGTTCCATCTGGTTTTACCTTAACCTGCTCTCTGAGCCTCTAGGCTGGACCATCCACACAGAGATGGTCCCAGTGGGGGCTGGCCAAGTGATTATAAGCTGTTCCCACCTATTTCCTTCCCTGTCTTCCTTTTCACCATCTCTCCCCACTCCCATTCATTCTCCTTGCCTAGATTCTCAACACCCTGATTATGCAAAAGAACTTGGATCCAGAGGCTCCAGGCTGTCCTCACTTAAAGGGGTGAGTTCGAGATAAGATAAATTAGGATCCTCTATACGGGGTCGCACAGAGTCGGACACGACTGAAGCAATTTATAGCAACAGCAATGCAACTGAACTAAATTGTGGTGAGGCCAGGACTAACTGCCTTTCTCTTCTCTTGGACCAGGAGATTTAGGTCTCTCCTAACTGACAGGCCATGGGGAACAGGTCTGGGGCTTAGAGGTAGAAGTATATGGAGTACTGAAGTCCTGATTTGTCCCTAGACTCAGGCCATAGGCAGGGGGACAAGGCCCCAGAGGGAAGCTGCCTTGAGCGCGCCTCCACCGTGCAGTAGTTCGTGTGCAGAGACCACAGGATGGCACTATGAGATGGAGCCCTCCAGCTGACACGCTGTCCTGATGCCTCTGCCCAGCCCCCACCCTCTCCTAGTCCTGTCTTCTCATTTCCTCTTCAGCCCTGAGCAGTGGTGGTTCACAGGAAGGGCCTGTTAAAACACAGCTTGCTGGGCTCCACCCCCTGACCTCCTTATTCCTAGGTCTGACAGGTATCCAGGTGATTCCGATGTGGCTGGTCATGGGAGCACACTCTGAGAACCACTGCTCCCGACAGAAAGCTGGAAGCTCAGAACCACCTGAGGGCCATCACCGAAGCGAATCAGGATGTGTGCTCCCTGAGGGCAGGGGCCAAGACTGATGGCCCTCTGCACAAAGCGCCTGGCCCTGAAGCGGCCACGTGACTACGGGACTGAAATGGCATGGGAGGTAGGCAGCAGATGGGCGGTGAAATGATTGGGAGAGGACTGCCAGGAGGGAGAGGGTCCCAGGTGGGTGGGCTCTCCATAGAGTTCACCACAAACCATTGTTCTGAGTCCCCCAAAAATCTCTGACAAATAGCTCAAGTTTCACAAAAGCAGCTCAAGGAAGAAGCCCCCTACTACCTTCCTGTCTTATCCTTGGAAACAGGACAAACAGGAGCCTAAAGCTGAGGATCCTGGGGTCCCCAAAGAGTCAGGGCATTGTGGACATGTCCACATGACTCTCTCAGCTTTCCTCACGGATGTGCCAGCATAGGGCTCTCTGCTCACAAGAGTGAAGTTACCACTGAAGAGGGGGGTGAGCAGATTTCCCGGAGCCAAGCCCACCAGAACTAGTTCCCTCTCTCACTGGGCTCCTTACCAGCCCCCTTCCTCTCTGCTGGGCTCTCAGAGGCACAGAGGAAGGAAGGTTCAGTCTCCTTAGCTGCTGAGATACAGTCTAAGCAAGCCAGGACAGAGTTCCAGAGAAGGCAGAGAGCAAGATCCCCTGGTTTCACAGAGAAAGGATTTGTGGTGGGGACTGTAGTCTCTCTGCAAGTTAAAATGTGAGGCCGAGGTGGGGTGGGAGGTGGAGGGGGAGAATGGGGTGGGTTGGCAGAAGGGATAGTTAGCGAGTTTGGGATGGACGTGTACACACTGCTCTATTTAAATGGATAAACAGCAAGGACCTACTGTGTAGCACAGGGAACTCTGCTCAATGTTATGTGGCAGCCTGGATGGGAGAGGAGTGTCGGGGAGAAGGGATTCCAGTGTATGTATGACCAAGTTTCTTTGCTGTCCACCTGAAACTGTCACAACTTTGTCAATCAGCTATACTCCAGTACAAACTAAAAAGTTAAAAAAAAAAAAAAAAATAAGGCAGCAGCCTTCCTGATTGCTCTTTGTTCTCCTGGAGAGATAGCTGCTGAACTTCTGAGACAAACAGAAGCTGCCAGCAGGAAGGTTGAGGACAAGCTGGAGACTGGCCAAAATGGGACCTGAACTCAGGGGGCTGGGCTCTCAGAAAGCAAAGGGGTGACAGGCAAGGGCTGGACTGGGTATGACTGCCTGAGGCCTTCCAGTCCAGGTCTGCCAGGAGAATTCACTCATATGCCCCAGTTCCAGGCGGAACAGTTTTCAACCCAGTCAGTGGCCATCTTGGTAAGACTCTCTCAGACCTTGAAGAAGGCCTGAATATGGAGACGTTGAAACAGGAACTTCAGAACAAGAACAAAGCCTTCCTGGACGATGAGATTTACCAGCTGATGACTGCCAGTGGCATTGTAAGTTCTAGTGTTTTGAGTCTGCTCTGTGGGAAGCTGTTGATAGGGCCTCTCTGACTCAGGCTGGGTCTTAAGCTGCTAAAACTTTTCTTAAAGGCTAAAATCATCTGGAATCGGGAATGGTGAGGGAAATGAGGTGAGTTCTATGGTGCCCTAGCTGGAACGAGGCAATAGATGAGGGACTTCCCTGGTGGCTCAGACGGTAAAGAACCTGCCTGCCAGTGCAGGAGAAGAGACACAGCTTCAGTCCCTGGGTCAGGAAGATATCCTGGAGGAGAAAACGGCAACCCACTCCAGTGTCCTTGCCTGGGAGATCCCACAGACAGAGGAGCCCGGTGGGCTACAGTCCATGGGGCCACAAGAGAGTCACGACTAAACCATCAATAGATGATGCACATATTGTAATTATCAGACAGAGATTTTAAAGCAAGTGTAATAACAACACTGAGTGGTAAATTCACTTAAATTAATGGAAAAATGCTCATCAGAGAAATAGAGACTGTAAAAAAATTGAAATATGATATCCGGCATAAAACACTCATTGGACAAATTTCAATAAGCAAGATGGAAGTGACAAAGGAAGAAGTTAATGAACTTGAAAATAAGCCAGTAAAAATTATACTAACTAAAGAACTGAAATGGGGGGGGAAATGATTGAAAAGATAAACAGAACCTTAGGAACCTGTGGGACAATATTGAAGATCTAATGTTTGTGTCATTGAAATCCTAGAAAAAGAGGAAAAACATAGCAGTGCATCACAAATTTAAAGAAATAATGGTCAAAAAGTCTCAAATTGGGAAAAGACATAAATGAAAAGAAGCACATAAACTGGATGAACTCAAAGAAAACCAGCCATACACATCAAACTGAACTACTGACAAAGATTAAACAAAAAATAATCTTAAAAACAGTCAGAAAAAAATGACACATTACTTATAGGAGAACACTTGAATGATCACAGAGGTCAAAGGATGGTAAGACAGCCTCTGTAAAGTGCAAAGAACTTCCAACTCAGAATTCTATATTCGGTGAAACTATCCTTAAGGAATGAAGGCAAAATAAAAATATTCTCAGATAGTGGAAAACTAAGAGAATTTATCACCAGCAGCCCTGCTATGAAGGAAATTATTTGGGCTGAAGGGAAATGATGCCAAAGAGAAACTGGGGACTTCAAGAACAAAGGAAGAGCAAAACAAACATAAATATCTGCATCAATATAAAGTATTTTCCCCCTCTTATGTTCTTTAAACTATACATGAGTGCTCAATGCAAAAATTATAATGGTTTCTGGAGCAGTTTTCATGTAAGACATGTAATACACACAGTAACTATACAATGGTAGAGGGTAAAGAACTTGTATAGTTACTTTACCTTTTATTTGAAATGGTGAAATATTTAACTCTAAATAGATTACAAAAGTTTATTTATTGCTATGGGTTGAACTGTGTCCCCCAAAATGTGTATGCTGAAACCCTCAGATGTGACCTTATTAAGAGATAAGCTCTTTATGGAAGTAATCAAGTTAAAATGAGGTCAATAGGGTGGGCCCTAATCTGATATGACTGTGAATTTAGAAAAAAGAAGAAATGTGGACACAAAGATAGAGACACCAGGAGAATGCCATGTAAAGGTTAGAGCTGTGCTGCCTCAAGCAGAGGAACAACCAGGCTAAGCGAGAGGCTGCAACAGACCCTTCCATGCTGCTTTCACAGGGAGCGTGGCCCTGCCCACACCTTGATCTCGGACTTCAAGCCTCCAGAACTGTGGGAAAATAAATCTCTGTCGTTAAAGCTACCCAGATTGTGGTTATTTGTTACAGAAGCTCCAGGAAACTGACACAGTTATATACTTTATATCCTCTAGAGCAATGCTGCAACAGACCCTTCCATGCTGCTTTCACAGGGAGCGTGGCCCTGCCCACACCTTGATCTCGGACTTCAAGCCTCCAGAACTGTGGGAAAATAAATCTCTGTCGTTAAAGCTACCCAGATTGTGGTTATTTGTTACAGAAGCTCCAGGAAACTGACACAGTTATATACTTTATATCCTCTAGAGCAATCACCAAAAAGGAAAAAAAAAGATAAAAAGTCAATATGATAAAATTAAATACTAAGGAGGTTCAAGAGAGAGAGGACATATGTATGGCTGATTCATACTGATGTATGGCAGAAACCAACACAATATTGTAAAGCTATTATCCTCCCATTAAAATTAAATAAATGTTTAAAAGTAAAAGTAGAAGTTTCTGTCTCAGAAAAAATCAAATACTAAAAAATATTCACATAATCAAAAGAATGCAGAAAAAAAAAACAGAATAGGAAGGGGGGAAATAGAAAATAATAAAAAGGTAGAACTAAATCTAACCTTTATCAATAGTGATACTAAATATGAATGATATAAATCCCAGTTAAATAGCAGAGATTATCAGATAGAATTTTTTTAAAGACCTGACTATATACCTGTCTCTTATACACATCTTCCCCATACCTGTCTCTTATACACATCTAGATGTGTATAAGAGACAGGTTCTCAAGAAAAAAAAAATACTTTAGGTATAAAAACAAAGTATGTTGAAAGTAAAAGGATAGAAAATCATATGGCAATCAAAAGAAAACTGGAATGATTACATTAATATCAAAGTGGTCTTCAGAACAAGGAATATTATGCATAAATCATAACATAATATAATGATAAAAGGGTCAATTATACCTTAAATATGTATGTACCTAACTACAAAGTTTCAAAATACATGCAAGGAAAATTGGTTGGACTGAACAGAAAAATACACAATTACACTTGGAGATTTCACACTGCTCTCACATTAATTACTAGAAAAGTTGGGCAGCTAATTTGTAAGGACATAATTTGGCCACCTGATGAGAAGAACTGACTCACTGGTAAAGACCCTGATGCTGGGAAAAATTGAAGGCAGGAGGAGAAGGGGACAACAAAGGATGAGATGGTTGGATGCCATCATGGACTCAATGGACATGAGTTTGAGTAAACTCTGGGTGAAGGACAGGGAGGCCTGGTGTGCTGCAGTCCATGGGGTCGCAGAGTCGAACATGACTGAGCAACTGAACTGTAGGACATAGAAGACCTGAGTAGCACTATTAACAAGTTTGGTTTAGTTGACCCAACAACAACAGAATTCTTTTTGCTTCCACATGGAAAACCTACCACAATAAAACATACTCTAGACTGTTTGGGGAGGGAGAGAAGCTTTTTTAAAGAACTGAGATTATACAAAGTATCTTCTCTGAGCCAACTAATAAAATTTTAAATTAGAAATCAAAATAGAAGAATATCTGAGAAATTTCCAAATATTTGGAAAATAAACGATGCACTTCTAAAGCAATTCATAGGTCATACATGATATCAATAGGCAAATTTGAAAATATTTTTAATTTTATGAAAACATAATAAATCAAAAGTTATAAGATGCAGCTAAAGTAATGCTTCTGGTGAAGCATTAAATGATTATAGCATTTTATAGCTTTAAATGATTATATTAGAAAAAAATGCGGTCTCAAATCAATACTCTAAGCTTACACCTTAAGAAACTGAAAAAATTAAAGCAACTTAAACTCATAGCCAATAGAGGGAAAAAAATAATACAGATAAAATTAAAAACAATCAAATTGTTTCACTGAAACAACGAATTCAAAATAATAGAAATGACTAAACCAAAAACTGTTTTAAGAGGATCAATACTGTCTCTTATACACATCTAGATGTGTATAAGAGACAGATATTAATATCATACAAAATCAGGGTGTAAGACAAAGAATACATTCAGAGAAATAGAAATATTTTATGGCAATAAAATACAAAAGAAATTATATACTATCAAAACTGGTGGGTTAAAAAGAAAGTGATGCTTAGAAGAAAATTTAAAACCTTGAGGTTTCCATGATGCCTACACTAAAATAAAAATAGAAACAGAAGGAAATGATCCAAGACTCCTCCTCAAGAATCTACAAAAGCAACAACAATCATAACTGAAAAGTGAAAGTGAAGGTCGCTCAGTCATGCCTGACTCTTTGTGATCCCATGATCTATACAGTCCTTGGATTCTCCAGGCAAGAATACTGGAGTGGGTAGCTTTTCCTTTCTCCACGAGATCTTCCCAANCAAAAACTGTTTTAAGAGGATCAATAAAATTAAATTTCTAGCCAAACTGACCAAGAGAATAAGGTAGAAATTTCCAAAATCAGGAATGAAAAAATGAGCATAGATGCAAAAATCCTCCATTAAATGTTAACAAATTGAATTAAACACAATATTGTAAGGATACCATATCATAATCACTTAAGATTTATCCCAGAAATACAAGATTTTCTCAGCTTTCAAAAATAAATCAAAGTAATTAACTAAATCAAGAGACTAAAACAGAAAACATATATGATAATCAAAATAGATGCAGGAAAAGCATGTAACAAATTTCAATATCCATTCATAATAAAGAGAAAACTCTCAGCAAACTAAAAACAGAAAGGGACATCCTTAACCTGATCAAGGGCATCTAGAAAAAAAAGTAAACATCTTGCTTTTCCTCTGAGATCAAGAACAAGGAAAAGATGTCCACTTTCACCACTCTTATTTAATATCATTTGGAGTTCCTAGCCAGTGCAATCGGTGAGATAAAGAAACAGACACAGAGATTGGAAAAGTTGAAATAGAACTTATATTCTAATTGTCAGATGACGTGATTGTCTACACAGAAAATCTCAAGGAAAATGGAACAGAAGCCTAAATATACCTAAAGCTATAAAATTTCTATTAATAGAAGAAAGCACTCGAGAAATATTCATGGTCCTGGGTTAGCAAAGATTTCTTAACATGACAATCAAACCATGATTCATCAAAAACAATTGATATATCAGACTTTATTAAAAATTAAGAACTTCTTCTCAGTGAAAGACACTGTTCAGAGAATAAGTAAACAAATCCAGAATATGAGAAAATGTTTGCAAAACACATTTCATAAAAATAATTTGTTTCAGAATATAGAAAAAACTCAAAACTCAAAGCAATTCAATTTTATTTATTATATGTACTTATTTCTTTATGCACTGATTTATTTTTGGCTGTGTCAGGGCTTCATTGTGGCATGTGGGATCTCTTGTTGCAGCCTGTGGGCTCCTCTCTAGCTGTGGCTCACAGCTTCCAGAGTGTGTGGGCTCAGTAGTTGTATCGCTGAGGTTTGGTTGCCCTGTGGCATACAGGATCTTAGTTCCCCAACCAGGAATCGAACTTGTGTCCCCTGCATTAGAAGGTGGATTCTTAACCACTGAACCACCAGGGAAGTCCCCCAATTTTAAATAGGCAAAAGATTTGGACACTTCCTCAAATAAAATACATGGATGGCAAATAAGCATATAAAAATATGCTTAACATCATTAATCCTTGTGTGCTTAGTCACTCAGTCCTGTCCAACTCTTTGCGACCCTATGGACGGTATCCCACCAGGCTCCTCTATGCATGGGACTCTCCGAGCAAGAATACTGGAGTGGGTTACCACGCCCTCATCCATGGGATCGTCCCAACCCAGGGATCAAACCCAGGGATCTCTTATGTTTCCTACATTGGCAGGCAGGTTTTTACTACTAGTGACATCTGGGAAGCCTTAGGGAAATGCGAATCAAGACCACAACGAAAGATGACTCTGCCCTAACATAATGACTTATAAGAAGAAAAAAAAATACAGCTGCTGAGGAGGAACTGGAGCTCTGATACATTGCTTATGAATATAAACACACAAACACAAATAAATGTATTATATACATACATACTTGTGGGTACACATACACATGCAAACGAATGATTCTCTCATTGCTTTTTATGTGTGTATATACAAATAAAAACATATCTGTATATGTATACATTGTTCAGTCACTAAGTCATGTCCAACTCTTTGCAACCCCATGGCCTGCAACATGCCAGGCTTCTGTGTCCTTCACCATCTCCCAGAGTTTGCTCAAACTCATATTTATTGAGTCAACGATGTCATCCAACTATCTCATCCTGTGTCACCCCCTTCTCCTCTTGCCCTCAATCTTTCCCAGCATCAGGGTCTTTTCCAATGAGCTGGCGTCAGGTGGCCAAAGTACTGGAGCTTCAGCTTCAGCATCAGTCCCTCCAAAGGATATTCAGGGTTGATTTCCTTTAGGATTGACTGGTTTGATCTCCTTGCTATACATACGTACAAACTCACATATTGCTTGTGTATACATACATACAAAATGGTACGGCCACTTTGGAAAAGAAATTGGCAGTTTCTTATAAAATTAAACACAAAATTTATCACATGACACAGCAATCCCACTCCTAGGTAACATATGAAATGGAACATATGTTCACACAAAAACTTGCACACAAGTGTTTGCAATGACTTTATTTATAATCACCCAAAACTGGAAACAACCCAACACTTCTTTCAACTGACGAATGAATGAGCACATCGTGTTCCATTCACACAATGAAATACTATTCAGCAATAAAGAGAAACCAATGGATTCAACAACATGATGAAATTCAATGCATTATGCTGAGTGAAAGAAGTCAGATTCAAAGGAGTGCACACTGTAGGATGCTGTGACAGTGTGGAAAATATCATGGACATTTATGACATTCTGGGAAGACCAAATTATAGGAACAAATCAGTAATTATCAGGGGCTAGAGGCTAGGGGAGGAAATGACTACGGAGGGCCAGCATGAGGTCATCCTGAGGGGAACTGGAACCGTCCTGCATCTTGTATACAGGATGAGTTCATGACTACATGTTTTTGTCAATGTCCGTATACCAATGAAGTATGAATTTTCCTCTAATTTAAAAAGTGAGGGGAAAAAAAGGGAGTGATGTGAAACCTGACTGCAGTGGGGCAGGAACTAACTAAGTCAGAGCTGTAGTGGGATTTGGAACAGGGGATAGAGTGATGGTTAGGGATAAGGTGATGGAGCAACCCTCAAAGGAACACTGGGGAGAGGGATGGGGGTGGACAAGGAACAGGTGGAGGACCCATGAGGGCTCCAACCAGCAGGGCAATGGGGACTGAAACCCTGCAACACATCTCAGACATCTCATCCGTGGCTTCTCCCACTTGATGTGTCTGACCATCATTTGGAGAACACATCAGACAAACAAGCCCCTGCTGGTGCTTTCCACATGCTCCCTGGTGAAAAATGGGTACCTCTTTTGGGAGGGCAGTTGAGAAGGCCCCTGCACTGGCTATGTGCCCTGAGAAACCAAAGGATGGGGTCAGGACTGAGAACAACTTTCACATTAATGTGACAAGGGAAGGGTAGGCTGCTTCTATGGTGAGGTTTTCAAAGAAGAGGCATGCATTACTCATTGAAAGCTTTCATGAGCACAGATGCAAACTCAAAGGGCGAGGCCAGACACAGCTCACACAGTCGTCGAGGGAGGGTGGACACAGAGTTGTGTGTTCCAGCAGCAGGCAGGAGGGGTCTACCACATCCTGATGACTCTACTCCAGTTTTTTCTCTCCTTCCATTTCCTTTATTGCACATAAAGCCACTAATGCATGTGCACAAGTGTATCACATTTTTATTTATTTGCTACATGGTCAATGATTCATTTTGAGGGACATCAAATGGAGATGAATAAAAATGGATTTTGTAGAAATACTCCCTTTCTTCATTACCGATTTGCTCATTCCACTTTTATCTTCTAGTAAATTAATTGTTATGCTGTCAGTGTTTAGCGACAACAAATACTTGTATATCTTATTTGGAGAATTTTCATGCTTTCCATTTTTTGTAAAGCCGAGAAGTGTTTTCTAACTTTCTTGCATTTGACCATTTCTTATAAGGCTGTCTGCCTTTAGCTGGGGATACAACACTCTAAGTAGAGACTTCTCCCTTCAAGTCAAGTATGTGTGTGTGCTAAGTCACTTCAGTCATGTCTGACTCTTTATGACCCATGGACTGTAGCCTGCCAGCCTCCTCTGTCCATGGGATTCTCCAGGCAAGGATACTGGAGTGAGTTGTCATGCCCTCCTTCAGGGATCTTCCCAACCGAGGGATCACACCTGAGTCTCGTGTCTCCCGCCTTGGCAGGCACGTTCTTTACCCCTAGCACCACCTGGGAAACCCCAAGTCAAGTATCCAGGTTTCCAAATACAATTCTGATTCAGGGGTTCTGGGGCAAGGCCCAGGAATCTTTATTTTGAACAACTGTCAGAAGTGAAGCTGATGCTATGGAAGTCCACCAGCCTGTGGGAGATGCTCTTCTCATCCAGAGATGGGAAAACTGGGGTCCCGTCCTGTGTGCTTGACTGGAGTTGGGAAGCTCCTCGTGGGGCTGCTCCTGACTTGGTTTTGGAGGCAAAAAGAGAAAAGAGCTACCTATAACAGTGCTTCCCGCCCAGAAGGCACAACAGAAAGAGAAAGTATGGTTCTGCAATACTTTAGTGCCTTGGACAATGGACCATGGGAGGGGTGAGTGGCATTCAGGGCCATAAGCACCCGGGGGCGATGGCATGAGGGATGACCAGGTCTGAAGCCACAAAGAGGCACATCAGAGTGGCATTTCCATACGATACTGTGGGTTCTTTGTAAAAGATTTGGGGGTATGGAAAAGGAGGGTTCCCCTCTATTCTCTTCACACTCTACCCACTGGAAAACTAGTTCTTCCTCCCAGGGCTGTCCTAGATACCAGTAACCCCACTTTTCTTCCCCCTAAAAATCCAAGCAAGAGCTCTGGTTTGTGGAGTGTGCCAAGAGTCAGGTGTAAGGACATGAATTGCAGGAGCCAAGAGATGGATGAATTGACTTGCAGGCAAAAGCATGTGTTTCTCCTAAGCAGCCACCTTCTCCGCCAAGCCTAGTGTACCCCCATCCCAGCACATGGACCCCTCCCCAGGTGGGACCGTGAGTCTTGCCCACCAGGGAAGACACCATGGTGCCCCTTTAACATTTAACACCCTTCCCTCCCCCGACTCCCACCCCCCACCCCCAGGGAACACTCAAGGTCTTTCTGCCTCCTTCTGTTCAGGAGACAAAGGCTCTTCCACTGTCATGGGTAATTTCAGGCTCTTTTTAAGGTAAAGTTTCTCATCACACCTAAGCCTGACATACTTACTTGCCTGGCTCTGCAGATTACTCAGAGAGTGGGGCACAGACAGCAGTAGCCCAGGGAAAAATTCCACTCCTTCCAGATCCATTTTCCAATTATTGCTTTATACCATTTACTTGATGGCCAGATCTAGTGTCATCCCATATTTTATGGCCATAAGCAGACCCATGATAAGGGGAAATGGCTCTGTGTCACTGTCAATGAGGGCCCTGCCTCCTCCGAGCCTGGAGGGACTAAGGATGCTTCCACACTCCCCCCTCTCTGCCTCTGTGCACCTGCCACACTTCCAGGATCAGCTACCCTTGCCCACATTAGAAGCATCAGCTCTGTTCATTCCTGGCCCCATCCACACAGCAGCACACCCCACCCCCAGCCTTACAAAGCCTTTCTCACCCTGGCCCCCTCTCAAGCATATTCTCCTCTCTGCCCTCACCTTCCACAGAAGTTGTTAGTGACTGAAACTATCCACGGCAAAGCACTGTGCCAAGTGCTTTCTAACTGTTGTGTCCTTTAGTCTTTATAACAACCACATTTTACAGATCTGTCCAACCAGTCCATTCTGAAGGAGATCAGCCATGGGATTTCTTTGGAAGGAATGATGCTAAAGCTGAAACTCCAGTACTTTGGCCACCTCATGTGAAGAGTTGACTCATTGGAAAAGACTCTGATGCTGGGAGGGATTGGGGGCAGGAGGAGAAGGGGACGAAAGAGGATGAGATGGCTGGATGGCATCACGGACTCGATGGACGTGAATCTGAGTGAACTCCGGGAGTTGGTGATAGACAGGGAGGCCTGGCGTGCTGCGATTCATGGGGTCACAAAGAGTCAGACATGACTGAGCAACTGAACTGAACTGAACTGAGACATAGAAACCAGAGAGGTTAAGTGATTTGCTCAAGGTCACATAGGCAGGAAGTAAAGAAACTACAGCCTGAAGCCAGCTCTGATTCTAAAACCTGTGCTCTCAATCGGTGCCCTGACCAGCCTCTCATAGGCCACCAGGGGTCTCCCCAAACCAGCCCGTGGCTTCCCTTGGCCTCAACCTCCCTGATATCCAAGTAACAACTAACCCCTCTGGCTGCTGAGATCTCTTTGCCTCTCCTCGGTGTCTCTTCCCCTCGACCCTCTCCTCTTGACCATCAGGGCCCCATCCCTTCCTCCACCCCAGGTCAGATCTTTAGCCTTCTTCTCTTCCCCTTCCACTTCTACTAGTTGGCTTCAAGTTCCAACTCTTATTTCTACCCCATGTCTGTCCACCCTTTTTAAACAGCTCTCCGCAAACTTCTCCTCAACTCTAGATGTGTGTTTGCAACGCTTCACCTTTCCTTCCCACATTGTCTTTGCCACCAGTGGGGCTGGAGATACCTGGGTCCCCCTCTTCCTGCCCGCATGGGCTGGAGAGTCCAGGGTCAGCTTGGCTTCCATCCCTCTTGCCATACTCTGCACTGGTGGAATTGGTTGTTCACACTTCCCTCCCTGTGAATTCTCAGCCTTCATCCTGAGGCTTAGGTGTCACCTGGAGGTGACTGGGAGCTTGTAATCACCACCCTCTTCAGGAACCTGCAGGCTGGAGATGAGTACTAGTCCTGAAACCCCTCATCCGAGTCAAGACCTCTGTGCTTTGCTGGCCAGTCGAGTTGGCTCACAAAGGGCTAGTACTGGACTTGGCTCAGACGCCACCTCTGCCTGAAAGCCACCCATCTTAGCCGGGTATTTTCTGCTCTGGACTCTGATAGCACCTGCACTAATCTTAATAACTCATTGTTCTGTGCTACGTGCTGGGGACCCTGGTGTGGAGAACACATGGCCACAGTTTTATTGGAGGAAACAGACATAGATAAAATGCACAGTGTGTGTCTTAGGTTTGCATGCAGAAGGTTGACACTTGTGAGGGAATGACGGAAGCAAGACTGGACAGAGGGCAGACTTATACTGAGCTCCAGTCTCAATGGAGTCCTCAGCTAATTCTATGAGGAACGCTGAGCTGATGGCCTTTCAGAGCTCTCTCAAATGAGGCAAGAAGATTGGCCTTTACCCTGCTCCAAAGCCCTAGAGTGTGGGCCACTCCCAGCAAGGGTGTGTGCCTTAGGCAGAGCTTCTGGCTCCAGCTGAAGGCAATTGCCAGAAAGGACTGCAATGATCCTGCCATTGCAGCCACTACTTACTCCAGGCAGCTGGAGAAGCAAGTAAGTGCCTCTGCCTAGAACGGGGGTCTGAGTAACACAGTACCGCATCCACTCCAGGGCACACACCAGGATGCCTAAAGAGGGGATGGCCAATTCTATTTTGCAGGGAGAAGAAATAAGAGGACAGTAGGAGATCCTATTTGGTCTGGGTCTTGGTATGCACATACAGGTCTTTGTTGAGCAGACCATCCAAACATCTTCAGTTCTGTTGGCTCTTCCTCATATAAACATGGCAATAGTAGCTCATGTCATCTCTGCCTTTGCTATGGATCAGGCACTGTCCTAAGCTCTTTACCTGCTTAGTTCACCTTTACAGCACCCTAGGAATTAAGTACTGTTGCTGCCCTCATCCTACACAAAAGGAAAGCCAGGCTTAGAGAGGACAAACAACTTGGGCAAGTAAGAAGGGGCAGTAAGAAGGGGCTCCCTCTGCCTCAAATGCCTGCCCTTTCTCACTAGTGACCTCCCTTCATCCTTCAAAGCTCAATCTCCACTCATTGTATCAAGCCTTCTTCATTCCCTGTCTCTTATACACATCTCACCCCCCACCCCCAGGGAACACTCAAGGTCTTTCTGCCTCCTTCTGTTCAGGAGACAAAGGCTCTTCCACTGTCATGGGTAATTTCAGGCTCTTTTTAAGGTAAAGTTTCTCATCACACCTAAGCCTGACATACTTACTTGCCTGGCTCTGCAGATTACTCAGAGAGTGGGGCACAGACAGCAGTAGCCCAGGGAAAAATTCCACTCCTTCCAGATCCATTTTCCAATTATTGCTTTATACCATTTACTTGATGGCCAGATCTAGTGTCATCCCATATTTTATGGCCATAAGCAGACCCATGATAAGGGGAAATGGCTCTGTGTCACTGTCAATGAGGGCCCTGCCTCCTCCGAGCCTGGAGGGACTAAGGATGCTTCCACACTCCCCCCTCTCTGCCTCTGTGCACCTGCCACACTTCCAGGATCAGCTACCCTTGCCCACATTAGAAGCATCAGCTCTGTTCATTCCTGGCCCCATCCACACAGCAGCACACCCCACCCCCAGCCTTACAAAGCCTTTCTCACCCTGGCCCCCTCTCAAGCATATTCTCCTCTCTGCCCTCACCTTCCACAGAAGTTGTTAGTGACTGAAACTATCCACGGCAAAGCACTGTGCCAAGTGCTTTCTAACTGTTGTGTCCTTTAGTCTTTATAACAACCACATTTTACAGATCTGTCCAACCAGTCCATTCTGAAGGAGATCAGCCATGGGATTTCTTTGGAAGGAATGATGCTAAAGCTGAAACTCCAGTACTTTGGCCACCTCATGTGAAGAGTTGACTCATTGGAAAAGACTCTGATGCTGGGAGGGATTGGGGGCAGGAGGAGAAGGGGACGAAAGAGGATGAGATGGCTGGATGGCATCACGGACTCGATGGACGTGAATCTGAGTGAACTCCGGGAGTTGGTGATAGACAGGGAGGCCTGGCGTGCTGCGATTCATGGGGTCACAAAGAGTCAGACATGACTGAGCAACTGAACTGAACTGAACTGAGACATAGAAACCAGAGAGGTTAAGTGATTTGCTCAAGGTCACATAGGCAGGAAGTAAAGAAACTACAGCCTGAAGCCAGCTCTGATTCTAAAACCTGTGCTCTCAATCGGTGCCCTGACCAGCCTCTCATAGGCCACCAGGGGTCTCCCCAAACCAGCCCGTGGCTTCCCTTGGCCTCAACCTCCCTGATATCCAAGTAACAACTAACCCCTCTGGCTGCTGAGATCTCTTTGCCTCTCCTCGGTGTCTCTTCCCCTCGACCCTCTCCTCTTGACCATCAGGGCCCCATCCCTTCCTCCACCCCAGGTCAGATCTTTAGCCTTCTTCTCTTCCCCTTCCACTTCTACTAGTTGGCTTCAAGTTCCAACTCTTATTTCTACCCCATGTCTGTCCACCCTTTTTAAACAGCTCTCCGCAAACTTCTCCTCAACTCTAGATGTGTGTTTGCAACGCTTCACCTTTCCTTCCCACATTGTCTTTGCCACCAGTGGGGCTGGAGATACCTGGGTCCCCCTCTTCCTGCCCGCATGGGCTGGAGAGTCCAGGGTCAGCTTGGCTTCCATCCCTCTTGCCATACTCTGCACTGGTGGAATTGGTTGTTCACACTTCCCTCCCTGTGAATTCTCAGCCTTCATCCTGAGGCTTAGGTGTCACCTGGAGGTGACTGGGAGCTTGTAATCACCACCCTCTTCAGGAACCTGCAGGCTGGAGATGAGTACTAGTCCTGAAACCCCTCATCCGAGTCAAGACCTCTGTGCTTTGCTGGCCAGTCGAGTTGGCTCACAAAGGGCTAGTACTGGACTTGGCTCAGACGCCACCTCTGCCTGAAAGCCACCCATCTTAGCCGGGTATTTTCTGCTGTGGACTCTGATAGCACCTGCACTAATCTTAATAACTCATTGTTCTGTGCTACGTGCTGGGGACCCTGGTGTGGAGAACACATGGCCACAGTTTTATTGGAGGAAACAGACATAGATAAAATGCACAGTGTGTGTCTTAGGTTTGCATGCAGAAGGTTGACACTTGTGAGGGAATGATGGAAGCAAGACTGGACAGAGGGCAGACTTATACTGAGCTCCAGTCTCAATGGAGTCCTCAGCTAATTCTATGAGGAACGCTGAGCTGATGGCCTTTCAGAGCTCTCTCAAATGAGGCAAGAAGATTGGCCTTTACCCTGCTCCAAAGCCCTAGAGTGTGGGCCACTCCCAGCAAGGGTGTGTGCCTTAGGCAGAGCTTCTGGCTCCAGCTGAAGGCAATTGCCAGAAAGGACTGCAATGATCCTGCCATTGCAGCCACTACTTACTCCAGGCAGCTGGAGAAGCAAGTAAGTGCCTCTGCCTAGAACGGGGGTCTGAGTAACACAGTACTGCATCCACTCCAGGGCACACACCAGGATGCCTAAAGAGGGGATGGCCAATTCTATTTTGCAGGGAGAAGAAATAAGAGGACAGTAGGAGATCCTATTTGGTCTGGGTCTTGGTATGCACATACAGGTCTTTGTTGAGCAGACCATCCAAACATCTTCAGTTCTGTGGGCTCTTCCTCATATAAACATGGCAATAGTAGCTCATGTCATCTCTGCCTTTGCTATGGATCAGGCACTGTCCTAAGCTCTTCACCTGCTTAGTTCACCTTTACAGCACCCTAGGAATTAAGTACTGTTGCTGCCCTCATCCTACACAAAAGGAAAGCCAGGCTTAGAGAGGACAAACAACTTGGGCAAGTAAGAAGGGGCAGTAAGAAGGGGCTCCCTCTGCCTCAAATGCCTGCCCTTTCTCACTAGTGACCTCCCTTCATCCTTCAAAGCTCAATCTCCACTCATTGTATCAAGCCTTCTTCATTCCTTTAGGAACATGAGGGATTTTCCAGATGGCGCTAGTGGTAAAGAATCTGCCTGCCAGTGCAGGAGACATAAGAGACATTGGTTTGATCTCTGGGTCAGGAAGACCCCCTGGAGAAGGAAGTAGCAACCTGAGTGATTGAGCACTCAGGAATGTCAGGTCCCTGCACCTGGCCTGCAGACAATAAGCTGCCCCAGGGCCACACACACACCTTGGTTTGTAGCCCCTTCGCCATCCAAGACAAGGTCACCTAGGAGACTCCATCCAGCTCTGTGGCTTTACTGGTTTAAGTGGGATTTGACTTCTCTTATTCTGGACTCTGGCTTTGCTCACACTGGGTGAAGGGGCTAAAAACCAAGGTGGTTAGGGTTATTCATCCAGGGCAGCTGAGCTGCACTGGGGCCTGAGCTTGTAGTCTGCAGTTGAACATTATGCTGCTCTCACCTGCGCCCTGGGAAGCCGCCTCTCCTTGGCCTGTGCTGGTCATCTGGTCTACCCAACTGAGCCAAGTGAGATTGGGTGGGTTCAAGAGTCCCTTCTCCTGTGAAACTCTGCTCTGAAAGAACACATTCACTGCATTCCCAAGGGGCACACCAGGAACAGTCCATATCTGTGTCTTGTCTCCACTGGTTGTCATGGGTCCATTCCTCAGAAGCAGNGTCATCTGGTCTACCCAACTGAGCCAAGTGAGATTGGGTGGGTTCAAGAGTCCCTTCTGCTGTGAAACTCTGCTCTGAAAGAACACATTCACTGCATTCCCAAGGGGCACACCAGGAACAGTCCATATCTGTGTCTTGTCTCCACTGGTTGTCGTGGGTCCATTCCTCAGAAGCAGGCCCTGAGATGGCAGTTCATGAGACTGGCTAAGAGAGTGCTCCCAGGAGAAACCAATAAGGGAGTAAGAGGAACAGAACAGAAAAAAAATGGAAGAAGACTGTGCTTTGGGCAAAATTCTAGACTCAGCTCCATGTCAATTACGCCGCTTGAGGCAGGGTAGCTAGGCTTTCATGGCACAGCGCTAGCCTTGCACTCAGCCATCTGTGCATGTGTGCAGGCGGTGTGGCTTAAAAGCCTGAGGCTTCAGAGTCGCAAGTGCAGACCTTAGACGACATGCCCTTGTACCCCAGGGGATGCGCACAGGCACAGATAAACACATCTGGGGGGATCAGAGCCATGTCTCTACACTGCGGTGGGGATGTTCGCCTCCCCATACAGAACAGGGACCAGGCCTCTGCTTCCCTGTTGTGTGTTGCTCAGCCAGCTGAGATCAGAAGCTGCCCAGGCACCCAGGGAGATGATGCCCAGGAGGCTCTTGTTTTCATTGTCCGTGCTCATCAAGTTGATCGAACTGATTTCGCTGGAAGGAAGGGACACTTAAGTTCAGCAAGATTGGAATCCAGGGAGAAGGGAAGATTTCATTTTCCCCAAGACCTAAGAATTGAAATTTAGAAACTCTGGAAGTGCAGTCTCTGAGACAGCAGGAACCCACACTTTCATCTGAATGCCTCCCCAACAGATAACAGACCTTGTAGGGAAGGTCCCTAGGGAGGCTGACCTTACCTCCTGAGGCTTCCCACCTTAGTAAAGACCTCCAGCTTCAGTCCACACGGAGGCAGAGGAGCCACTCCTGCTGGGATGGGAACTTAGAGGAACCAGGGATGCAGAAGACTGGAGTGCTGACCCCTGAATGCTCACCCCAGGGGTGGCCAGCCCAGAACATGGCAGCTATGGATTTCTCCTCTATCCTGACACATGGGGGCTTGCAGTCAGTTTAACTGGCTTCCCAGGTGGCGCTAGTGGTCAAGAACTCTCCTGTCAATGCAGGAGACATAATGAGATGCTGGTTCGATCCCTAGACCAGGAAGATCCCCTGGAGGAGGGCACGGCAACCGACTCCAGTGTTCTTGTCTAGAGAATCCCATGGACAGAAGAGCCTGGCAGGCTGCAACCTAAAGGACTGCAAAGAGTCAGACATGACTAAAGTGACTTAGCATGCAAAGCAAATAAAATAATGTGACAATCTTTCACCCCTGGCAAGAACAAATCCCTTCCTCAGTGCTCCTACATGTAGAGGGCATTTCCCCGGTACTAGGAAATAGTGACTACCCTACCTCCCTGGGAGACCCTGATCTCCTTAGGGGAAGGAGATGGTTCCCTCCAGCGTTTCTGCATCCCGCATACAGGGGCCTAGCACAGTGCAGCTCTGTAATACGTGGATCTACTGTAACCAGCCTTCCTCCGCATCATGGTATTGTTGGTTGTTTGCATTTCTACATCCCTTCCCATCACCCTGTAGCTCTCTGAGCACATATATCAGTGCCTAACTCAGAGCAGGTACTCATAAATGTTTTATGAAAGAAGAGAGGGATAGATGGATAGATGGATGAATAGATAGCTGAATGGACAGAAGGACTGACAGATGCAGGCAAGTGAGCAAATGAAGGAATGCTTGCTCCAGAGTGATGTATTTGGGCTGCTGCCATTTCCTGTTGGCTGAGCGATGAACTTGCCACAAGGCCAATCAGTTTAAAATGCAGGGGAGTGCCCTACGGCCAGAGGAAAGTTCTGCTGTCTCTCCTTTACCATGAAAGCCACCACCCTGAGGGCTAAGGGAGGCCCTTGAGACCAATTTTGCCATCAAAAGGGAAAAATGATGACAAAATGCTTTGCATTCGGAAAATGAACATTTATAACATACCCGGAGAACTATGAAAATATCTTCCCAGCCAAGTACCAGGCATTGCTATCTTGGTGGTTTCTGATGAGCAAACACGTCACCTCTCCTACCTCCTCACAGTCCAGATATCCTGAGGTATGGAACCAGAACCCATTTTCATACATTGCCCTTGGGAGTGCACATTGATACAGCCTCTACTCAGGCGCAATTTGGCAATATCTGATAACATTTTTAGTGTGCATACTAGTTAATCCGGGCATTCTACTCCTAGGAATCTCTCCTCCAAATACAATCACATGCACGTGTGCTTGCTCAGCCGCTCAGTCATCTCCAACTCTTTGCAGTCCCATGGACTGTAGACCACCAGGTTCCTCTGTCCCTGGAATTTTCCAGACAAGAATACTAGAATGGGTTGCCATTTCCTACTCCAGGGGATCTTCCTGACCCAGGGATCGAACCTGGGTCTCCTGCATTGGCAGATGGATTCTTTACCACTGAGCCACCTGGGAAGCCCAAATACAGTCACATACACATACAAAAAAAAAAAAAACTGTAAGAGCAAAGCTTGGAAACCATCAAACTCTCCATCCAAAGCGGACTAGGTAAATAAATAAGGCATATATTCTGCAGCTATCACAAGAATGAGACTTCTAGGTGCCCTGACATGGAGGGTCAGTGTATCACCAAGATACACTGCCAAGGAAGAAAAACCAAGGTGCAGACCCACGTGCGTCACCTGGTGTGTGTGACAGGCTTATCCAGCATAGACAGGAGGGAGGTGACGCCTCGTGACTGAAGGAGAGGGAGAAGAGTACGCTAATTCAGGTCCTCCTGTGGCCTTGGGATCCTCAACTGCTCACTTCAGAGGCTGGGGGTGGAGTGAGCACTCGCCACTTTGCAGAAATGTCCTCTTCTGATCAAGTTCTCTTTGGTCCTGACGTCTGCAGGATGCGTCAGAACACAGACGTCGGAATGCTCACGAAGATGCTCTCTGGAGATGCAGGGCACTACTGGGCCAGACTCACCTCTCAGATATTCCTGGAATGCAGGAGATCAGCCCTGGGCCCAGCCTGGGGTTTTGGGAGGACTCAGTCTCAAGCTGCCTCCTCATGAACTCTTTGCAGCTTGGGCCACACCCTACGTAGGGTGAGTGCAGGGAATCTAGGAGAGGGCAGAACACGGAGTAGGAGGGACCCAATATCTGGGCCTCTTCCCCATGTTTCAGGGAAGGGCCGCTGTGTGAGTCTTGGGGAAGGCTGGCCCTGCCTCCTCCAGGAGAGCTGAAAGGCCCTGACTTGTTCCCTTTAGCCTGGGCAGCCGACGGCTAGATGATGCCCAAAGTTCAGATGAAGGGATCCCCTGTCAGGGATTTAGACTAGAGTGAGTGACACTTGGAAGCAGGGCTGGTCAGATGGCTTGGGTGCAGCAGAAGCAACAGGGCCAGCAGTGGCATCTGGCGTCCATGCTGATGGCCACAGAGTCCTGTCACGTGGCCTCAGCTGTCTTCCTGGTGGCCCGTGGTTCTAGCTCATTTCCCTGGTGCCTCCCTCGATTCTGTAAGGACCCGTATCTTGCTCCAGACAGTCAGAGCACAGGTCTATTGTGGGCAACCCAGAACCCTCATGGTCACAGAAGGGGAAGGAGGGACAGAAGCAGAGAGGGAGAGAAGAAAGAATATGAGGCTGCTAATGAGAAGTTGCAGTATAACACAGGAAGCTCAGCCTGGTGCTCTATGATGATCTAGAGGGGTGGAATTGGGGGTAGATGTGGGAGGAAGTTTTGATAAGAAGGGGATATAAGTATGCTTATGGCTGATTCATGTTATTGTGCAGCAGAAACCAATACAACATTGTAAAGCAATTAACCTCCAATTAAAAATAAATTTTAAAAAATTGAAAATTAAAGAATATGATACTAACAGACACTTCTGTGGCATCTGGGGGAATTTAAGGCTTTTTCCAGCCCACTCCCCACCATGCACAGAAGCCTGGAGAGATTTCATCACCCCTCTCATTATGCTTATATTCCTGGCGCACATCCCTGCTCTAATATTCGTCACCTTGTATTTATTAGTTACATGTCTGCCTCCTTCACTTGCTTATAGGCGTTTGGAGGGCAGTTCATGCTTTCTCTCCCTGGGACTCAATTTCCCCATCTTTAAACAAGGTAAGATTATCTCCAAGGCTACTTTCTTGTTTGTCTGTGTTTTTAAAATTTATTTATTTATTTTAATTGGAGGCTAATTATTTTACAATATTGTAGTGGTTTTTGCCATACATCGACGTGAATCAGCCATGGGTGTACATGTGTTCCCCATCCTTAACCCCCCTCCCACCTCCCTCCCCATCCCATCCCTCAGGGGCATCCCAGTGCACCAGCCCTGAGCACCCTGTCTCATGCATCGAGCCTGGACTGGTGGTCTATTTCACATACGATAATATGCATGTTTCAATGCTATTCTCTCAAATCATCCCACCCTCGCCTTCTCCCACAGAGTCCAGAAGTCTGTTCTTTACATCTGTGTCTCTTTTGCTGTCTCGCATATAGGGTCATCATTACCATCTTTCTAAATTTGACTGTTATGTGGGTTGGTTCATGCATTCAACAAAGCTTGCCTTTCTGGAAGACTCTGCTGCTGCTGCTGCTAAGTCGCTTCAGTCATGTCCGACTCTGTGTGACCCCATAGACGGCAGCCCACCAGGCTCCCCCGACCCTGGGATTCTCCAGGCAAGAACATTGGAGTGGGCTGCCATTTCCTTCTCCATTGCGTGAAAGTGAAAAGTGAAAGTGAAGTCACTCAGTCATGTCCGACTCTTAGCGACTCTAGCTGGGTTAAAAACATGGGGAAATTTAGGCTCAGGGAGAGGAAAGACAAACCGCTCAAGGTTAAACAGAACCAAAAGTACAGACACAGTATCCATATTTCTGTAGGACTCCAAATTCTATATGAACTGATGCTTGTTCTTTAAAGAGTCCTCATCTCTTGTACTGGAGAGTTTATTTGTAGATCAATACCCATTAACGTTGAGGAAGGACGGCCAGGTCTCCAGCAAAGGCCAGGTCTTCCTTGATGTGTCCAGAATAACTGGGAATCACTCTCCAAGTAGTGCGGTAAGTCAGCAGAGGTGCTCCAAGCCTGCCCTGCCCACCCCTCACCCCGGCCAGTCTCTAGGACTTCCTGGTGAATCACCCAAAACATCGGCTGCCTTCTGAAGACAAGTAACTTCTCTCTCATTTTACTATAATAAAATGGGCATAGTTGTTGAACAAATGAATACATGAACCTTAATTTTCTCTGTGAGTGAGAAGGTTGGACCGGAATTAACAAGAGGCTCCTTGAAGCTTCTTCTAGCTCTGACATTGTCATCTGTTGCTCAGTGGGTGTGCAGCTGGGTTATGTAAGGTCCTGGCCTCACCAACTGTTTGGAAGAATCTTGTCTTTTTTCTCCAGCCAGACAATGATGGCCTGAAGGCAGGGGTTTTGCCAATCCTCACTGCTGCTGCTGCTGATAAGTTGCTTCAGTCATGTCCGACTCTGTGCGACCCCATAGATGGCAGCCCACCAGACTCCCCCATCCCTGGGATTCTCCAGGCAAGAACACTGAAGTAGGTTGCCATTTCCTCCTTCAGTGCATGAAAAGTTCAAGTGAAGTCGTTCAGTCGTGTCTGACTGTTCGCGATCCCATGGACTGCAGCCTACCAGGCTCTTCCGTCCATGGGATGTTCCAGGCAAGAGTACTGGAGTGGGTTGTCATTGCCATCTCCACAATCCTCACCAGGTATGTGTCAATGTCTGTTGATGGTGTGGTGGGCGTCTCAGCACTGGCCCATTGGGTCTGTCCCTTGCTCTAGTGCCCCATCTCATACTCCCTCCACCTCCCCTCACTACAGCAGGGCCTAGTCTGCTCCCAGCTCAGAAGTGCAGGACCGCTAAGGAGCCTTGGAGCAGTCCTCCTTAGCCATAAGGCTGGAGAGTCTGCAGAAACACATAAACTCCCCAGAAGCTTCTAGCAGGATGGAGATCATGTCAAGCAATGTACCCTTGATTTGGCACCCCCCCTCTCCATTTCACTCCCCCAGCCCCGCACTCAGCTCCCTGAGCTCTCCCTGCAAATACACCACATGCACATTGGCCTGAGGCTCTGCCCAAAAATGTCTCCAGATGTTGTCGTGTCCCCTGTTGGGGTGGGGGCGGGGGGGCAGGGATAATTGGCACAGATGAGAACCATTGGGTTAATCAGAGATCATTCAAGAAACATACCGCAGTTTGAGAGCTATTCACAGGAGAGAGGTTATGCCTATGGAAGCTCTGAGTGCCTCAGTTCCCTCATCTATAAAATGGGGGTGATAGTCACAGAGCCCACCTCATGGGTTGACCATAAGACAATGAAATCACTTATGTCAGACCACATATAGGACAGAGCCTGGCACTGTAAGGGCCGTGTGAGTGTGACGGCCCTCATTACTTGTCTCTTAAGATGAAAGGACACTAGAGCAAAATAGGACAGTAAGTGATTCTTTTGGGGATCTTGGTTTTTCCTTACTGATTTCCTATCCTAAAGGAAAATAATGTAGGCAGAAGCTAACAAACATTCAACAAAGGACAAGAGGGGGTTGGCAAAAGGCATGACCATTCTGCAGAGCTGGCTAGAGAGATGGCCTTGAAACCCAATGGTGGACCACCAAAACGTTCTGGAATCCAAGCTCCTTAAATGTGCAGGGGCTCATGTTTTCCTAGCCAGTCCATCCTGTGGTCTGCTCCCAGCCAACAGTGGAGCAAACACAGCTCCAATTCCATGTCCAATTCATGCCTGATATGGACTCAACCTGCTCCCCTTCCCACAGGCCCCAGAGCATGCTAACCACAAGCAGGTGTTCAGACAGTTGCTCACAAAAGTCTGAGAACCCGGGGCACATAGCTGACGTGGGGCTGGGAAACCAGCAGAATGTCCCACAGCACATTTTCTAACAAGAAGCTCCTAGATTCCACCCTGTTTCAGGAACCCTTTTCTCTTTAGATCTTCCTTTTGCCTGACTTTGAACTCTGGCTCCTCACCCTCTCTCCCAAGTGGCAAGTGGCCTGAAATGCAAAATCCCTGTTATTTAAAATGCAAGAAAATTTGAACTTCCCTGGTGGTGCAGTGGTTAAAAATCTGCCTGCCAAGGCAGGGGATATGGGTTCAGTCCCTGATCAAGAAGATTCCACGTGCTGCAAGGCAACTAAGCCCATGCTTCACAACTACTGAGCCCGTGTTCCACAAGAGAAGCCACAGCAATGAGAAACCCATGCACCACAGCAAGGAGTGACCCCCGCTCGCCACAGCTGGAGAAAGCCAGCACGCAGCAGCAACAAAGACCCAGGGCCAGTGCAGCCAAATAGATAAAAATACTTTTTTAAAAGGAAAAGGAAAATGTATCTCCCATTCGTCTGATGCCTGTGCTCCTAGGTATGAGGTGAAGGATTGAACAGGAGTTTGACTTTCATGGCCAAGGTGGAGTCCCAAAGGGGCGGACCTCTTTCTCTTTCCCTCTCTGAGATGAATTCTGCTTTCCTCCTGGCCCAGGGCACTCAGACTGTAGCCTGTGTTTAAGAATAATATAATTCTTCATATTAAAGAAACATCCAACACAAAAGAGATGAAGTTGCCCACTAAGTGGTGAAGAACTCTGAGAACAGGGCGAGCTGGTATGAAGCTTGGCTAGGGTGTCTGGGTGTGTAATTATGACTACCTTCTTGCGTTCCAGATGCTAGGAGGTATGGAGGCCCCCACTAAAGAGGGGAATGACAGATCCGTGGCTCCCCACCTGCGATGCTTCCTGAGTGCCCAGAGCAATAACAGAAGGCCCCAAGTCTTGCTGCTTGCCACCCCTACCCAGTCCCACTCCCTGCTCCCGCAGTGCTCCCAGCCCCACTCAGCCTCTGGTGGCTGGCCCCTCAGTGGACAGGGTTTTACAGAAAGTCAAGTTCAAGTTGGAGCCATCCCAGAATGGTTAAGCTAGAACAGCCCGTGGGCATTATCAGCTATCACCATTTCAGTGCTCTGATAAGAAGCTGAGAGCAGAGAGAGTGACTAAGTTCAAAGGCACCCAGCTAGGTTAGGGAATCTGGGTCCCTCTGAGATGCAGGGTGGATGCCTCAGACCCCAGGCACTCCCTGGAGTACAGGCTTGAGACGCTTGTGGGTGAACAGCCTTCCATCACACAGGCCCCAGTGTACAGACCCCCAAAGGCCACAACCCACTGCCACACCGTAGCGACCACAGCACACTGGCAGCACCGCTTTCTGGCCAGCTGCACGTGGCCACCAGCCAGTGTTGGCAAATTTCAGTTTACATCTTTATTAGAGGATTAGGTCAACAAGCTTTTTCTTTAATGAAGTGGAAGAGAATAAAAGTTTAAATATCAGATCTTACCACACGTGGTGAGGATATGTTTTGTCTCCTCGCACTTTTGTTTCAGGTATGGATCTATACACTATATATAAGTAGGTATGTATTGGGCCAGATTGTATGACTCCAAGAAAAAGCCTGAAAGCCCTGGCTTTATACCCATTTGACAAACCAACCATCCATCAGAAGCTTTCAAATATGATGTGGTGAAGGGTTAATCACTGTCGTGTATGACCCTTGTGACTCCACGGACAGTAGCTCACCAGGCTCTACTGTCCAAGGGATTTTCCAAGCAAGAATACTGGAGTGGGCTGCCATTTGCTTTTCCAGGGGATCTTCTTGAGCCAAGGATCATATCTGTTGGAGTGCAGGTGGTATGGACATTTTTCTGTTGAACTTGAGCCTGGCAGAAAGCTATGGTTCAGGGGCTACCTCCCTCAGCAAGGGGACAGGGTTGAAGACACATTCAAGATCCATGCTGCACTGAGCTTGCCTGGTTGAAGCACTGACACATGGCCTTCTCAGCTCTCACTGCTGGGGGATCTGTGTCCTCATCTGAGAAATGGGCAGATGGTAAGGACCATCTTGGAAGGGTGCTGAAGACATTAGAAATAATGGCAGTGGGGCAGCTGGCACAGGTACAGGAGAGCCAGCTGGTGGGCAAGGGGACCCCATGCCAAGCAGAGGGAGCATCAGCTGCTCTCCTGGCCCAGCTCAGGTGAGCTCTCTGCCCAGAAGTGTTTACAACCCACTGGACTTCCGCCTCAAGGAAACACGTTTGGGGGCTGACTGGAGAAGGTGGGCCTGCTTCAGAGCACGTGCCACAGGGTGGGGCGGCATCCTCAAGGTGAGAGATCAGAGCCTTGAAAGAGGTCAAGAAAGTCTTCCCAGATCTGAGGCTCAGTGGGGGCCATGAAAGAGAACCCCCAGCCCTTGGGGTCACTCCCTCAACCACACTCCTGAGGAAGGCTGTTATGGAGGCAAACTCCATATCTTTCCACTCTCTTTTCTTTTCCAAAAGCTCTGCCCACAGCGGCCAGCCTCTCAGGCCAAGGTCCTGCATTTGAGCCTCTGAGGAATTTTTCCTCTTCAAAGCACATTACCCCTGCCTGTGGTTAATTTTTCAACAGTCACTTGCCTTGCTAATGGTCTAGGAAATGGACTGGGCCTGCAACTCTGCCTAAGTGCTCAGGCACCCCTACCTCTGCCCTGATTGGGCAAGAAGCCTGCGCTGCCCCTGCAGCCCAGCTCACCACACTGCCAGTCACTGCGGTTTGCCCTCTGCCAAGAAACTGAGCCTCTGTTTGGGGGTTTGGCATGTTATTTTACCAGTAATTATACCTGGTCCCAACATGAAATGGGTTTTCTCTGGTGGTTCAGATGGTAAAGAATTTGCCTGCAATGCAGGAGACTGGGGTTCGATCCCTGGGTTGGGAAGATGCCCTGGAGAAGGAAATGGCAACCCACTCCAGTATTCTTGCCTGGAGAATCCCATGGATGGAAGAGCCTGGCGGGCAACAGTCCATGGGGTTGCAAAGAGGCAGACACAACTTAGAGACTAACACTTTCACTTTTCACTGCATGAAAAGCCTGGAGAAGTGAAAAGTTGTGCCTTAGTTAGGGAACCAGTCAAATTCTTTTTAATTGCTTCATTGCTGCGTGGGCTTTTCCCTAGTTGCTTTAAGAGGGGCCGCTCTCTCGTTGCAGTACGTGGGTTTCTCATTGTTTTGGCGCACCAGCTCTACAGCGTAGGCTGAGTAGTTGTGGTGCAGGGGCTTAGCTGTCCCATGGCATGTGGGATCTTCGAGGATCAGGGATCAAACTCATGTCTCCTGCACTGGCAGGCAGATTCTTTACCACTGAGCCAGCAGGGAACCCCCAGTCAAATTCTGAAGTAAATGCTGCTTAGGAGGAAATCTCAGTGCTCTGAAGTTGGCAGTAAAAGGAGACTGGATGCTGGGCCCAGGGACCCCACACCTGCCATCAGTTCTGCGTGGATTTCCCAGCCCCTGCCAGTTCTGCCCATTCCTCTGTCACCACCATACCAGCCTTAGGGCATTCTTCCACCCCATGCTTGACTAGTCTGCAGGCCAGAGACCAGGGTGGGATATATGGGTCTCTGAGTCCATCAGCCTGTGATCCCAAAAGAAAGTGCCCTTGCTTTTTAGGCTGAAGTCTTTGTAATACAAGTTCCTACCACCATCTACCCAGAAGGTTAGCCCCTCTCAAAGTACACCTGCCACTGCCCCCCATTATTTCTGAGTATTTCCCAGAAATAAAGAAGACTAAGTGGCAAAGAACTGATACTTTTGAATTGTGGTTCTCTGGAAGACTCTTGAGAGTCCCTTGGACAGTAAGATCAAACCAGTCAATCCTAAAGGAAATCAACCCTGGATATTCACCAGAAGGACTGATGCTGGAGTTAAAGCTCCGATACTTTGGTCACCTGAGGAGAAGAGCCAACTGATTGGAAAATACCCTGGTGCTGGTGTCAACTACAAATTGGCACTTTCCCAGAGCACTGTCAACAACTGAACAACAAGGGAGCTTGCCATCTGCCTCTGTGGAGACTGAACCCTGTGCTACTGCAGCTGCTGACTGTCAACACTCACTCGGGAGTTCAGGCTGGAGTGCGGCACCCTGTGCTCCAGGGAACCTGGTGGGACAGGTCTTCAGATAGCCAGACATTTTCAGAAACAGAGCTTATGATCCCAATCCTTTTCATTGTTCAGCAGTTCAATTGTGTCCAACTCTTTGTAACCCCAAGGCTTCCCTGTCCTTCCCCATCTCCCAGAGCTTGCTCAAACTCGTGTCCATTGAGTCAGTGATGCCATCCAACCATCTCATACTCTATCATCCCCTTCTCCTCCTGCCTTCAATCTTTCACGGCATCAGGGGGTTTTTTCCAATGAGTCAGCTCTTTGCATCAGGTGGCTAAAGTATTGGAGCTTCAGCTTCAGTATATGGATATCCAATGGATATTCAGGACTGATTTCCTTTAGGATTGAGTGGTTTGATCTTCTTTTAGTCCAAGGGACTCTCAAGAGTCTTCTCCAACACCACAGTTCAAAAGCCTCAATTCTTCAGTGCTCAGCCTTCTTTATGGTCCAACTCTCACATCCCTACATGACTACTGGAAAAACCATAGCTTTGGTTATACAGACCTTTGTCAGCAAAGTAATGCCTCTGTTTTTTAATATGCTGCTTAGGTTTGTCAAAGATTTTCTTCCAAGGAGCAAGCATCTTTTAATTTCATGGCTGCAGTCACCATCTGCAGTGATTTTGGAGCCCAAAAAAATAAAGTCTGTCACTGTTTCCATTATTTCCCCATCTATTTGCCATGAAGTGATGGGACCAGATGCTATGATCTTCATTTTTTGAATATTGAGTTTTAAGCCAGCTTTTTCACTCTCTTCTTTCACCTTCAAGATGCTTTTTAGTTCTTCTTTGCTTTCTGCCATAAGGGTGGTGTCATCTGCTTATCTGAGGTTATTGATATTTCTCCTGGCAATCTTGATTCCAGCCTCTGCTTCATCTAGTCCAGCATTTCTCATGATGTACTCTGCATATAAGTTAAATAAGCAGGGTGACAATATACAGTCTTGACGTACTCTTTTCCAGATTTGGAACCAGTCTGTTGTTCCATGTCTAGTTCTAACTGTTGCTTCTTGACCTGCATACAAATTTCTCAGGAGGCAGGTCAGGTGATCTGGTACTCCCATCTCTTGAAGAATTTTCCACAGTTTGTTGTTATCCACACAGTCAAATGCTTTAGTGTAGTCCATTAAGCAGAAGTAGATGTTTTTCTGAAATTATCTTGCTTTTTCTATGATCCAATGGATGTTGGCAATTTGGTCTCTGGTTCCTCTGCCTGTTCTAAATCTAGTTTGTACATCTGGAAGTTCTTGGTTCACGTACTATTGAAGCCTAGCTTGAAGAATTTTGAGCATGATCTTGCTAGCATGTGAAATGAGTGCAACTGTGCAGTAGTTTGAATGTTTTTTGGCATTACCCTTCTTTGGGATTGAAATGAAAACAGCTTTTCCAGTCCTGTGGCCAATGCTGAGTTTTCCATATTTTCCAGTCCTGTAGCCTCTTTGAGCAAACTCCATGAGTGCAGTACTTTCACAGCATCATCTTTTAAAATTTGAAATTCCATCAGCTGGAATTCCATCACTTCCATTAGCTTGGTTCACAGTGATGCTTCCTAAGGCCTGCTTGACTTTGCATTCCAGGATGTGTGGCTCTAGGTGAGTGATCACACCATCGTGATTATCTGGGTCATGAAGATCTTTTTTGTATAGTTCTTCTGCATATTCTTGCCACCTCTTCTTAATATCTTCTGCTTCTGCTAGGTCCATACTGTTTCTGTCCTTTATTGTGCCTATTCTTCTTATCTAGAAAGGCACTAAATCCCTTCATGATGGCATCAGATCCTCACAGCTAGCAGAAAATCTCTTGTAAAGTAAGCGCTTGATGGCACTGAACTCCCCCTTCATCAAAATCTTCTATATTGACCTTCCCCCACTACCTCTTTGGAGCAGTCTCTCAGAACTAACTAGGGTGCTATCTCCTGGGCTGCAGTCCTCATTGTGCCCCAAATAAAACTTAACTCACAACTCTCACATGGTATATCTTTTTTAGTCAACACTGGGAAAGATTGAGGGCAAGAGGAGAAAGGGGCAACAGAGGATGAGACGGTTGCATGGTGTCACTGACTCAGTGGACATGAGTTTGAACAAACTCCAGGAGATAGTGAAAGACAGGGAAGCCTGGCGTGCTGCAGTCCATGAGGTCACAAAGAGTCAGACACAACTTAGTGACTGAACAAAGACAGATTTCCCAGAAAATGCTACCAAGGGCTCTCGCCTGAGGCCCTTTATCTCGCCACTGGTCTGACCCCCACATCTGCCAATGACCATATGAGATGGTCACCTGTGCACTCATGTGGGCACAGGCCTCTCCACTGGGGACCACTGATGACCCCACTGGCTTTGGAGAAGGAATGGGATTGCTGATTGCCTACAGCACAACTAGGCCCCACCATGACTCTCAGCAAAACGTCCCTCAAAGTCTGAAGATAACCTAAGTCCTGCACTCCTGGCTCATGCAAACCTTACAGCTCACACTCACTTCATGATCCTACAACTTACTGATCTTACAACTCCACTCAGTTTTCAGCTGTGCCCACGTGGTCCCCTAGAAATGAAACTGAAACAGGAAAGGCTGGAGAGGGGAAGAAGGAAGTTGCAACTTAATCCCCACTGGCTGGAATTCTTGCTCCTCCTTACCTGAACACTCAGATCAGCACTCTCTGGTCCAGTGGGGGACCTCCTTGCCCAATTCTAAGGCCCCCTGCTTTCCCACCCCCACATTAGCTTCTTTCCCCATGACTTGACCCGCTGATAGAAATCCATTCTCTGAAACAAGAAAACGAACACATCCCTAGCCATCCACGTTGTAGTTATTGCAGTGAAAAAGAAAAAAAAAAAATGAGTTTTCTTTCGTTCCCTTTCCTGAGAACAAAGAAGGTATAGAGAACAGTGAGCAGGCCAGACCATTCCCAGTTTTTTTACTTTAACTGCTTCTAACTCTGCATGTCTCGAAGTTTGCTTTTCTTCCCCCTAACTAAATTCTTAAAGCGATGGGAATACCAGACCACCTGACCTGCCTCTTGAGAAATCTGTATGCAAGTCAAGAAGTAACGGTTACAACTGGACATGGAACAACAAACTGGTTCCAAACTGGGAAAGGAGTACATTAAGGCTGTATATTGTCACCCTGCTTATTTAACTTCTGTGCAGAGTACATCATGAGAAATGCTGAAGTGGATGAAGCACAAGCTGGAATCAAGATTGCCAGGAGAAATATCAATAACCTCAGATAAGCAGATGACACCACCCTTATGGCAGAAAGCAAAGAAGAACTAAAGAGCCTCTTGATGAAAGTGAAAGAGAAGAGTGAAAAAGTGGGCTTAAAACTCAACATTCAGAAAACTAAGATCATGGCATCTGGTCCCATCACTTCATGTCAAATAGATGGGGAAATAATGGAAACAGTGACAGACTTTATTTTGGGGGGCTCCAAAATCACTGCAGATGGTGACTGCAGCCATGAAATTAAAAGACACTTTCTCCTTGAAAGAAAAGGTATGACCAACCTAGACAGCGTATTAAAAAGCAGAGGCAATACCTTGCCAACAAAGGTCCATCTAGTCAAAGCTATGGTTTTTCCAGTAGCCATGTATAGATGTGAGGGTTGGACTATAAAGAAAGCTGAGCACTGAAGAACTGATGCTTCTGAACTGTGGTGTTGGAGAAGACTCTTGAGAGTCCCTTGAACTGCAAGGCAATCCAACCAGTCCATCCTAAAGAAAATATCAGTCCTGAATATTCATTGGAAGGACTGATGCTGAAGCTGAAACTCCAATACTTTGGCTACCTGATGTGAAGAAATGACTTATTTGAAAAGGCCCTGATGCTGGGAAAGATTGAGGGCAGGAGAAGAAGGGGGTGACAGAGGATGAGATGGTTGGAGATGGCATCACCAACTCAATGGATGTGAGTTTGAGCAAACTCCAGGAGATAGTGAAGGACACGGAAGCCTGGTGTGCTGCAGTCCATGGGGTTGCAAAGAGTTGGACATGACTGAGCAACTGAACAACAACCTGCTTCCCACCTTTGATGAATGAGGGTTTCTGGAATGTCAGGAAAGGTTGTAAGGGGAGAGCTGAGGGAAGATTGGGCCTCGCAGCCACAAAGTTCAGATATTCCAGCCAGGGCTGGGCCAGGTCCAATGGGCAGCAGGTACCCAGGGTCCTAGCATCCTCCTTCCATCCCTCCAGGCTCTGGAATCCAGGGGATTGATTGTGACCAAGAAGGACAACGAACCAAGGAACATAGGTGAGGGCAGATTGGGGAATTAATGCGTGTTCAAGGACTAATTTTACCTTCTGCATGTAGTTCACTTATCAGCTCCATTTTACAGATAAGAAAACTGAGACTCAGGATTCAACTTCAAAAGCCTTGTCACATCAAAAACCTTGTTCTCTCCAGATGTCAAAGGCAGTGGGTGGGCCATAGGTCCTCAGTCACTTCCCTTCCTGGATTCCAGAAAGCAAGAGATTTGATTTTGGCTAAATGACCTTTTTGAACGCCCTCTTTAGCCCTGGCCAGACGACTGCTTGGGCAGTTGCTTTGAACTCTGATTAAACATGCAGCCCCTAGCCCTGTGTGAGGAGCTCTGAACGCACAAGATTTACCAGACTTATTTTGTCCCCTAAGTACACTTCACCCCCTCCCAGCCCCTCATGTGCCTTTTATGATCCACCCCCAATGGCTTCCAAGAGACAGAAAGGAAGTGGTAGGGCGTGGGCACCAAAATACACCCATCAGCTTTCAATCCCAGCTCCACCACTTTCTGAGCTACTTCACATCAAGTAGGTGATGTAGGGACATCCCTGTAGCTCAGATGGTAAAGAATCTGCTTCCAATGCAGGAGATCCAGGTTTGATCCCTGGGTCAGGAAGATCCCCTGGAGAACGAAATGGCAACCCACTCCAGTATTCTTGTCTGGAGAGTCCCATGGACAGGGGAGCCTGGTAGGCTACAGTCTGTGGTGTCGCAAAGAGTTGGATACAACTGAGACTAACAATACAATGCAATAGGTGATGTAACCTCCCCATACCTCTCTCCTATTTGAAAACGGGGAGAATGTCCTATGAAGATTGTTGGGGTGTATGCTGTGGATCTGCAAGCCTTGTAGTTTCCCAGCCCCAAGATCAAAGAAAGAGCCCAGAGACAGTGACAGAGACAGCAGTGGTTTATTGGACCGGGGATCTTTCGCAGAGGGTCCTGGAGAGATCCCCCACTGTGTGTGACAAATGGTGAGTGAGACGTGACAGCAGTTTTTGCTGCTGCTGCTGCTGCTGCTGCTAAGTCACTTCAGTCGTGTCCAACTCTGTGTGACCCCACAGATGGCAGCCCATTGGGCTCCGCCATCCCTGGGTTTCTCCAGGCAATAACACTGGAGTGGGCTGCCATTTCCTTCTCCAATGCATGAAAGTGAAAAGTGAAAGTGAAGTCGCTCAGTCGTGTCTGACTCTCAGCAACCCCATGGACTGCAGCCCACCAGGCTCCTCCGTCCATGGGAGTTTCCAGGCAAGAGTACTGGAGTGGGGTGCCATGGCCTTCTCCGCAGTTTTTGCTACTCAGGGATAAAGGAGGCTACTATTTGACGTCAGGTGGGCTCATCAGTTACCAGGGACTAATTAAGCTCAGTAATTAAAAGGATTAGGTAGTTATGTGAATGAAGCAAGGTCTGGTTGAAGAGGGGATATACAGAGAGTAAGAGAACAGTCATTTTGAATGACCTGCTATTGACTGAAAAAGATGCACAACTTGAGAGTTAAGCTTGATTAGGGGCAAAATGAGGACTTCAGCCCAGGAGACAGCATTTCAGATAGCTCTGAGAGGCTGCTTCAAAGAGGTAGTGGGGGAAGGTCAATCTATAAATTATGGTGAAGGGGGAGTTCAATGCCATCAATGCTTACTTTACAAGAGGTTTTGTGCTAGTTGCCAGGATCTGATGTCATCATGAAGGGATTTAGTGCTTTTCTGGATATGAGGAGATGCAAGGATTGGGATCATGAAATCTGTTCCTTAAAATACCCACCTATCTGAAGACCTGTCCCACCAGGTTCCCTGGAGCTCAGGCTGCCTCACTCCACCCTGAACTCCCCTCAGGGAGTGCTGAAGGTGAACACCTGCAGCATAGGGTTCGATCTCCGGAGGCGGGTGGCAAATGCCCTTGTTCTTCAGTCACTGGCAATACTCTGAGCAAGTGCCCATTTGTAGCTGACACTGCCCATACAAAGGTTAAATGAGCTAACACAGTTAACACGCTAGGAACAGGGCCTGGTATATAGCACGCCTCAGAAACTTAGCTATTGTTATCACACACACTCATGCCTCTTTAAATCCCCCTGGGCCCCCCCAGCCAACAGGACAAAGCCTCGATTTTCACCCAAAGGCAAACCAGGCCTCTCTTCATCTGTCCCCTTTGTCCCCAGCCCCATCTGCTGCAGCATCTTTCAGGGACCCCCAGATCATGCACAGGGCAAGCCCGTTCACAGGACTCACAAGACACTGGGGGAAGTTTCAGACACCTTGAGCTGGCAGGGGCAGGGAACTGGGCAAGAAGTTTCCAGTCAGCCTGGAAGCTGGCTAGAGGGCCCCAGTGCCCACTGACCACGATGACAGGAGGGTGGAGTGGGGAACCTGGCATTCACTGGGGGTCTTTGATATGAGTTGAGAGGAGAGCTAGTTCCCCGAGGGCTTCTCAGAGACAGGGAGAGTTTAGATCAGGACGCAGAAGGAAGAAGACTTTTCCAGTGGGGAGAAGAGAGGCCTGCTAGCAAGTGCATTTCTTACAGAAATGACTTTTTTCAGTGTCTGCCCACTTCACTCTTCCTTTTCCTCTTAATTGATTGACAGTCTTTCAATGAACAGCTGCTATGTGCCAGGCATTTTCCTGGCAGTTTATCACTTCATTCTTACAATCACCTGAAGGAGATACACGCTGTCATTTTGCAGCTGAGGAAACCAAGTTTGAATCCTGGCTTCAGTCTGAAGCCAGGTCAGTATGTTGCTTTGTCCTGCAAATGCCTCTAAAGACCAATCCCTGGTCCCTCTCCCCGCACTGGAGTCCCCAGGATCTAGCTGACTGCGGCCTTGGCTCTTGGAATATATACCAGGACTTGGGCCACTATCTCCTTTATTTGTCCTGCAGGGACCTAGCTTCTCACATGCTGCCAGGGAATAGCAAATGTTTACGCGACTCAGGATGACGGCCCACTTTTGCACATCAGTGAAATCAGGCAGTACACTGGAAACAACCAGACTCTTGAAAACCTACCTGACATTTCACAGACCTGCTTCCAGGCTATGCAGATCTCATCGGTGGAGCCTCACCTCTGAGAGGCTAGGGCCGCTCACAGGACTTCACCTGGGAGAGGCAGGGCTGCAAGTGTTTCCCCATCCAGATTCAGCTTCCCTCTGACCACACTACATGGACTACTCCTGCTCTACCCCTGACTAGGCTGGCCCCAGCTCTTAGCACGAAGGCGTGCTGGCCGCTGCACGCAGGAGCCATGCACCTGCTGAGGCAGCGGGAGCAGAAAGCCCTGTGGTGGAGGCAGACCTGGTCCAAATCCCACCTCTGCTTCCTCACTGCATGATGCTTTCTTCATCTGAAAATGTGGCTCGTTCTATTCACCTCACAAGGTCTTGATGGGGCTTAAAGCACGTGATTTAAATGTGGCACAGTCCTTGTCTCAAGGTAGCTGTTGTTGTTTGGTTGCTCAGCCTTGTCGGACGCTCTGTGACCTCATGGACTGCAGCACACCAGGCTTCCCTGTCCGTCACCATCTCCCAGAGCTTGCTCAAACTCACGTCCATTCAGTCAGAGATGCTGAGATGGGAATCTGAGTTCTTGTCTGCAGAGCTGAAGAATGGAATTCACGAACACGTAAACACTCATGGTAGCAAGTGAATAGGATTTATTAAAGAGAAAGTACCAAGCTTTCAGCATAGACACTGAGAGGGGGTAAACAGTACCCACAAGGTGGGACTTAAGGCAGTTTTTATATCCCTCCTCAAATTATTTCTAACCAATTATTATTATAACCAATAATAACCATTATTTCTAACCAATCAATTTAAAGTTAATTTAAACCAATCAATTTAAGTTAAGATACTTAAAATCTTTCCGGTTTCTCTTTATCCTTGAATTAAGTCACCATTCATGCCCTCTGGCCATTTTACCAGATGTACGGGTTTAAGATTAATGATCTTTAAGAATTTTCCACAGTTTGTTGTGATCTGCACAGTCAAAGGCTACAAGACCACCTCAGTTTAGTTCAGTCGCACAGTCGTGTCCGACTCTCTGCAACCCCATTAATCGCAGCATGCCAGGCCTCCCATCCATCACCAACTCCCGGAGTTCACTCAGATTCACGTCCATCGAGTCAGTGATGCCATCCAGTCATCTCATCCTCGGTTGTCCCCTTCTCCTCCTGCCCCCAGTCCCTCCCAGCATCGAAGTCTTTTCCAATGAGTCAACTCTTCGCATGAGGTGGCCAAAGTACTGGAGTTTCAGCTTTAGCATCATTCCTTCCAAGGAAATCCCAGGGTTGATCTCCTTCACAATGGACTGGTTGGATCTCCTTGCAGTCCAAGGGACTCTCAAGAGTCTTCTCCAACACCACAGTTCAAAAGCATCAATTCTTCGGCGCTCAGCTTTCTTCACAGTGCAACTCTCACATCCATACNTGATCTTCAGAATGGACTGGTTGGATCTCCTTGCAGTCCAAGGGACTCTCAAGAGTCTTCTCCAACACCACAGTTCAAAAGCATCAATTCTTCGGCGCTCAGCTTTCTTCACAGTCCAACTCTCACATCCATACATGACCACAGGAAAAACCATAGCCTTGACTAGACGGACCTTAGTCGGCAAAGTAATGTCTCTGCTTTTGAATATACTATCTAGGTTGGTCATAACTTTTCTTCCAAAGAGTACATTATATTAAGTCAGTAGGTTGCCCTGCATAAACCCTTATCAATGCTTATTCATAGTCACCAACCATGCCAACACACTATGTCCCCTTTTTTACACAGGTCAATTCATAATATATTTATATACAAGTTTATTACATGATTTTTTTCATGTCTGTGTGAATACTTTTATGCTTTCTCCTCTTCATAATTGTTACTATATGATGACAAAATATGTATTCACTTAAATGGATTTAACATTGGCTTTTCCAGCTGTTTCTGATACTCTGCTAAAGATAACATCTCCTAACATTAATTTTTCTAACGTTCAATTCTTTCCCTTAAAATGAGTGCTTAGAATTGTTATTTAGAAAAAGACTGCTTAATTTTATGGCTCTTAAAAGTTACTGCCATGGTTCTTCCTAAAGGAGATCAAGTTCCCCGATAGAGTAATACAGAAGTGTTGTTTTCACTATACTTCACCAGTGGAAGACACTTTGCCTAGAATTGCTCTTACTAAGAGCATTTAGTATTTATACATATCAGACACTATAGAACATTTTGGTGTATTAACTCATTCAATCTCACATAAATTGTATAAATAAGTGCTATTTTTATCCCTATTTGATAGCTGAAGCAACTGAATCCAGAGGCAGAGTAATTTACCCAATTTCACAAAGCCTTTAAGCGGAATGAAGGTACTTCTCAGCCAAAGAAGTACAAAATCCATGCTCTTAACCTATCAACTGTGCTGTGTATATTTCTTCAAAGAAATTGGTCAAATATATATTTTTTTTATTTACTGGTCATGCTCCACTATTAATCTATAGTTTTTCTATTTGGCATACAACAAATATATGCACCTGCTTTTTCCTTCATGTTGCAAATCACTGGTCTACTATTTTAAAATTTAAAATCTAGAATACAGACAATATGGGAGATAGTCGAAAAGGAAGTGGAGCTCACCTCTCACCACAAACACATCAAAAATAAACACACACACACACCAAAAAAAACCTTACAAACGCATCTACATGTGAATAATTCTCACTGAAAACTAACTGGCAACTGGCACAAGGACACCACCACAACCATCACCACCACCAAGCCCTCCATACAATCAAAGCTCTAAGAAAGATGTACATGTAATCAGGCAGAAAGGGAAAGCAATCATCTGGAAACATTGCTCCTGGGAGGGGACTAAGAGCAAAAGGGAGAATACATGAATAAACAACCATCCTGGCAAGTGAGAGGTGCTTTTAATGGAAAGAGCAAGAGAAAAACCTCTGAAAAAGAATGAAACAGATATAATTTACAAGTCAAGGAATTAAAAGCATTGGTAGTAAAAAATGTTAACTAAAATGGGAAAAACAATAGATGAGTACAGTGAAAATGTTGACAAGGAACTAGATAATATAAAAAAGACTCATCCAAAAATGAAGAATTCAATCACTGAAATGAATACAGGAGAAGGAATAAATGGAAGACTAAATAATATAGAAGAATACAAGTGATCTGGAAGACTGAAAATGGAAATCACCCTATCAAAACAACAGAAAGAAAACAGATTTTAAAAATTTAAATCAGCCTAAGAGATCTCTTGATGAAAGTGAAAGAGGAGAGTGAAAAATTTGGCTTAAAGCTCAACATTCAGAAAACGAAGATCATGGCATCTGGCCCCATCACTTTAAGGGAAATAGATGAGGTAACAGTGGAAAATGGATGGCATCACGGACTCGATGGACGTGAGTCTGAGTGAACTCTGAGAGATGGTGATGGACAGGGAGGCCTGGCATGCTGCGATTCATGGGGTCGCAAAGTCAGACACGACTGAGCGGCTGGACTGACTGACTGACTGAGGAGATCTCTGGCATAAATATTAAGCACGCCAACATTCTCATTATAGAGGTCCCAAAAAGAGAAGAGAAAGAAAAGGGAACAAAAGTATATTTAATTAAATTATGGCTCCCAACTTCCCAAACCTAAAGAAGGAAGCAGATATCCAGGTACAGGAACCACAGAGGGTTCCAAACAAGATGAATTCAAACAAACCTACACCAACATGTATTGTAGTTAAAATGGTAAAATTTAAAGTTAGAGAAAATACTAAAGACAACAAGAGGAAAATAGTCATATACAAGGGAATCCCCATAAGGCTACCGGTTAATTTTTCTGCAGAAACTTTGTAGGTCAGTGGGGAGTGGCATGATATATTTAAGAGCTGAAAGGGAAAAACGTGTAACTTAGGATATTTTACCCAGCATGGTTATCATTTAGACTTGAAAGAGAAATGTTGAACTTCTCATGCAAAACTAAAGAACTAAAGGAGTGTTTTAACTGAAAATAGCCTAAATATAAAGGGTTTTCTAGAAGTGGAAAAAAACTAATAATCTATAGGCAAAGAAAAATCCCACTAGGAAAGGCATTATACAGTGAGGACTGAGGATTAACACTTAATAAGTCAGTACAAAAATAAAAGAAAATTAAAGGCAACTATAACCATAATTATATTATTCATATATTATATTATACTACATTATATATAACATATGATAATATTCTTTGCAGCCAAAGTTGGAGAAGCTTTATACAGTCAGCAAAAACAAAACCTGGAGCTGACTGTGGCTCAGATCATCAGCTCCTTACTGCAAAATTTAGGCTTCAGTTGAAGAAAGTAGGGAAAACCTTAGGCCATTCAGGTATGATCTAAATAAAATCCCTTATGATTGTACAGTGGAGGTGATGAATAGATTCAAGGGATTAGATCTTATATATAAAGTGTCTGAAGAACTATAGACAGAGGCTTGTAAAATTGTAGAGGAGGAACTGACCAAAAAAATCCTCAAGAAAGGAAATGCAAGAAGGCAAAGTGGTTGTCTGAGGAAGCTTTATAAATAGCTGAGGAAAGAATAGAAGTGAAAATCTGGGGAGAAAGGGAAAGATAAACCCAACTGAATGTAGAGTTTCAAAGAATAGCAAGGAAACACAGGAAGACCTTCTTAAATGAACAATGCATAAGAAATGGAGGACAAAAAATAGAATGGGAAAAAACAGAGATCTTTTCAAGAAAACTAGAGATATAAATGGAACATTTCATGCAAGGATGGACACAATAAAGAACACAAATGGTAAGGACCTAACAGAAGCTGAAGATATTAAGAACAGGTGAAAGAATACACAGAAGAATTGTACAAGAAAAAATGTCTTAATGACCCAGATAACCATGATGGTGTGATCACTCACCTAGAGCCAGATCTCTTGGAGTATGAAGTCAAGTGGGCCGTAGAAAGTACTACTATGAATAAAGCTAGTGGCCATGATAGAAATCCAGCTGAGCTATTGCAAATTCTAAAAGATGATGCTATTAAAGTGCTGCATTCAACATGTCAGCAAATTTGGAAAACTCACCAGTGGCCATAGGGCTGGAAAAGTTAGATTTCATTCCAACCCCAAAGAAGGACAGTGCCAAAGAATATTCAATATTCAATATTATAGAACAATTGTGCTCATTTCCCATGCTAGTAAGGTTATGCTCAAAATCCTTCAAGCAAGCCTTCATCAGTACATGAATCAGGAACTTCCAGATGTTCGAGCAGGGTTTAGAAAAAGCAGAGGAACCAGAGATCAAATTGCAAACATTTGCTGGATCAGAGAAAGCAAGAGAATTTCAGAAAAACATCCATTTCTGCTTCATTGACTATGAGAAAGCCTTTGACTGTGTGGATTGCAACAAACTCCGGAAAATTCTTAAAGAGATGGGAATACCAGACCACCTTTCTTGCCTCCTGAGAAACCTCTATGCAGGTCAAGAAGCAATAGTTAGGACCTTACATGGAACAACTTACTGATTCAAATTTGGGAAAGGAGTATGACAAGGCTGTATATTGTCATCCTGTTTATTCAACTTATATGCAGAGTGCATCACAAAATGCCAGATTGGATGTATCACAAGCTGGAATCAAGATTGACAGGATAAATATCAATAGCTTCATATACATATGCAGATGATACTATGTTAAAACAAAGAGGAGCTAAAGAGTGTGTTAATGAGGGTGAAAGAAGAGAGTGAAAAAGCTGGCTTAAAAAGCAACATTCAAAAAACAAAGATTATGGCATCAGGTCCCATCACTTCATGGCAAATAAAAAGGGAAAAATTAGAAGCAGTGACAGATTTTCTTTTCTTGGGGTCCAAAACACTGTAGACGATGGCTGTAGCCATGAAGTTAGATGATGTTTGCTTCTGGAATGAAAGTTATGACAAACCTAGACAGCATATTAAAAAAAACAAAAAATATCACTTTGCTGACAAAGGTCCATATAGTCAAAGCTATATTTTGCCAGTAGTCATGTACGGATATGAGTGGGCTGAGCACTGAAGAACTCATGTTTTCAAACTGTGGTGCTACAGAATTCTCTTTAGTGTCCCTAGAACAGCAAGGAGATCAAACCAGTCAATCCTAAAGGGAATCAACCCTGAATATTCACTGGAAGGACTGATGCTGAAGCTCCAATACTTTGGCCACCTAATGTGAAGAATGGACTCATTGAAAAAGACCCTGATGCTGGAAAGATTGAAGGCAAAAGGAGAAAAGGGCAACAGAGAATAAGATGATTAGATAGCATCACTGACTCAGTGGACATGAACTTAAGCAAACTCTGGGAGGAAGTGGATGAAAGGAAAGCCTATCATGCTGCAGTCCATGGGGTCCCTAAGAGTTGGACACCACTTAGTGACTGAACAACCACAACAAAAGTACAGTAAATGGCTAAGGGTTAAACATGAAAATGTAAAATATGCCACTGGAAACAATGTAGAAGAGGAGAGTAAAAAATATAGATCTTTTAGAATGTGTTTTAAAATAAATTACTACCAGTTTAAAACAAGTAAATATACTTTTAGGTCAATATATACAAGGTAACCACAAATCAAAAACTGACAACAGATGCACAAAAAAGAAAGGAACACAAACATACAACAACTGAAAAAAATCTAAACAGAAGGAAAGAAAAAAAAGAAATTAATGGAGAATTTTTAAAACAACCAGAAAACAAGTAATAAAATCATAAGTACATACTTATCAATGTACTTCATCTATTAATTGTCAGTAGGCTAAATGCTCCGACTGAAAGATACAGAGTGGCTGACTGTATGAAAAAACAAGAGCTTTCAATTTGCTGCCTCCAAGAGATTTGTACCAGAGCTAAAAACACACAGACTGAAAGTGAGAGGAGGGAAAAAGATAATTGATGCCAACAGCAATAAAAAGATAGTGGAGCAATACTCAGACAAAATAAACTTTAAACCAAAGAACAAAAAGAAATACATTATATAATGATAAAGGGATCAATAAAGAAGAGGATATTATAATCATAACAAATATATACTCAATATCAGTTCAGTCAGTTCAGTCACTCAGTCATGTCTGACTCTTTGCGACCCCATGAATCACAACACTCCAGGCCTCCCTGTCCATCACCAACTCCGGGAGTTCACCCAAGCTCATGTCCATTGAGTCGATGATGCCATTCAACCATCTCATCCTCTG
>SJYT01030551.1:457-16362 GCA_006410635.1 Cephalophus harveyi
TTCCAAGTCCAGTTCTAACTGTTGCTTCCTGACCTGCATACAGATTTCTCAAGAGGCAGGTCAGGTGGTCTGGTATTCCCATCTCTTTCAGAATTTTCCACAGTTTATTGTGATCCACACAGTCAAAGGCTTTGGCATTGTCAATAAAGCAGAAATAGATATTTTTCTGGAACTCTTTTCCTTTTTCTATGATCCAGCGGATGTTGGCAATTTGATCTCTGGTTCCTCTGCCTTTTCTAAAGCCAGCTTGAACATCAGGAAGTTCACGGTTCACGTATTGCTGAAGCCTGGCTTGGAGAATTTTGAGCTTTACTTAACTAGCATGTGAGATGGTACAATTGTGCAGTAGTTTGAGCATTCTTTGGCATTGCCTTTCTTTGAGATTGGAGTGAAAGCTGACCTTTTCCAGTCCTGTGGCCACTGCTGAGTTTTCCAAAATTACTGGCATATTGAGCGTAGCCCTTTCACAGCATCATCTTTCAGGATTTGAAATAGCTCTACTGGAATTCCATCACCTTCATTAGCTTTGTTCATAGTGATGCTTTATAAGGCCCACTTGACTTCACATTCCAGGATGTCTGGTTCTAGGTGACTGATCACACCGTTGTGATTATCTTGATTGTGAAAATCTTTTTTGTACAGTTCTTCTGTGTATTCTTGCCACCTCTTAATATCTTCTGCTTCTGTTAGGTCCATACCATTTCTGTCCTTTGTTGAACCCATCTTTGCATGAAATGTTCCCTTGGTATCTCTAATTTTCTTGAAGAGATCTCTATTGTTTCCTATTCTGTTGTTTTCCTCTATTTCTTGGCATTGATCGCTGAGGAAGGCTTTCTTATCTCTCCTTGCTATTCTTTGGAACTCTGCATTCACATGCTTATAGCTTTCCTTTTCCCCTTTGCTTTTTGCTTCTCTTCTTTTCACAGCTAGTTGTAAGGCCTCCTCAGACAGCNATTTCTTGGCATTGATCGCTGAGGAAGGCTTTCTTATCTCTCCTTGCTATTCTTTGGAACTCTGCATTCACATGCTTATAGCTTTCCTTTTCCCCTTTGCTTTTTGCTTCTCTTCTTTTCACAGCTAGTTGTAAGGCCTCCTCAGACAGCCATCTTGCTTTTTTGCATTTCTTTTCCATGGGGGTGGTCTTGACCCCTGTCTCCTGTACAATGTCATGAACCTCTGTCCATAGCTCATCAGGCACTCTATCTATCAGATCTAGTCCCTTAAATCTATTTCTCATTTTCACTGTATAGTCATAAGAGATTTGATTTAGGTCATACCTGAATGGTCCAGTGGTTTTCCCTACTTTATTCAATTTAAGTTTGAATTTGGCAATAAGGAGTTCATGATCTGAGCCACAGTCAGCTCCCCATCTTGTTTTTACTGACTGTATAGAGCTTCTCCATCTTTGGCTGGAAAGAATATAATCAATCTGATTTTGGTGTTGACCACCTGGTGATGTCCATGTTTAGAGTCTTCTCTTATGTTGTTGGAAGAGGGTGTTTGCTATGACCAAGTGCGTTCTCTTGGCAAAACTCTATTAGCCTTTGCCCTGCTTCATTCCATATTCCAAGGCCAAATTTGCCTGTTAAGCCAGGTGTTTCTTGACTTCCTACTATTTGCTTCTCTTCTTTTCACAGCTATTTGTAAGGCCTCCTCAGACAGCCATCTTGCTTTTTTGCATTTCTTTTCCATGGTCTTGATCCCTGTCTCCTGTACAATGTCATGGACCTCTGTCCATAGTTCATCAGGCACTCTATCTATTAGATCTAGTCCCTTAAATCTATTTCTCATTTCCACTGTATAGTCATAAGAGATTTGATTTAGGTCATACCTGAATGGTCCAGTGGTTTTCCCTACTTTATTCAATTTAAGTCTGAATTTGGCAATAAGGAGTTCATGATCTGAGCCACAGTCAGCTCCTGGTCTTGTTTTTGCTGACTGTATAGAGCTTCTCCATCTTTGGCTGGAAAGAATATAATCAATCTGATTTCGGTGTTGACCACCTGGTGATGTCCATGTTTAGAGTCTTCTCTTGTGTTGTTGGAAGAGGGTGTTTGCTATGACCAGTGCGTTCTCTTGGCAAAACTATATTAGCCTTTGCCCTGCTTCATTCCATATTCCAAGGCCAAATTTGCCTGTTAAGCCAGGTGTTTCTTGACTTCCTACTTTTGCATTCCAGTCCCCTATAAAGAAAGGACATCTTTTTTGGGTGTTAGTTCTAAAAGGTCTTGTAGGTCTTCATAGAACTGTTCAGCTTCAGCTTCTTCATTGTTACTGCTAGGGACATAGACTTGGATTGCTGTTATATTGAATGGGTTGCCTTGGAAATAAACAGAGATCATTCTGTCGTTTTTGAGATTTCATCCAAGTACTGCATTTCGGACTCTTTTGTTGACCATGATGGCTACTCCATTTCTTCTGAGGGATTCCTGCCCACAGTAGTAGATATAATGGTCATCTGAGTTAAATTCACCCATTCCAGTCTATTTTAGTTCGCTGATTCCTAGAATGTTGATGTTCACTCTTGCCATTTCCTGTTTGACCACTTCCAATTTGCCTTGATTCATGGACCTAACATTCCAGGTTCCCTGCAATATTGCTCTTTATAGCACTGGACCTTGCTTCTATCACCAGTCACTTCCACAGCTGGGTATTGTTTCTGCTTTGGCTCTATCCCTTCATTCTTTCTGGAGTTATTTCTCCACTGATATCCAGTAGCATATTGGGCACCTAATGACCTGAGGAGTTCCTCTTTTGGTATCCTATCATTCTGCCTTTTCATACTGTTCATGGGGTTCTCAAGGCAAGAATACTGAAGTGGCTTGCCATTCCCTTCTCCAGTGGACCACATCCTGTCAAACCTCTCCACCATGACCCGCCCATTTTGGGTGGCCCCATAGGGTATGGCTTAGTTTCATTGAGTTATACAAGGCTGTGGTCTGTGTAATTAGATTGACTAGTTTTCTGTGATTATGGTTTCTGTGTGTCTGCCCTCTGATGCCCTCTCACAACACCTACCATCTTACTTGGGTTTCTCTTACCTTGGACGTGGGGTATCTCTTCACGGTTGCTCCAGCAAAGCACTGTTAACAATGATCCATTCATGGCCAAATTTGTTTCAGTTTTCCTTCATCTACTCTCTTCCACTTACTGGATTGTTTCAAAGTCAATTTTAGGACATTTCAAGGAAGCATGTTTTTTCCTACAGTGTATTGGCACAGATAAATAGTATCTTTGACTGCTATCATGGTATTTATTCTTTAAGGACATTGGTAGTTACACAGGAAAACAGTAAGTTATGTTAAGTGGATTCACTGAGGAAAAGACAGGGAACTATGGGAACAAACAATCTGGGAGATTGAGGAAATATCCTAAGAATGTGACATCTAGACTAATAGTCTCCAACCTTTTTGGCACTAGGGACAGGTTTTGTAGAAGACAAGTTTTCCACGGATGAGGGTCGGGGGATGATTTCAGGATGATTCCAGTGCACTATGTTTATTTTGCACTTTATTTCTATTATTCCATCACTCCACCTCAGATCATCAAGCATTAGATCCTGGAGGTTGGAGATTCCTGATCTGGACCGAATCATGGGGGCCTATTAGGTGTCAGTCAACAGAAGACATGAGGGTCGGGGGATGATTTCAGGATGATTCCAGTGCACTATGTTTATTTTGCACTTTATTTCTATTATTCCATCACTCCACCTCAGATCATCAAGCATTAGATCCTGGAGGTTGGAGATTCCTGATCTGGACCGAATCATGGGGGCCTATTAGGTGTCAGTCAACAGAAGACGGGAAGAAAGGGTATTCTAGATGGATTAAATATCAAATAATTATTTACTTAATGAGTTAAGCATATTTATAGAAGTTTTGCATAGTGTCTTATGTACTAGTGTTACACAGGTGGGGAGGCCCTAATCTCTCAAGTATCAATAGAGTGAATGTCTGTAAGGTATACATGAATGTGGATTGAACAGAAGATGATCCATTCAAGACACTGCATATATTCAGAAATAAGTACAAGTAAGTTTTCAGGTCAGACCCAAGGTGCAGCCAGAGCTGGTTCATTACATTTGTGATATTATATCAAATGAAACTGATGAGCAGGAGAGATCAAACTTCCTAGGAGCTTCGGTAAGGCATCTGTGGAAGAGGTTGAGATATCATCTCAGTGAAAATGGAGGGCCATGCCACAATTTTGACATTTCTAAAGGGCCAATGGTCTATGAGAATTTGAAATGCCCTTCAAAAATGAGAGATAATTTGATGTACTTTGAATCACCCACCACAAAAAGTGAGGTATAATACTTGCTGTGTCTCTTTGGATTTTTTAAAAAAATTATTATTTTAAAATCTTTTAATGAATTATAGTTGATTTGTATATAATGTTGTGCTAATTTCTTCTGTATAGCAAAATAATACAGTTTATACATATATTACATTCTTTATATCCACTCTTTTTAATGTTCTTTTCCATTATGGTTTATTACAGGATATTAATGTAGTTCCCTGTGCTATTCAGTTGGACCTGGTTGTTTATCCATTATTATTCATTTGATAGCTTACATCTCCTAATCCCAGCTTCCTATGTTATCCCTCCCCCATATCTCATTTGTTATTTGACTCTAGCCTATTTTCTGGGTATCACAAAGACTGATGGTTCTTACATATTAGAGCAAGAAAATGGGTCTGCATGAATAGAGACTATAATTCAAGCTTACACTTGGGCGCATGAGTCAGAAGTTCCAAGTACCTGTGGTCAATGCTGTACAGCAACTTCAGTACCATTAATAGTAACTATGCATTTTCAGGAAGGGCATTACCTCTTCTAGTAACAGATTTTGTTCATGGAGAACCAGCTTGACTTGCTACTATAACAAAGTGATTATTCACCCCCAATTGCCCACTGTGAACTGAGTATTATCTTGTCTGTGCAGCCGAAAATTGGATGTGCACAGCAGCATTCACGTGCAAAATGGAAATGGTCTATAAAAGCTGCGACTAAGCAGGAAAGGAATGAGGAAACAGCCCTGGTAGATAGCTTAGATTTCTGTCATACCTGCATTATGTTGTGGATTCTTCCTTCACACATAGATTTGACCATATGAAGAGTTGTTGTTTGTATAGTCACAAAGTCATGTCTGACTCTTTTGTGGCCCCCATGGACTGTAGCCTGCCAGGCTCCTCTGTTTGTGGGATTTCCCAGGCAAGAATGCTGAAGTGGGTTACCATTTCCTTCTCTAGGGGATCTTCCTGACCCAGGGATCAAACTCATGTCTCCTGCATTGGCAGCTGTGTTCTTTACCACTGAGCCACCAGGGAACTTCTATATAAAGAGTTACCTATGACGAATTAACCGAAGGAAAAAACTCAGATATGATTTATGGATGCATCTGCACAATATGCTGAGATCAAATAAAAGTGGATGGCCACTCCATTACAACCCCACTCAGGAGAAGCCCTGGACAACAGTGATGAAAGGGGCAGAGCTTCCTGGGGCTTATCCAGTATCATACAGAACAGTTTTATTGTCCTAAAATACCTGTTATTCTTCACCTATTCAACCATCCTCCTCTCCACCCAATCTCCTGGAAACCACTGATTTTTTTTTTTTTTAATTTCTGTAGATTTCATTTGTCCTAGAATGTTATATCATTGGAATCATAAAGTATATAGCAGGCTTCTTTCACTTAGCAATATGTATTTAAGATTCATCTCTGATTTTTCATGGCTTAATAACTCATTTTGTCTTTGAAAATTATGATAAAATATACATAACACAAAACTTAACATTTTAACCATTTTCAAGTGTGTATTGGTGGCATTCAGTACATTTGTACTGTTGTGCAACTATCATCCATCATCCATCTTCAGGACTCTTTTCATCTTAGAAAATTGAAACTCTGTATCTATTAAACAAAAATTCCACACTACCCTCTTCCCCTCGGCCCCTGGTGAGCATCATTCTACTATCTCTCTATGAATTTGGTTAATCTCAGTACCTCATATAAGTGGAATCATGTATTGTTTTTATACTTTTGTGACCACCTTAATTTACTTACTTTACTTAATTTAGTGTAACGATCTTTAGTTTTTTTTTTTTTTTCTTTTTCCCTTTTTGAGTCACACTGGCAATTTACTCAGAACGTATTAGCAACTCCTTTTATTATCAACTGTTTTATCCATGTTGTAGTGTATGTCAAATTTCCTTTCTTTTTAAGGTTGAATTGTAGTCCATTGTATGTATATGTGCATGCTAAGTCGCTTCATTCATGTCCAACTCTTTGTGACCCTGTGGACTGTAGCCAGCCAGGCTCTGCTGTTTGTGGGATTTCCCAGGCAAGAATACTGAAGTGGGTTACCATGCCCTTCTCCAGGGGATCTTCCTGACCCAGGGATTGAACCCATATCTCTTATGTCTCTTGCATTGGCAGGGGGGTTCTTTAACACTTGTACCACATGGGAAGCCCCTATTGCATGTGTATACCAAGTTTTATTCATTTATTTATTATTTTATTTTGGCTGTGCTGGGTCTTTTTTGAGGAATGCAGGCTTTCTCTAGTTTTGACCTCAGACTCAGTTGCCCCACGGCATGTGGGATATCTTAGTTCCCTGACCAGGGATCAACCCCCGCGTTGGAAGGCGGGTTCTTAACCTCTGGACGACCAGAGAAGTCTCTACACTATGTTTTATTTATGCATCTGTCAACAGACACTTTGATTGCTTCCACCTTTTGGCTATCAAGAGTAATGCTGTTATGAAAATGGGTAGACAGATACATGCTCGAGTTCTTGCTTCAGATTCTTTTGGGTACCCAGGTTCCTTCTTTAGATTCTTTTGGGTATATGCTCCAAGATAGAAGTATCTGGATCATGTAGTAATTCTACTTTTATTTCATTTAGAGGTACCACAATGCTGTTTTCTTGGAGGCTGCACTGTTTAACATTTCTACCAACAATGCACAGGATTCCAATTTATACATATCTTTGCTAAAACTTATTTTCTGATTTTGTTGCTTTGCTTTGTTAATAGTATCCATTCGAATGGGTACAATGTGGTATCTTAAGGTTTTCATTTGCATTTTTCTAATGGTTAGTGATATTGGTAATCTTTTCATCTGCTCATTGGCCATTTGTTTCTTTGTTAGGGAAATATCTATTCAAGTCTTTTTGTCCCATTTTAAAATTGTTTTAATTTTAAGTGTGAAACACATTTAAGATTCATCCATTTTTTAATGTTGTTTTGAGTTGTCCAGATTCTTTATATATTCTGAATAGAAATATCTTATCAGATATATGATTTTTTATTATTTTTGTTGACTTGCAGGGTTATATAGATATATATTCAAGATAGTAACTTCTTATTAGATATGATTGAAATTTTTAAAAATTCCAAGGGTTACCATTTTATTGTTAACTGTCATTTGACACATAGAAAATTTAATTTCAACATTGTCTGATTTATCTTTTTTGGGGGGTTACCTGTGCTTTTGGTGTTATGCCCAAGAAACTGTTGTCAAATACAGTGTCATAATTTCCTACATGCTTTCTTCTAAGATTTTGATCATTTTAGCTCATATTTGATCCATCTTAAGTTAGTTTTCACATATGGTATAAATTAAGAGTCCAATTGAATTGTTTTTCAAATGAATATTGTGTTTTCCAATACAATTTGTTAAAAAGATTGGCATCTCCCTATGAAATGATCTTATCATTGTTAATAATTGGCTGACCATATATGCAAAGGTTTATTTCTGGGCTCTCTGTTCTATTCCATTGGTCTAAATATATGTTTTTATGCTATCAAACCATTCTGGTTACTCTAGCTATGTAGTAAATTTTGAAATCATGAAGTGTGAAGCCTCTAACTTTTTCATTTTTTTTTTCAGTACTATTTTGTTTACTCAGGGTCTCTTGAAATTCCATATAAATGTTAGATCCAGGTTTTCTATTTCTACGAAAAGAGTCATGGATTGTGGTAGGGATTATATTGAATATATATGTCACTTTAAGTAATGTTGGTGCCTTAATCATACTAAGTTTTCCTATCCATGAATGCTTTTCATTTAATGGTGTCTTTAGTTTCTTTCAGCAACATTTTGCTGTTTTCAGTATACAAGTTTTTAGTATCATTCACTAAGTTTATTCCTGAACATTTTTACTCTTTTTGATATTAGTAGAATTTTCCTCCTAATTTCCTGTTTTGGTTGTTCACTTTCAGTGTACAGAAATGCAACTGACTTTGTGTTGGTTTAGTATCCTGAAAACTCACTGAATTTATTTATTAGTCCTAACAGTTTGTGTGGAATCTTTAGGATTTTCTACATATAAAATCCTTTGCAAATAGAAATAATTTTATTTCTTCCTTTCCCATCTGAATACCTTTTATTTAGTTTTCTTGTCTAATTGTTCTTGCTAGGGCTTCCTGCACTATGTTGAATATAAGTGGTAAAAATGGGCACCCTTGTATTGTTTCTGGTCTTAAAAAAAGCTTTTAATTTTTCACCGGTGAGTGTGATGTTAGCTGTGGGCTTTTTGTATAAAGATCTTATTATGTTGAGGTAGTTTCCTTTTATTTCTGCTTTGCTGAGTGTTATTGCCATGAAAACATGTTTAATTTTCGCAAATGCCTTTTCTGCATCACTTGAGATGATCATATGGATTTTTTTCCCCTTAGCATTCCATTTACATTCTGTTAATGTGATATATTATATTGACTGACTTTCATGTGTCTAGCATCCTTGCATTCAAGATATAAATTCCACTTGGTCATGGTGTATGATCTTTTTAATGTGCTGTTGAATTTCTTTTGTTAGTATTTTGTTGAAAATTTTGACATCAATATTTTATCAGAGATGTTGTTTTGTACTTTTATTTTTCTGTAGATTCTTTGTCTGGCTTTGGTATCAAAGTAATGCTGGCCTCATAGAATGAGCTGCAAGTATTTCTGCTTCAATTTTTTTTAATACATTCTTTTTTAATTTTTTTTAAATTTAAATTTATTTATTTTAATTGGAGGCTTATTACTTTACACTGGGATGACCCAGAGGGATGGTATGGGGAGGGATGTGGGAGGGGGGTTCAGGATTGGGAACATGTGTACATCCTCTACAATTTTTTATAAAACTTTGAGGAGGAGTGATATTAACTCTTTATATGCTTGCTGGAATTCACCAGTGAAATCATCTGGTTCTGAGCTTTCGTTTGCTTGGAACTTTTTGACTTCTGATTCAATCATCTCTCTATTTATAGATTTGTTCAGATTTCCTTTTTTTTTTTTTTTCAATGAGATAATCTTAGTATGTTGAATGTTTCTAGGAATTTGTCCTGAAATTTTCACCTAGGTTATCCTGTTTGTGTGTGCACTTTCTCTTGTTACTCTATTATAATCCTTCTTATTTCTCTATAATCAGTAATGATGGGAATCCATGATGGCTTAGTGATAAAGAATCCACCCGCTAATGTAGGAGACTTGGGTTTGATCCCTGGGTCTGGAAGATCCCCTGGAGAAGGAAATGGCAACTGACTCCAGTATTCTTGCCTGGGAAATCCCATGGACAGGGGTGCCTGGTGGGCTACAGTCAGAGTTGGACACAACTTGGTGACTAAACAACAAGAATAAAGTGAAATCCACTACTTTTATTGTAGAGTTATCTATTTGTTCCTCTAGTTCTGTAGTTTGCTTCATATATATAGGAATTCTGATGCTTGGCACCTATATGTCTAAAATTTTTATGTTTTCTTGGTGAGTTGACCCTTTTATTATTATACACTGTCCTTCTTTGACCCTTCTAACACTTTTGACTTAAAGACATTTTTGTCTGATGTTAGAATGGCCACTCTTGTTTTCTGTGGGTTACTATTTGCATGGAATAACCTTTTTTAATCCTTTCTTTTGCAATTTATCTGTGTTGTTAGATCTAAACAGGTCAAGCAGCAGCAGTTAGAACTGGACATGGAACAACAGACTGGTTCCAAATCGGGAAAGGAGCACCTCAAGGCTGTATATTGTCACCCTACTTATTTAATTTCTATGCAGAGTACATCATGTGAAATGCCAGGCTGGATGAAGTACAAGCTGGAGTCAAGATTGCCGGGAGAAATATCAATAACCTCAGACATGCAGATGACAGCACCCTTATGGCAGAAAGTGAAGAGGAACGAAAGATCCTCTTATGAATGTGAAAGAGGAGAGTGAAAAGTTGGCTTAAAAGTCAACATTCAGAAAACTAAGGTCATGGCATACGGTCCCATCACTTCATGGCAAATAGATGGGGAAACAATGGAAACAGTGAGAGACTTTATTTTTGGGGCAAAATCATTGCAGGTGGTGACTGCAGCCATAAAATTAAAAGATGCTTACTCCTTGGAAGAAAAGCTATGACCAATCTAGACAGCATATTAAATAACAGAGACATTACTTTACCAACGTAGGTCCATCAAGTCAAAGCTATGGTTTTTCCAGTAGTCATGTATGGATGTGAAAGTTGGACTATAAGGAAACCTGAGCACCAAAGAATTGATGCTTTTGAACTGTGGTGTTGGAGAAGACTCTTGAGAGTTCCTTGGACTGCAGGGAGATCCAACCAGTCCATCCTAAAAGAAATCAGTCCTGAATATTCATTGGAAGGACTGATGTTGAAGCTGAAACTCTGATACTTTGGCCACCTGCTGGGAAGAACTGATTCATTTGAAAAGACCCTGATGCTGGGAAAAATTGAAGGCAGAAGGAGAAGGGGTGACAGAGGATGAGATGGTTGGATGGCATCATTGACGTGATGGACATGAGTTTGAGTAAACTCTGGGAGTTGGTGATGGACAGGGAAACCTGGTGTGTTGCAGTCCATGGGGTTGCAAAAAATCAGACATGACAGAGCGACTGAACTGAACTGAGATCTAAAATGTGTGTCTTATAGACAACATTAATTAGATCCTGGGGAGTTGAATCCATTTTCATTTAAAGTAATAACTGTTAGGGAAGAATCTACTATTGCCATTTTGGTATTTGTTTTATATCTTTTTTTAAAAAACTATCTTGTATTTTCTCCCTAACTGCTTTCCTTTGTTTTTATTTATTGTTGTTTTAGCACTTGTTGATTTCCTTCTCATTTACTTTTTTGTGTATTCTATAAATATTTTCTTTCTCGTTATCATAGAGATTAAATATAGCACTCTAAATTAATATCAAACTGTTTAAACTGATAACAGCTTAGCTTCAATCACATATAAAAGCTATTCCTTTTCAGTCCCCTTCCCAGTGTATGTTATTTGTGTTACAAATTGTATCTTTACATATTGTATAATCCATTAGCATAAATTTATAATTACTTTTTCAGCTTTTGTCCTTTAAATCCTATTAAAGAATCAAGAATGGAGTTATGCATCAAAATCATAATAATGCTGCTTTTTATATTTGTTTTTGTATTTACCTTCACTAGAACATGTTATGTTTTTGTATTTACCTTAACTAGAAAATGTTATGTTTCATATGGCTTTCAGGTAGTGTAGTATCTTTGCTTCAACATGAAATATTCCCTTCATCCTTTTTATAGGAATGTTGAGTGGTAATAAATTCCTTCAGCTTTTGTTTACGTGGTGATGTCTTAGCTTTTACCTTATAGCTTTGCTGTGAAAGCAATTGCTCTTACTTCACACTGGTGGCTTTAGTTCCAACTTTATGTCAGCAAGTCCTAATTGTTGCTTAAACTTTGTGCACTGCTTTTAGCTTGGTTAGCAGTTCCTGGTCATAACTTGGACCAGACTTGGAGTGAGCATACTTTTGTGTGTGTGTGTGTCATGGAGATGTATACGTCTTTGATTCAATTTTAAAAAATACTTATAGAAAGTTTATGGTTTAGGGTGGGAAATTTTGGTGTTTTCTGTGTCTTACCTTGATCCCCTCAGTATTTTCTACTCTTCTGCCACATGGTAATAAAAATATGTCATTGTTTAAAAAAACAAAAACCCTTTGGAGCACACATTCCTATGATAATTAGCAGCTAGAAAACCCAGAGTCTATTATGTCTTTTCAATTTTCATTTGTGTTCTGTTGTTCTTCTTAGGATCTTGGTTTTTTTCTGATGTTTGCTCTTCATTTTCTGCCTTACTAGGATCTACTCCATAATCATTTTTGTATCTTTGCCCTCTTACATTTAATTTTGAGTGAATTCTCAAGTCTAGCCATTCTGTCTTTTATGATATTTATTTTTTACACATTAATTATGACTTAACACTATACTATTTTTTATTGTTATCTTCAACTTTACCCTGAACTCTGCTTGCTCATTTTTAATTTCCTTCTTTTGTTTTAGAGCTATTCTATCTCTAGTTTGAGCTCTTTCTGACTTCATAGAAGTGATGTCTTTTATTTTTTATGACTAAGCTTAATCATGTTTTATAGTCTCCTTAAGTAATTCCTATTGTAATATTTGTTGTTGAAGTTACTTTAAATTTAGTTCTTTAATTAAAAATTTTTCTTATGCTTTTTCCCCTGATTATTTCTTATATTTGAGTGGTGTTAGCTATTTGCTCAACAACAGTGTGTTTGTGTGTTTATTATGGAAGGGATGTATAATACCCACAGTTCATTTCAAAGGTTGTTTGGTGGCAACAAATCTCCATGGAGTCAGAAGTCAAATCTTTTATATATTCATATATTTTTTTCACTTGGAATAAGTCTTATCTTGGTTTTGGTGCTCATGGAATCTCCATAGCTAATATCAAGGCTTGAAAATTCTGTTTTGTAAACTCACAAATGTCTTCAGTCTTTCAGCCTTCATCCAAATGGTCTGCTTCTGCCAGAAATTTCATGTCAGTAAATTTTTTTCCTTCAGCTTTTCTTTATCATTTTATTGTATTGAATTTAATTCTTCAAGAAAATTTTCTTTCTCTCATTGATCATCTTCCTATTTTTAGTTTTTTCCTCTGTAAAAATAGATAGGGCTTTTAAGAATTTGGGATTCCATGGTGATTCAGATGGTAAAGAATATATGCCTGCAATGCAGGAGACCTGGGTTCAATCCCTGGGTTGGGAAGATCCCCCGGAGAAGGAAATGGCAACCCCCTCCGATATTCTTGTCTGGAGAATTCCATGGACAGAGGAGCCTGGCAGTTCATGGGGTTGCAAAGAGTCGGACATGACTGAACAACTAACAGTTTAAAAAATATAAAGATTGTAAGCACTTTCTTTTCATGTTTTGCAACTTAGAATGTATCAGTTCAGTTCAGTCACTAAGTCATGTCCGACTCTTTTCGACCCCATGAATCGCAGCATGCCAGGCCTCCCTGTTCATCACCATCCCCCGGAGTTCACTCAGACTCACGTCCATCGAGTCCATGATGCCATCCAGCCATCTCATCCTCGGTCGTCCCCTTCGCCTCCTGCCCCCAATCCCTCCCAGCATCAGAGTCTTTTCCAAAGAGTCAACTCTTCGCATGAGGTGGCCAAAGTACTAGAGTTTCAGCTTTAGCATCATTCCTTCCAAAGAAATCCCAGGGTTGATCTCCTTCAGAATGGACTGGTTGGATCTCCTTGCAGTCCCAGGGACTCTCAAGAATCTTCTCCATATTGAGTGCCATGATTCAAGTGTTTTAAAAAATGTTCTCTTCAATTTTCATATCACAACCTTTTCTGATAAGTAGGTAAGAGGTGCGTTATTTTACAAGTTAAAAAAGGCACTGTTCACTTGCTAAAGCTCAGATCATTAAAATAGAATGAAAATCTTAGACCCTATATTTTCATGTTCTTATGCTAATTTTTATTGAATATGTTAGTAAAAATCAAATGTATGGACTAGATATGATAAAATGCTCAAAAATGTTTGGGGACATTTTTACTGCAGCTTTGGCCTCTTCTATTTGTCAGTGCTGACAAAGGACCATATAGTTGAGGCTGTGGTCTTTCCAGTAATAATGTATGGATGTGAGAGCTGGAAAATAAAGAAGGTAGAGCACCAAGAAATTAATGCTTTTGAATGGCAGTGCTGGAGAAGACTCTTGAGAGTCCCTTGGAAAGCAAGGAGATCAAACCAATCAATCTTAAAGGAAATCAACCCAGAATACTCTTTGGAAGAACTGATGCTGAAACCGAAGCTCCAATACTTTGGCCACCTGATACGAACAGCTGAGTCATTGGAAAAGACCCTAATGCTGGGAAAAATTGAAGACAAGAGGAGAAGGGGATGACAGAGAATGAGACGATTGGATGACATTACTGATTTGATGGGCTTGAACTTGGGCAGATTCTGGAGTTGGTGAGGGACAGGGATGCATGGTGTGCTGCAGTCTATGGGGTTATGAAGAGTCGGACACAACTTGATACTGAACAATAACAGCAACAGTGCTTCTGACAAGAAAATTTCGTTGTCAGAAGTTAAGAGCCACTGGTTCCTCAACACTTGACAGAGTTGATTAACAAGAGTCTTTCCAGGACTTCCTTAGAGCCTAACGTTTAGGTTTCCTTCTTAAACCAGTTTGATCAGAGTACTGCTTGTGGATGGCACTTTGGCTTTGCATAGTTTTCTCCAAATGTATTGCAAATTTTCATAAAATCCAATTCCAGACTCTTCAATTTAGCAGTGGACAGAGGGTCTTCATTCAGGATAATGGTTGGATTATGCTTAACTGTTAAATCCTATGTTTCCTCTTTCAGAGAAAGAGGTCTCTCACTAGTTTACTTGGTTACCCATGGCGTGATTGATTCCTGTTCTAGAATACCCATAAATTGTTTTACTAAGGCTAGAAAACAATGAAAAAAAAAATAGCACAGAGAGTAATAGAGAGGAAAATAATCTGGTTTTAAAATTAAGATCTGATTCTGTTCCCTTCCTGGTTTCCTGATTCCCTGCAAATGGTAGAGGATATGGTTATCCATTTTCCTCAGAAGCATAACTAAGAGGACCCCAAAAATAAGATACAAAGGGGAGATACTAGAAGAAGCTAGAGATTTCCTTTCCCACTTAAGGAAAGTCATGTTGATAGTTCTACATTCCTCTTTCAGATCCCTATTTTCTTATTACAGACATAAGAACGTACTTCCTTTATGAACAACAAAAGAATGGTATTTACCCTGTTGATTNAGATACAAAGGGGAGATACTAGAAGAAGCTAGAGATTTCCTTTCCCACTTAAGGAAAGTCATGTTGATAGTTCTACATTCCTCTTTCAGATCCCTATTTTCTTATTACAGACATAAGAACGTACTTCCTTTATGAACAACAAAAGAATGGTATTTACCCTGTTGATTCAAACAGTTAACCATACCAGAGTATACTGCAATAAACACAACATGTAATCAAGGGGTGGGTGGTAAAGTGAAAATACTTTTTCAGTACTCTGAGATTTTAGGGGGAAGTAACACCATCACCACTAAGCACTGACATTTATTGAACACTCCTCTGTGTAAGATGCATTATCTCATTTGATCCACAGAACAATGACCTATGAGGTGGCTGTTAGTATTACCTCTGTTTGGCAGGGAGAAAACTGAAGGCTAAAGAGGATATATAAGTTGCTTAAGGTGATACAGCTTGTTCATAGTGAAGTCAAAAACCATACCAATCTATTTGGCTTAACTAACTTTTTGGAGTCTGTCCCCAATTTACATTTTTAACTGGAGTATGTATGCATGATAAATTGCCTCAGTCTTGTGCAACTCTTTGTGACCCTGTGGACAGTAGCCTGCTAGGCTCCTCTGTCCGTGGGATTTTCCAGGCAAGAATACTGGAGTGGGTTGCCATGCTCCCCTCCAGGGGATCTTCCCAATGCAGGGATCTGAGTATAATTGCTTTAAGATGTTATGTTAGTTTCCGCTGTATAGCAATGTGAATCAGCCAGAAGTATACATATATCCCCTCCCTCTTGGGCCTCCTTTCCACTCACCTTTATGCCACCCATGTAG
>SJYT01030553.1:0-29425 GCA_006410635.1 Cephalophus harveyi
AAAAAAAAAAAAAAAAAAAAGTGTGATAGTGAATCTACAACATCTCATCAACTAAGTTAAAAATTACCAGTATCACTTCCACCACAATTTCACTGGAAATGCAGGAGATGCCAATTTGATCTCTGGGTGGGGAGGATCCCCTGGAGGAGGACATGGCAACCCACACCAGTCTTCTTGCCTGGAAAATACCATGGATAGAGGAGCCTGGTGGGCTACAGTCCATGGGGTTGAAAGAATTGGACACAACTTACTGATCAAGCAATAACAACAACAGTGTCCAACAAACTTATCTGGATGCAGTAGAGGGAGTATAGACTCTACATCTAAATAAAGGAACTGTCAAAAATTTTACAACCATATGTATTTTTTTAGTTGAAGTATAGTTGGTTTACAATATTGCATTAATTTCAGGTGTACAGCACAGTGATTTCTTTTTGTTTTGCAGGTTATATTCCATTATAAATTATTACCAGATATTGAATATAATTTCTGTACTATACAGTAAATTTTTTGTTTAACTATTTCATGTATAGTAGTTTGCATATGTTAATCCCATACTCCTAATTTACCCCTCCCTCCCTCTCTTTCTTGTTTGGTATAGATTACTTTGTATTATTTTTTAGACTAGATGTATAAGTGATATAAATTGTCTTGGTCAGACATTTCACTAAGTGCAGTATTCTCCAGATCCATCCATGTCACTGCAAATGGCAGTATTTTATTCTTTTTTATATTACATCCATATTTTAAACATCTCCACACACTCATCAACATGAATTCCAATCCATGCCTCCCAACCTCACAGCTGAGTCATGCAGTCGTGTCTGACTCTTTGTGACCCCAAGGACTGCAGCACACCAGCCTTCCCTATCCATCACCAACTCCTGGAGCTTGCTCAAACTCATGTCCATCAAGTCGGTAATGCCATCCAATCATCTCATTCTGTGTCATTCCCTACTCCTCCTGCCTTCAATCTTTCCCACCATCAGGGTCTTTTCTAATTAGTCAGTTCTCTGCATCAGGTGCCCAAAGTATTGGAGTTTCGGCTTCAGCATCAGTCCTTTCAGTGAATATTCAGGACTGATTTCCTTTAGAATGGACTGGTTTGATTTCCTTGCAATCCAAGGGACTCTCATGAGTCTTCTGCAATACCACAGTTCAAAAGCATCAATTCTTTGGCACTCAGCTTTCTTTGTGATCCAACTTTCACATCCATACATGACTACTGGAAAAACCATAGCTTTGACTAGATGGACCTTCGTCGGCAAAGTAATGTCTTTGCTTTTTCACATGATGTCTAGGTTGGTCATAGTTTTTCTCCCAAGGATCAAGTGTCGTTTAATTTCATGGCTGCAATAACCATCTGCAGTGATTTTGGAGCCCAGGAAATAAAGTTTGTCACTGTTTCCATTGTTTTCCTATCATTTGCCATGAAGTGATGGGACCAGATGACATGATCTTCATTTTTTGAATGTTGAGTTTTAAGCCTACTTTTTCACTCTCCTCTTTCACACTTATCAAGAGGCTCTTTAGTTCCCCTTTGCTTTCTACCATAGGGTGTATCATCTGCATATCTGAGGATATTGATATTTCTCTCAGCAATCTTGATTCCAGCTTGTGATTCACCAAGCCCAGCATTTCAACGATGTACTCAGCATATAAGTTAAAAAGCAGGATGACAACATACAGCCTTGACATACTCCTTTCCTTGTTTGGAACCAGTTCAGTGTTCCAGGTTCTAACTGTTGCTTCTTGACCTGCTTACTAGAAGTATAAAAGCGTGCACATTTTATTAACCAACACTTTCATAAATGTTTTGCGTTTTTAGCATTTTCAGCATAACTATATCTCTTTGTAGTGTATTAGTTGTAAGTCTAAGAATCTAAAGAATTTCTCCAAATGATATATCATACTGATCCTCACTCATACTCTACTAGCCAAAAATTATTGCCAGTGACCAAGCTCTAGAGCCCTGCTGCATAACTGTTGCATCCATTGTCAAAAACAATGTATCGTATAATTAAAAATTCATTAAGAAGATAGACATCATGTCAAGTGTTCCTTCTATAACAGAAAAAGAAAGGAAGGGAGGAAGAAAGGAAGGAGGAAAGAAGAGAAGGGAAGAAGAAAATAAAGAAAGCATGATGGAGAACATACCAGACTCTTTTCAGCTCCTGTGAAACTATACATTAAGGACAGAAAGGAACATCATACATGTTGAGCCCTGCCCCAGGGCACAGGTGAGATGCCTTGCAAGGCCACAGAAGCAGAGCCCAAGGTCATCTCTGAAGCTGACTGAGACCCACTGTAACCACTGTCAAAAGCTCTTGATTATCAGTAGCAAGGTTCCTGACTCCTAGTTAGGCAAAGATGTCCATTCCAGGAAACACCCTATAGTCTCCCAACCAATCACTTAATGCCAACCTTCCAGCAGGAATTTTCTTTGTCTTGAGGCCATAAGAATGAGCTATTAACCCACAAAAACTGTCTGCTCTCCCTGGTCTGTCAGGAGGTTGGCCCACATGCTCACAGTGCCCACCTTATCTCTGCTCTTTATTTGTAATAAACTTACTCCTTTCTGCAGTACTTTGTGCCTGGAAATTATTTTTCCAACCTGCGCTTGGACTGCCTCAACAATGCAATCACATAAATACATACAGAAAAACAAAATTTCATAACTGTCATGGGGGGAAAGAATAGAAAGACATTTGTTTAAAGAGGACTTCTTTCCCTTATAGCCTCAGGATGGCCTCCTCAAAGAAGGGAAACTTGATCAGAGAGTTCTCTGTTTCTAATATAAAAATGTCTCTGAATGGTCATAACTTTCTATCCTACTGAGAATGGTCCGTCTCTATGTGTAGAGCATGCTTTCCCAGCAGAGATCATATCAACCTCAAGGCAGCAAAAATTGGTCCTTGTAGAGGTGAAAAAAATTTTATTTTTAATGTATAAAGCATATATAATAAATACTTAAAAATACACAGCATATCTGTGCTATTGCTTCATACAGTAGGGAGGTGGTTAAAAAAAAAATCTAAATAGGCCCTTTGGGATGTGCTAATGAAATAAATGTCAAAAAATCCTGGTCTAGAGTTTTTCATTGTTTCTTTTAAAAATAATTATTAAATGCCTGCTTGCAAGAGAGAATTGGTAGAGGCACAGGGGATAAGCACTGGCCCTTATATGTTAGCTGAGGAAAAGACATAAAAGCAAGCAAGAAAACAGATGAAATAATTACAAATTATGATAAATGCTGTGGAAAAAGGGTACAGAAGCCTGAGATAGAAAATAAGCAGCTGAGATCTCTTTGATTGAAAGGTTAGGGCTCTGGCTTTAAAAACATGTTCTGCAGAATGAGGAAGAAGGCAGTGAGGAAGAAAGCCCATCCCCCAATCCCAGATTTCCTAGTTTTAGAGACATTGGTTGATTTTCATTACTGACAATCTGGGTTTGTTTGTTTTCCCCCTCTCTTCTTGTGCTTTAAATTCTGGCTTTTATGTGTTAAATTCACCAATAAAGGCTGAGCCCTCAGAAACACTAGGCTCCCCCCTCCCCGTCAATAAAAGCAGAACCCCAGGCCTTTGACCTCACAGTGTAGCCTCAGGCGAGCCATGTGCTTTCCCGGATCTGTGAGTAATAAACTTTTCTTTTTCAAACTTTCTTCTTGCTTATTGCTGAGGGTTGTCAACTGCAAACTGGCACTTGCCATCTACCTCTACGAGGATCAAATCATGTGCTGCTGCAGCTGCCAATTTTCAACATCCTCTGAAAGGAGTTCAGGGTGGAGATCAGAAATGAAGCACTCTGTGCTCAATGTGGGTGGGACTGGCTGGACAGGTCTTCAGAAAGATATTTTTAGGAGCCGATTTTATGAGCCTAATTCTTGCATCTGCTCATATTTAGAAAAGCACATGACGATGACTATCCCCTTACGACTAGCAGAAAGCTTCATAAGACTAGTAGAAACCTTCTGTGAAAATATATGCTTGACTGTAGATATCCCCCCTTCATCAAAATCACATATATACTGACCTTTCCCCACTGCCTCTTTGGAGAAGTTTCTCAGAGCTATCTGACATACTGACTCCTGGGCTGCAGTCCTTATTTTGCTCCCCCAGTAAAGCTTAACTCACAATTTTCACATTGTGCTTTTTTCTTTTTTAAGTTGACAGGGTGTCTTGAGATCATAATCAGAACCACAAGGTTCTGCGTAGCCACACCACTGGTTATATAGGCTGGGTGTGCGAGTGCTAAGTCCCTTCAGTTGTGTCTGACCCTTTGAGACCCTATGGACTGCAGCCATCAGGCTCCTCTGTCCATGGGATTCTCCACTCTATGGAGTGGGTTGTCATGCCCTCCTCCAGATCTTCCTGACAGAGGGACTGAACCTGTGTCTCTTATGTCTCCTGCATTGGCAGGCGTGTTTTTTTTTTTTTTTTACCACCAGCACCACCTGGGAAGCCCAGTTATAGGCTGAGATGGGCACAAAACCATTTCTTATTTAATGCTTGTTCATTTACCTCCTAATTTGCCCAAATCTGGGAGGAACTTAGGGACAGACCCTTTAGCTAGTCTGTGAATTTTTTAAAGAAGTCCTCTTCAAAAACTTCACGCCAATGTGTATTAGGTAAAAAGGTTTTCATGTCTGCTTTGACACCTTGATTCTTTGTGACTCACACTACTAATCATAGTGGGACACCACAATCTATATTAGGAGCCTCATGCAGAACCAAAAGTTGTATGAATTCAAGGTAATGAAGGGTTTTCCATTTTAAAAAATGGAAAAAAAAAAAAGTTATTTAAATACTAGCAAATCCATAGCATGACCAAAGAACCCAGCACAACCTTGGAGACAATTCTCCTAAGAGAGCTGAGCTGTTGAAAGATGACTGTCAATATCTGAAAATACACAGCTGTCGGAGTTGAAATACAAACAACATTTAAAAAGATAGCTATGTTACTTTTTCAGAACCCAAGGTGAAATATGATTCTTTCACTTCCCCTTTTCTGATTCTTGCAGATCTCCTCTGAGTACCTCCTGTCTTCTTTGTGGATGGGAAATAAGCCCAGCTGTGGTGAGACAGATTTGCCCTGCCCTCAGCCACGCCAGTTCCCCATGCTTCTGTGGCTGCTGCTGCTGCTGATCCTGGGTGAGTAGATGGGTTGGACTGGACAGTGGCCTCTGTTCCTAATACCAGCCAGGAAAAACCCAAGGAGCTTCTTCCTCTGCTTCCACTCAGGGTTCAGAGACATATAGCAAGTGTCAATCAAAAGAAAAATGTACAACGTAAATGTGAATTTAGGTTTATTCGGGAACCTAACTAAGGACCATCAACCTGGAGACAGCCTCTCAGATAGATCTGAGGAACTGCTCTGAAGAAGTAAGGCAGAAGCCAGGATATATATCAACTTTTTTGCGGGGAAAAATATGTAGTCAAATATCAAAAGATCACTCCTAATCACAAAGAATGGGAATCTCAAGTTAGCAGTTTCAATGCTTTTCGATGTATGGGAAGATGAAAAACCTGAGTCATTTGAATTTTTTTTTCTTAGTATGCATCTTAACTATCTAAGGATGAGTAAATCCAAAGCACAGAATGTTTTCTGGTTTTTTTTTTTTTTTTTCATCCTGAATTGTCCTTGGAGCCTACTGCCAGTGGGCAATCGCAGCAGCTAATGGCTTGATCCTTGTAGAACTGGAATAGCAAGCAACCATTTTTTCCTTACAGTGCCCTTTGGAAGGCGTTTCACGATAGATTTATCCCATGGTGTTAAGAACGCTTATTCCTATCTAAGGCAAAGATCTCCATGTTAGGCCATTCATGTACTATATCTGGATTAGGCTCTGTTAGTAACTTAAAGTTCTCTGGATCATCTATTTTACTAATCTATTATGATTCAGGAAATATTTTTTCCTTGTTACTTTTTCCCAGGTCTAGACTTGCATGATTACAATTATTCTGTATAGAGTTATATGTGTAATCATTACTTCAAGACTTTTAGCCATCATTAATTTTGTTGGAGGCTTCATTACACACATTAGGTAATTCAAGAGACAACAATTTTACAAAATAGACAGAATATAAGTAATAGAGCTAGGAACATTAATCTTGCCTGGCAAATCCCATGGACAAAGGAGGCTGGTGGGCTGCAGTCCATGGGGTCGCTAAGAGTTGGATACGACTGAGTGGCTTCACTTTCACTTTTCACTTTCCACTTTCATGCATTGGAGAAGGAAATGGCAACCCACTCCAGTGTTGTTCTTTCCTGGAGAATCCCAGGGACAAGGTAGCCTGGTGGGCTGCCATCTCTGGGGTCGCATAGAGTCAGACAAGACTGAAGCGACTTAGCAGCAGCAGCAGCAGGAACATTAACAGGGTCAGACTAGAGCAGAAAGAGATACAAAGCATGGTTGAAGACAACAAAGAGAGAACAGATTAAAATGATTCATATAACTAGGTATAACCTGGATCACAATAAGCCATAAAGTCCAGAGAGGGGCCAGCTAGAAAAGCCAAATTCTGGAGGATCAGTAGAGAGAAAAAGATAAATGTTTCATATTTGTTTACAAAGGTATACATTATCAATTGGTTGTAAGTCATAGTGTTAAAGGAAAGGTTTTCTGGAAAACTAAGGATTAAAAGTCAGCAATACTTCAGAAAAAATATAAATTATAGGGACTTCTCTGGCAGTCCAGTGGTTAGAAGTTCAGACTTCCAATGCAAGGTGTGCAGGTTCGATCCCTGGTTAGGGAACTAAGATACCACATGGTACATGGCAGTCGAATTAAATATATATATATATATTTATTAGCTATCTCAGTCCCAAAAATTGATTCTTATTGATCTGGATGAAATTATCATTGTTTTGTGTTTGTTTTGTAATTTCTTACCCAGTTCAGTGGTATGATCTAAAAGTCATCAGAAAACTTATATGTTAAAAAGTCCTTTTTGTGAATCTTCTTAAAGATCTTCATTTTGTAAAGCCATCAGAGTAAAACAATGACTGTCTATAAAAGACAACAGATTTTAAATGGCATGGTTAAACATCTGATTGCAATGTAACTGACAAAGGATATATAATATTTTGTGACATGAAACATTTTGAGATAATAGTTAGAATGATGACTAATAACATTATACCAGGGTATATCAAATTTTTAGAAATTTCACATTATTTTTGGAATCTCTATGTTAATGACATATATCCATATAATAAAACCTAAGAAGTTTTATCACCACTTATTTGGAAAAGACCTTGATGCTGGGAGGGATTGAGGGCAGGAGGAGAAGGGGACAAGAGGATGAGGTGGCTGGATGGCATGACTGACTCGATGGACATGAGTTCGAATAAACTCCGGGAGTTGGTGATGGACAGGGAGGCCTGGCGCTGCGATTCATGGGGTCGCAAAGAGTCGGACACGACTGAGCAACTGAACTGAACTGAACTGATTTGACAATATTTTCCATATATTAATAATTTAACATACCCAACAAACCTAATTAGTTTAATATCTCTCTTTACTTTGAAACATCTCAACGTTAGCTAGAAGTCTAAGGAACTTCATTTGGAATTTGACTTGGGAAATTCATCAAAGATATTAAAAGGCTTTTAAAATATTTGATTAAGTAGGACCATAGGTCACTGTGAAACAATTCTTATTCACCCAACTGAAGTGCTAATAAAAGATTTTAAAGGCAAATACAGACAGAAAGTTACAACAAATTACTTAAAAGGTAAAGAAACTTTACAATCCATTAACAAAAGCAGATCAGTATTCCAAAAAAACTCTGCTCTCTGAACAAAAAAAAAAAAAAAAAAATTTGAGCTTTGTACCAGCTTACTTTTAATATTTAAATTTATTTACTCAAATTTTATTTTAATCTTAGCCAGTCCTGACCATGCACAAACTCTTTTGAGGCTCGTTTCCCACAAACCTTCTATAACTTTCTTTTTTGCTTTCAGATTTTGCCCAGGGATTTTTCTTTCCTTCTTTCTCTCTGGAATAAAATGACTATTTTTTCTCGTAACAAAATGAATGTCCATTCTTTATGTCCTTTTCCTTTTACACAAAGATATTGCCTTTAATAATTTTAGTACTTTAGATTATATATAAATTAGAATTCTTAACTTTTAAGTACCTTAATTTCTAGTAGACATTAAGAAGTAAGAAATGATGAACTGTCTTTTACATTATATGAGACCAAGTGAGCCATCATCCCAAGCTATTTTTCTTGCTGATAAATTTTATAACAGAGCTAATATGATCTTATTTGAATTTTAGTAAACCTAAGTGTAATAAAAGTAAGATATATCTGTATTAATTAAACCAACAAACTTGAATAATAATAATAATAAATAATAATTACTATTGATAATAATTAATAATACCAAATATTAATTTAATATCAAATATTTCCCAGATTGTGTGAATTTTAAATTCACTTGGGTAAATTTCTAAAACATTTAAAAATATTTAATTTGTAAGTATCTACTTTTAAGTAAATTAGAGATGTTATAAATTTAATTTTGATAATATTATCTGAAGGTAAAGATATATCATCTGTATAACATACTTAATTCAGTTTAGTCAGTTGTGTCTGACTCTTTGCGACCCCATGAATTGCAGCACTCCAGGCTCCCCTCATCATCACCAACTCCCGGAGCTTTCTCAAACTCATGTCCATCAAGTTGGTGATGCCATCCAATCATCTCATCCTCTGTTGTCCCCTTCTCCTCCAGCCTTCAATCTTTTGTAGCATCAGGGTCTTTTCCAAGGAGTCAGTTTTTCATATCAGGTGGCCAATGTATTGGAGCTTCAGCTTCAACATCAGTCCTTCCAGTGAATATTCAGGACTGATTCCCTTTAGGATGGACAGGTTGGATCTCCTTGCAGTCCAAGGGACTCTCAGGAGTCTTCTCCAACACTATAGTTCAAAAGCATCAATTCTCCCATGCTCAGCTTTCTTTATAGTCCAACTCTCACAACCCAAACACAACTACTGGAAAAACCATAACTTTGACTAGAGTGACCTTTGTTGGTTAAGAAATGTCTCTGCTTTCTAATATGCTGTCTAGGTTGACCATAGCTTTACTTCCAGGGAACAAGCATCTTTTAATTTCATGGCTGCAGTTACCACCTACAGTGATTTTGGAGCCCCCCAAAATAAAGTCTCTCACTGTTTCCATTGTTTCCCATCTATTTGCTATGAAATGATGGGACCAGATGCCATGATCTTAGTTTTCTGAATGTTGAGTTTTAAGCCAACTTTTTCTCTCTTCTCTTTCACTTTCCTCAAGAGGCTCTTTAGTTCTTCATTTTCTGCCGTAAGGGTGGTGTCATCTGAGTATCTGAGGTTACTGATATTTCTTCCAGCAATCTTGATTCCATTCTGTGCTTCATCCAGCCTGGCATTTCACATGATGCGTTCTGCATACAAGTTAAATAAGCAGGGTGACAATATACAGCCTTGATGTACTCCTTTTCCTATTTGGAACCAGTCTGTTGTTCCATGTCCAGTTCTAAGCGGACATGCTCACAGATGTGTAATAGACATAACTGAGATTGGATAGCTTCACTTTAAAACTTTGTCATGAGGTATTACAATATAAATGTTCCAATTTATAAATAACAATTGTTGTAAAAATTATTTGCTCAGATGATGAAAGCTTTTTCCATCTGTCCTTGATAAATCCTTAAGAAGGCCATTAATTAGATTTGGGGTGAGAGAAACTTTCCAGCAGCTTGAGTTATTTTATTTGCTTTTGTTTTAGACAGATAAAAAGTGGATTTATTTAGAGAGACCCACATTCCACAGACAGAACACAGTCCATCTGAAAAGGCAAGGAAGGCAGTCCTGAAAGAAAGACCCTCTACAGAGTGTGGGCCATCTTAGGAGGCAACAGTGCCAGCAGTTTGAGTTTTAAAAGGTCTCTTTTTTCCTTTTTTTCCCTCTTCAGCTTCAGATTCAACCTGATTGATTTAATTAGGCTCAGTCTCAGGTCCCTGTGAGTTGTATTTTCTGATTTGTAGCCATTTGAGGGACAAAGACAGTTGCTTTTAATTCCCCAAACTGGTCTGCTGCCTAAATGATTTTAAAAAGTTGATTTGCCCAGCTATATCCAGCTATATTTTTTTAATTTACTTTTTTTATATATCAACGAGATGATATTCAGCTAAACTGGAAGTCAAGAGTTCTATGATCTAGATCTTTAAGATTCAATTTATTATGTCTTCAAAAGTGTATACAAGATATTCAATAAGGACACTTTTTGTGAGCTGACAAGTTAAACGTAGCAATCTATCCTAGAGAAAAAAAAAATTATTGCTTTTATTATTCCTTGAATATTAGCCCCAGTTTTTACTTTATTCTGTGTGGGCTCAGGTAACTAATGGTTTCTTTTAGTATGTTTAACTAATACTGCCCAAGGGGCAGATGTATATGCTCCATCTTATAATACAAGGCAAGGGAAACATTGCTCACAGATGTAATGTCTATCCCACAGTACAATTAGGTGAAAGAGATGTAACCATCTTATTGAAAGCTCATTCAAATACTCCAGTTTTTATAAGATTTCATCTCAGTTTTATAACTCTTATACCTTTAACTTTAGCCACCCTCCATCAGGACCCCATCAACAAGTCTTGGTCTTAAAAGGAGTCCTGAAACTTTCCTTTTTATCACCCTGGCCATTTAATTCATTTGTGTGTAAAAGGTTTTTGGGTTCCCAGTGAGGGCTCAAGCCCAGGGACACAGGCCCTTTTGTCAGTCTTAACTTGATTAATTGATCTCACTGTTGTCCCAAGTAAATGCTACTGAGGTATCTCAGCATAATTTTCTTCCAGCCTTTAAATTTTGTTTTAAAACAGGAATAAGTAGAGTGAACTACACTGTTGCAGGGACCAACTGGGGGATCCCTTTGGTCTATCCAACCTCAGGTAGTGTTAACTCAAAACCTTTGTTTTAATCCCATCAACATCTATTTTATTTATCTCATTTCCAAATAACCATCTAAAGATTTCCATCCTGTTGACATAGCCCTTTTAAAATGTCCACCTTGTTAGAAAGAAGTCTCTTGACTTTCCCCTCAGTTTCTTATTTCTCTGTTAATCTACCTAACTTACATCAATTAAGCTAATTTTTTATTAACAACTGTAAGGCTCATTGAAGGGAAGCTGAGATCACAAGTAAAGCTTCCCCAAACAGTTTTTGTTTGTTTCTTTAAACTAAGGGAGCTTTTAAGATTAGTTGTTACATATGCGTAGTATTTTTCATAGGCAACAATAGAACAGCTCTTTAATTTCAGAGCTCTCTAAAAATTTACCAGTTTAGAAGTTTCTCCTATTTAAATAATCCATTGTCTGGCCATTGATGAATAGTATCTCGTGAGCATGCTAAGTTGTTTCAGTTGTGTCCGACTCTTTGTGACCCTCTGGACTGTAGCCCACCAGGCTCCTCTGTCCATGGGATTTTTCAGGCAAGAATACTGGAGTGGGTTGCCATGCCCTCCTCCAGAGGGTTTTCCCTACCTAGGGATTAAATCCTCATCTCTTACATCTCCTGCATTGGTAGGTTGGTTCTTTACCACTAAAGCCACCGGAGAAGCCCTGAATAATATCTAAATACTGACTCAAACCAATAAGACACAAGAGGCATTCTAAGAAGAGAATGCAAAGGATGCAGCCTTCATAAGATACAGAAAGTTTATTCCCCCAAACAGTCTAAGAAATTAATGTACAGGTAGACACAGCAAAGATTGAAATGACAAAGGCCCTTTATGGGCTAGGATTCTTTTTTTCTTTCTTTCTTTTAATTGGAGGCTAATTACTTTTCAATACTGTGGTAGTTCTTGCCATACATTCACATGAATCAGCCATGGCTGTACATGTGTTCCCCATCCTGAGCCTGCCTCCCACCTCCCTCCCCATCCCATCTTTCAGGGTCATCCCAGTGCACCAGCCCTGAGCACCCTGTCTCATGCATCGAACCTGGACTGGCAGTCTATTTCACATATAATAATATATATGTTTCAATGCTATTCTCTCAGATCACCCCACCCTTGCCTTCTCCCACAGAGTCCAAAAGTCTGTTCTTTACATCTGTGTCTCTTTTCCTGTCTTGCATATGAGGTAATTGTTACCATCTTTCTAAATTCCATATATATGCATTAATATACTGTATTGGTGTTTTTCTTTCTGACTTACTTTGCTCTGTATAACAAGCTCCAGTTTCATCCACCTCATGAGAACTGATTCAAATGCATTCTTTTAAATAGCTGAGTAATATTCCATTGTGTATATGTACCACAGCTTTCTTATCCATTCGTCTGCTGATGGACATCTAGGTTGCTTCCATGTCCTGGCTATTGTAAACAGTGCTGCGATGAACATTGGGGTACAAGTGTCTCTTTCAATTCTGGTTTCCTTGGCGTGTATGCCTAGCAGTGGGATTGCTGGGTTGTACGGCAATTCTATTTCCAGTTTTTAAAGGAATCTCCACAGTCTTCTCCATAGTGGCTGTACTAGTTTGCATTCCCACCAACAGTGTAAGAGGGTTCCCTTTTCTCTGCACCCTTTCCAGCATTTATTGTTTGTAGACTTTTGGATCGCAGCCATTCTGACCGGTGTGAGATGGTACCTCATTGTGGTTTTGATTTGCATTTCTCTGATAATGAGTGATGTTGAGCATCTTTTCGTGTGGGCTAGGATTCTTTATAACAAAATTTTCCAAGAGCTGGCATAGCCAGACAAAATGACTGCTTGAAATCCCAGTTGATTCCATTGCCTGCCAAATGTACACCATATGTGTACCTTTCCATGGCAGAGACTTAGCTCTCAAAATACAGAATAAAATGCCTAAGAAGCCCATTATAAAGAAATCCTATAGAAGTCCAGATATAACATTTACATCTCAAAGGCACAAGGAGAGAAATGCAAGTTCCTCCTGGAAGGGCTTTGTTACAACCTTTAAGATCAGAGTTTTGAAAATATGTTTTATCAGGCTGACTTTCTTCTAATCAGTCTTGAAATGTCAAAAGAAGCCTATCTCGACCACTTTAGGACAAGATTTCCAATTAAGCAAGTACCTATGAGAATAAATTCCATAGGGACATAAACAAAGCTGGAGTATTAGTTGGGGGCTGACTTTCTGAGGCCCCTCGTTTCACCCAGTCTAGAAGGCTCAGTGTCTTTCAACCGGGCTCCCCTAGTACCTTTAAACTGGGGTCGGGGGAGGTGGAGGCTAGATCCCTGTCATATACCACAGAATAAAACTCAGGACCATCAACCAATAATTGGGGAATCCTAGAGCCAGGAGGGACTCATCCAAGCTTGTCTAAGTTCACAGAGGAGAATAATGGGCACAAGAGTCCTTGCTGGTATCAGGGCTCCGGATCTTTGTAGATTTCAGGCAAAGGAATGAAGTCTGCTCTGGGTCCTTTTGTGATCACCAATACCACTGAATGAAAGAGAAGCTCACAATGTAAAATTCGAGTCAAGTTTTATTTGCAACCTTACTGAGGACTATAGTCCAAAAGACAGCCTCTCAGATAGCTCTGAGGAACTAGTCTGAAGAAGTAAGGCATGAGCCAGGACATACACATGAACTTTTTTGGTGGGTAAAACATGTAGTCAAGCATCAAAAGGTTACTGCTAATCACATAGAAGAGAAATCTCAATGATTTTAGTGCTTTTCTCTGTGTGGGAAGACTTAAGAATCTGGGGTCACTTGAAACTTTCCCTTAGATATGCATCTTAACTATCTAAGGAGCCAATATACCCAAAGCACAGAATGTCTCTTGTCTTTCTTTATCCTGAATTTCCTGCAGAGTACACTGTCTGTGGGCAACTGTGGTGGCCAATAGCTTGATCCTTGTACAAACTGGAACGGCAGGCAACATTTTTTTCTTTACACAAGAGATGGAAAATGAGCAGAGTTGGGTCGCAGGAGAACTAAAAGACTCTGCATACAACCAGCATGGCAAATCAATTATATTACCCTTGGTTCCTCAACCAATTTTTTTTTTTTCATTTTGTAGGAAGTTTGGATGTTTCTTTCTGTCAAACCCTCTCTATATCCCTCACATAAATAATTATTTTCAAAATTTAGGTGAGTAAGGGAAGATCTACTAAGAAATATGGCTCCCTTCTTGAGACTTGGTGCCATAATTTAACCAGAGATCGAAAAAGGAGGAGGAACAATGTCCAAGTAATGAGGGGAGAATAAACCATTTCTACAAGCCCTTTTCTACATTGCTGAGTTCAGACTAGAGAAGAGAGGGAAGGAATAAACTATGAAGCTGCTAAGAGATGAGCCAGAGTTGTGGATACAAGTCATTCATATTTATAAAACAAATTACAGGGTATTCTTTTTTTGTTTGTTTGAGGACTATGGGAATCATAGAAAGGGGGCAAAGAAATGGGGGGGAAAACTAGAAGATTGGTGGTGGCTGTGTTATTGGAACATTTCTCAGATTGTCTAAGTGAAAAGGTTTGAAAAATTGTGCTCTGTGCTAATCTTTAAATCTTGGCTCCCTCACAGCTCCTGGAAGAGATCAATCAGGTCAGTTTTCCCTTTTCTCTGTTCCTCCCGGTCTCTGGGCATTGGTCCTCCCAGCCAGCACTACCTGTCCCCATTAATGAGGCCTATGGTAATGCGCCAACATCATGGGTGTTGCTACTCTGAGGTCACACCTGTTGCAGTAGTGGGTGAGCAAACCCTCCTCTGATCTCTCCTATCTTCAGTTCTTTCCCTGTTACTGAATGCCATAGTGTAGAAGGGAAGAAAATGTTTGCAGAAGGAATGACAGAGGCAGGAAACTGATGTTTAAAGATCCTCGGATCTAATCTCCTCTATTCCCTAAGGCCCCGCCCTCTGTATGTCCAAGCCCATGCCACTATCAAAGAATACAGAAATAGCTCCTGTTCACAGAGGGAAATGCTATGGCCAAATCTTTATATATCTCCAAAAGAAACTCATGTCACTGAACTGTTTCAATTTCTGGTCCCATTGGTCATTTGCAATTATATACACAAATATGATTATGCAAGCAGCCCATGACCCTTTGTTTAATCTTTCTTTGTGTCGTGTATCAGTTGCTGATTATGTTCACCTTAGGTGGAGAGTTGAAAAACATTGCCCTCCCCATAGAATCTAAAATTAAGCAAGGTTTAAAAGAATTGTAAGTGAAAAAGATCTTGCTCATTAAATATTAACAACCGAGGAACTGGTTTTTCAGTCTAGAAACTGCTTCTGAGATATTTACACCCCAGGTTCACTTTTATTTTGACAAGAATGTGTAGGACAAGAGCTTTCAGAATCAACCCATTTACAGGCCCTGAGTAAATGGGTTCAGTCTTCACCCATCTGTAAATCATATCCCCTGAACTTTTCTGAGCCCATTCCAGGAACCTACACCCCCACTACCACTAGGCAAAAAAAATAAAATAAAATAAATAAATGATGAACAGATTCTCTTTGAGGTATTTCTCCAAGTTAATACCTCCAAATGGAGGTATTACTCCATTTCCAATCCTGTCCCTAATAGGAATTAGTCCAGAAAAACTCCTAGTTGCAGCTGGGCTTTTCCCTATGTTCCACCCACCTCCCATTCACCTTCACCTGCCTTCATCTTCCCTATTTCCTCTTTAGGAGTAACTCCAAAAGCTTTCCTTCTCCTCAGCCCTCCATGGTCCACAAACTTCCACAAAGACAAAGTGACTCTCACATGCAGGGATTCCCTTTCTCCAGCCCAAGGAGACATATATTGGTATTATAATGAGAATTTGTTGAATGAAAAATCTGAAGAGATCCAAATATACAAGACTGGATGTTACAAATGCAAGACCCGAAGATCTTCTCTCAGCGACCCCATACATGTGGATTTTTCATTTGGTGAGAAAGGAAAGGGGGTGGTCTCTGAAACTAAACCCCTGGGCATTATGTCCAAGGGCTGGGGAACTGCAGGGAGCTGAGATAAGATTGTAAATAGGCATGAGAATATTTGATGTACTGACCCCAGTGGGGGATATAAGGAGATGAGGCAGCAACAGAATGCTGTCTTGTCCATCTTTTCCATCCAGAGAAGTATAGGTCAGAAATCACCAGGTAAAAGGGATTCAAGTCTGAAGAAAGATGAGGTATAAAATTTCTCTTTTAACAATATGCATGGGGATTGCTTAAGGACATTTTCTGGAAATGAGTCCATTATCCTAGGATAAAGGAGAACTGGGTTTGGGGACCATGTAGAAATGTTGATGGAGGGTATTTTCAGGTGTACAGGATCGTAGCTCTTTCTTCATGCACAGAAATGAGAGTTTGAAGAAAGAAGCATCAGGGAATAAACTGAGTGTGTTCCTCTACTCTTTGCAGACAAGCTGATCCTTCAGGCTCCACACCCTATCTTTGAAGGAGATGAGGTTGTTCTCAGATGCCAGGCGAGAGAAAAAGCAAAAGAAATAAGTCTTTACAGAAATGAAATACTAATTCAATCAGACTTCACTCTAAAGTCAGTCTCCAGGAACAATGACACGTATCATTGTACTGCTCTCGTGAAAGGCTTCTGGACATGGACGAAAGAAATTTCAAAATATCTAACGATTCAAGTTCAAGGTAATGGCTGCTCTCTTGTAGGTAACAGGACTCAGCAGGGAACCTGTGTGTGACGATTTAGGGAGTGGCTCATCAATGGGGATTTCCTGAAACGCCTCCTGTCCTAGGCGGGAGATGGGAGGTGATTCCACCTGCTTGGGTCCTTGTGTTCTACTGGCTGATGCTGAGTGCTCATATGCATCTTCCCAGGATCCCTGAGCTGTGCCACCCTAAGAACTGTGTTTGTTCTTCTCTCTAGAGCTGTTTCCCCCTCCTATGCTGATAGCCAGTCCCTCCTCACCCATAGAGGGGAGCCCGGTGACCCTGAAATGTGAGACGTGGCTCCCTCCACAGAGGTCACACATTCAGCTTCAATTCTGCTTCTTCAGAGGAGACAAGGCTTTGGGGAAATGCTGGAGCAGTTCTCCAGAGCTCGAATTACACACTGTGTGGAGTGAAGATGCAGAGTCTTACTGGTGCCAGGCAGAGTCAGTGACTCCACCTATAAGAAAAAGAAGCTTGAGATCCCAGTTATATGTGCAGAGTGAGTATTTATGGAGTTGCTCTTCCAGAGTCAGAGCTGGGGAGATGAGAGCAGAGCAATGACATTTCCTGCTGCCTGGGACAGTGAACATAACCGAGAGGAGCTTTCTGCTATCCTGATATCCTTCTCACTTCAGGTTCAACACTGGCCTAATGTCCCTAGAACATTCTCTTCCATCTAACTCAGTTAATAGCAATTGTTGATCAATTGCTGAGTCCCCAGCCCTTTGGGGGTGACAGCATATGTTCTCTCAAGAGTCACAGATAATTAGAAGCACAGATGACCACATGCAGTCTTTGGAGGTCCCTATGCTTCTTCCATTTGTTGACCTAAGGTGAGGTGAAGTCACTCAGTCGTGTCCGACTCTTTGCGACCCTGTGGACTGTAACCTACTAGGCTTCTCCGTCCATGGGATTCTCCAGGCATGAATACTGGAGTGGATTGCCATTTCCTTCTCCAGGTGACCTAAACATATTCCAAAATAAAAGAGGAAAATAAACACGAACTGGTGTAATCAGAAAAAAATATGGGAAGATGGGGGTGAGACTGGGGAAGAGTCTTAAAGGATAGGATAGGGGTTTGAATTTCAGGATAGAAGTTATATTCTCAGGGTTCTGTTTCTTTTTAACAGAAGTAAGACCACTCTTATTCTGTGGTCATTGGTGCACCAAAGATTCCTTAAGTATAGAGGTCCCTAAAATGTGACTGCTATCAATTTGGGTTTAAGATCAAGAACCCGTCACCACATCCTCCAAGGATGGGAACTGTTGTGTGTGCTGGGAGGGGTATTTGCTACCTTTATAATAACACACAAAATTAATTCCCTGTTGCTCACTTTGGCCCCCTGCTTATTGTGTCTGCTGCTATTGACTTATTCATGGCAGAACCAGCCTTCTCCTTGATCCTGAAGTTTCTGCCATGAGAATCTTCATGTGTCATCTTGTGTCCTCCCAGGAATCCCTGTGTCTGATGTAACTCTAGAGATCCAGCCCCCTGAGGGGCAGCTTATTGAAGGAGGAAATCTGCTCCTTATCTGCTCAGTAGCCAAGGGTACAGGGACTGTCACATTCTCCTGGCACAGAGAGGGCACAGTAAGAAGTCTGGGAACAAAGACCCAGCGTTCCTTGTCGGCGGTGCTGCAGATACTCACTGTGAAGGAGAGCGATGCTGGGAGATACTACTGTGCAGCTGACAACATTCACGGTCCCATCCTCAGTAAACTGATCACAGTCACACTGAGAAGTAAGTTCTCAATTCCTTCTATTCAGCCTCAGTTCACAAACAAGGGTTTAGCTTTCAATCAGCCATGAAGGTCTTTGGAAGGAGGCGAAGGAATAGAGGTGTAAAGATTTAGAAGCTAAGTAATGAATGGCAAAGATGACAAAAGTTGAAGACATCTTATGTCTTATAGAGCAAACTGAAAACAGTAGTAGTGATGAAAGCAAAATCATCTAAGATTACTCTTCATGGTTCAAGCGATATATCTATATTTAGGCTTCCCTGGTAGCTCAGTTGGTAAAGAATCTGCCTGCAATGCAGGAGACCAGGGTTTGATCCCTGGGTTGGGAAGATCTCCTGGAGAAGGAACTGACAATGCTCTCCAGTATTATTGCCCAAGAAATCCCACGGATAAAGGAGCCTGGCAGGAATCCATGAGGTCATAAGAGTTAGACACAACTTAGCAACTAAACCACCACCAGGCTTCTTGAGTGTGGTTATGAGTCTGGCACAGCATCAGAGTCCTCTGACGACTCTTTTGTATCTTTCAGTTCCAGTATCTCGCCCTGTCTTCACCCTCACGTCTCCTAGGATGCAGGCTATGGTGGGGGATGTGGTGGAGCTTCACTGTGAGTCCCAGAGGGGCTCTCCTCCTATCTTGTACCGATTTTATCATGAGAATGTCACCCTTGGAAGCAGCTCAGTTCCCTCTGGAAGAGCAGTCTTCAAATTTTCTCTGACTGCAGAACATTCTGGAAACTACTCCTGTGAGGCTGACAATAGCCTGGGGGTCCAGCGCAGTGACAGGGTGATTCTCAGTGTCACAGGTGAGTAGGATATGCCTACAGCAGTTACAGACAAGGACAGAGTATGTCCTCTCCTTTAGGCTACTTGCTCGTACGACATTCCATCAGACTCCTTGTTTGACTGCCTCTCCCTGAGAGTCCTGGGATTCTTTCTTCTGACTATACATTCAGGAATTTAGGCCATTCCTAATGTTTTTCCTACATTTACTGAGATAATTATATGATTTGTATTCTTCACTTTATTAATATGGCATATCATGTTGACTGATTTGCAAATGTTGAACCATCCTTGCATACATGGAATAAGTCCCACTTGATCATAGTGTATGATCCTTTTAAAGTATTGTTGTGTTTGGTTTACTAATAGTTTGTTGATTTTTTGTGTCTATGTTACCTGAGATAATGATCTATAATTTTCTTTGTCTGGTTTTGGTATCAGAATGCTGGCTTTGTAAACTATCAGGAAGTATTCCTTTCTCTTCAGTTTTGAAAATATTTTGAAAAGAATAGGATTTAAATCACCTTTGACTATTTGCTAGACTTTGACCTGTGAAGTCATCTGATCCTGTGCTTTTTTATTCTTGGGAGTTTTTGATTATTGTTTTTCTCTTTACTAGTGATTTGTCATTCAAATTTCACTTTTTATGATTCAGTCTTAGAAGGGTGTATGATTCTAAGAATTTGTCCATTTATTCTAGGTTGCCCAATTTGTTGGCACATAACTGTTCATAATATTCTTATATAATCCTCTGTATTTTTGGACATTCATTGTTATACCTCCTCTTTTGCTTCTGATTTTATTTATCAAAGCTTTGTCTCATTTTTCTTAGTGAATGTAGCAAAAGGTTTGTCAATTTTTATCTATCTTTTAAAAGAAGTAGGTCTTAGTTTTTATCAATCTTTTGTATTTTGCTTTTAGTGGTATATTTCATTTCTCTTCTAATCTTTATCATTTTTTTCCTCATACTGACTCTGGGCTTCATTTGTTTTTTTCTAGTTCCTTTATGCGCAAAGTTAGTTTTTTTATTTCATATTTTCATTGTCACTTGTCTTCATTTTTTCATTTCCCCTTTGCTGTCTTGTTTGACCCAATCGTTGTTCCTCTGCATGCTGTTTAGTCTTCACATATTTGTGATTTTCCAGATTTCTTTTTGTGGTTGATCTCCAATTTCATACCATTGTAATCAAGAAAGATGGTTGATACGATTTCAATCTTAAAGTCATTGAGCCTTTTTTTGTGTTCCAATACATGGTCAATCCTTGAGAAAATTTCATGAGCAGCTAAGTATGTGTATTGTACTGCATTTGAATGGAATGTTCTATATAAATTTATCAAGACTGTCTGGTCTAATGTTTCTTTTAAGGCTGCTATTTCCTTGTTGACTTTTTGTTTGTATGATCTATTCATTAATGTAGGTGAGGCGTTGTAGTTCCCTACTATTATTGTGTTGCTCTCCATTTCTCCCTTTAGATCTGTTAATAATTGCTTTGTATATTTGGGTGCTGCTATGTTAGCTACATATGTGTTTATCACTGTTTTATCTTCTTGGTGAATCGTCCCTTTTACCATTACACAATATCCATTTTTGTCCTTTGCTACCTTTCCTGTTTTGAGGCTTATTTCATTTAATATGAGTGTGGCTACACTCTATTTTGGTTGCCATATGCATGGAGTATTATCTTGTGTTACTCTGTCTAGCCACTCTATGTCTTTTGATTGGTGAATTCAATCCATTTACATTTAAGGTGATTATTGATAAAGGAAAACTTAATGCTGTCTACTTTATTTTTTAGTGCTGTCCTTTTTATTTTCTGGTTGCTCTATATCTCCTTTTTTTTCCTCTTAAGTTTTGCATGTCATCTTGGTTTTGTGGCTTTCTATGATATTTTTCTCAATTTCCTCTTTTTTTTTTTGTATCTCTGCTTTAGATTTATGTTATGTGGTTACCTTGGGGGTTGCACAAAAGCTCTCATAGATAAAGTAGTCCATTTTCTGTATTCTGGCCTGGAGAATCCCATGGACAGAGGAGCCTTGGTGGGCTACAGTCCACAGGGTCACTAAGAGTTGGACACAACTGAAGCACACACTGCTGATAACATTTCATTTTCATTTACCTATGTGAGTTCCATTCCTTCCCTCTTCCCCTCTTATGCTTTTGTGGTCTCAAATTATCTCTTTTCATGTTGTGAGACTGCTACCAAATTGAAGTAGCAACGGGTTTTTTTTTTTTTTTTTGCTTCCTCCTTTTACTTTTGCGCTGTAATAAAGTATTTAAAGCCTATTCTGAGTTGCAGTTTTCTGATTCTATATATAACTTTCCTCAAAGTATTGTGTATTTTTGCCTTTTTATTTTTAGTAGAGAGTTTCTTTAAACATTTATTGTAAGCAGAACCAGTGTTGATGAATTTCCTCAGCTTTCATTTGTTTGGGAAGATCTTTGTTTTTCCTTCACATCTGAATAATAACTTTTCTAGAAAAAATAGTCTTGAGTGACACTTTTTATTTTTCAGCATTTTGAGAATGTCACTTGATTCCTTCTTGTCCTGTAGAGTTTCTGTTGAGAAACCTGATCATAGGCTCATGGGGATTCTCATGTAGATACAATCTTTTTTTCCTCCTGGCTGCCTTAAAAATACTTTGTCATTGACTTTTGACAATTTTAATATAATATGTCTTGTATAAGGTCTTTTTGCGTTGAGGTAATTAGGTGCTGCTGCTGCTGCTGCTGCTAAGTCGCTTCAGTCGTGTCCGACTCTGTGCGACCCCATAGACGGCAGCCCACCAGGCTCCCCCGTCCCTGGGATTCTCCAGGCAAGAGTACTGGAGTGGGTAGCCATTTCCGTCTCCAATTAGGTGCTAGCTTCATGAATTTGTATATCCAATTTCTTTCCCAGATTTGGGAAGTTGTCAGCTATTATTTGTTTAAATATACTCTGTCAGTTATTATTTGTTTAAATATAACTGAGAGACTTCCCCTTTCCCTGTCTTCTCCTGGGATACCCCTTACTCTAATGTTGCCTTTCCTAAAAGAGTCATATAGCTTCTGGAGAATTCCCTCATTTTTAAATTATCTTACTTCTCTCTCCTCATATACTTGCAGCATTTCTAAATTTCTATCATCAAGCCTGATAATTCTCTCTTTCATACAGTCTAATCTATTTCCAAAGCTTTCCAAGACATTATTTTTAACATTTACTGAGTTCTTCAATTCCAAAGTTTCTGTTTGGCTCTTTTTTTTAGAGTTTTAACGTCTCTGGTATTTTTTCTGTTTACTAGTTTTATTTCTGAGCTCGTTAGTCTGGCTTTCTGATTTTTCTTGCAGCTTTCTGAGTTTCTTCATGACAGCCATTTTGAATTCTTTCTCAGTTAGATCATCATATTTTATGACAGTAAGTTTGGTTTCTGGAGAATTGCCATTTTCTTTTTGCGGTACAGTGTTACTGTGACTCTTCATGGTACTTGAGATTTTCCTCCGCTGGTGCGTTTGATGTAGTGTTAGAAATTAGAGGCCTTTCTTTTGTCTTCCAGTAGGTGGTGCTATGGCATACGTTGCTGTTTTCTCACACCTAGGCTTACTCTGGGAGAAGGCAATGGCACCCCACTCCAGTACTCTTGCCTGGAAAATCCCATGGACGGAGGAGCCTGGTGGGCTGCAGTCCATGGGGTCGCTAAGAGTCGGACATGACTGAGCGACTTCCCTTTCACTTTTCCCTTTCATGCACTGGAGAAGGAAATGGCAACCCACTCCAGTGTTCTTGCCTGGAGAATCCCGGGGACGGGGGAGCCTGGTGGGCTGCCGCCTATGGGGTCACACAGAGTCGGACACGACTGAAGTGACTTAGCAGCAGCAGCAGCAGGCTTACTCTGGAGAAGGCAATGGTGTCCCACTCCAGTACTCTTGCCTGGAAAATCCCATGGGCGGAGGAGCCTGGTAGGCTACAGTCCATGGGGTCGCTAAGAGTCAGACATGACTGAGCGACTTCACTTTTTCTTTTCACCTTCATGCATTGGAGAAGGAAATGGCAACCCAGTCCAGTGTTCTTGCCTGGAGAATCCCAGGGACGGGGGAGCCTGGTGGGCTGCCGTCTATGGGGTCGCAGAGTCGGACATGACTGAAGCCACTTAGCAGCAGCAGCAGGCTTACTCTGGTTATATTTGGGAGTAGTCACCTTCCACCCTCCCCCGTCTCTGCAAAAGGTGAGGCTCTATTATCGCTTCTTGTGTCTCCGGGGTTACTGCTGCTTTGCCCCCGAAGTGATGCTGTTATCGTCACCCAGTGCCCCAGGATGGTGGGCTCTTCCCTCATGTCTGGGATCCCCTGAGTCATAGTTTCACCAACGCAGGGAGAAAGAAAGGGCAGGATGGGAGCCAGGGTGAGACGGGCACCTCTGCCTTGTCTCGTGCTGGAAAGTTTGTGGACTCTGCTGCTGCAGGGTAAGGGGTTAAGTGGTAGGGGCCAGAACTGGGGTCATGGGGAACCCATTAAAAAACGAGTAAAGGACTTGAATAGGCATCTCTCCAAAGAAGATATGTAAATGGCTATTAAGTACACACACACACAAAGCTCAGTATTACTCATTATTAGGGAAATTCAAACCAAAAAAAGCTACTATGAAATGCCACCTCATACTCATTAGGATGGATACCATAAAATATAACAGAAAATAACAAGTATTGGCCAGGATGTGGAGAAATTGCAATCCTTGTGTAATCCTTGTGAGGATCGCACCATCATGGTTATTTTGGTCGTGAAGATCTTTTTTTTTGTACAGTTTTTCTGTGTATTCTTGCCATCTCTTTTTAATATCTTCTGTTTCTGTTAGGTCCATACAGTTTCTGTCCTTTATTGAGCCCATCTTTGCTTGAAATGTTCCCTTGGTATCTCTAATTTTCTTGAAGAGATCTCCACTCTTTCCCCTTCTATTGTTTTCCTCTATTTCTTTGCACTGAACACTGAAAAAGACTTTCTTATCTTTCTTTGCTATTCTTTGGAAGTCTACATTCAGATGGGTATAGCTTTCCTTTTCTCCTTTGCTTTTCATTTCTCTTCTTTTCTCAGCTATTTGTAAGGCCTCCTCAGACAACCATTTTTGCATGTCTTTTTCTTGGGGATGGTCTTGATCCCTGCCTACTGTACAATGTCACAAACCTCCATCCATAGTTCTTCAGGCACCCTATCTATCAGATTTAATTCCTTGAATCTATTTCTTACTTCCACTGTATAATCATAAGGGATTTGATTTAGGTCATACCTGAATGGTGTAGTGGTTTTCCCTACTTTCTTCAATTTAAGTCTGAATTTGGCAATAAGGAGTTCATGAACTGAGCCACAGTCAGCTCCCAGTCTTGTTTTTGCTGACTGTATAGAGCTTCTCCATCTTTGGCTGCAAAGAATATAATCAATCAGATTTCAGTGTTGACCATCTGGTGATGTCCATGAGTAGAGCTGTCTCTTGTGTTGTTTGCTATGACCAGTTCGTTCTCTTGGCAAAACTCAGTTAGCCTTTGCCCTGCTTAATTTTGTACTCCAAGGCCAAACTTGTCTGTTACTCCAGGCACCTCTTGACTTCCTACTTATGCATCCAGTCCCCTATAATGAAAAGGACAGCATCTTTTCTGGCTGTTGGTTCTAGAATGTCTTGTAGGTCTTCATAGAACCATTCAGCTTCAGATTCTTCAACATTAGTGGTTGGGGCATAGACTTGGATTTCTGTGATATTTAATGGTTGGGCTTCCCTGATAGTTCAGTTGGTAAATAATCTACCTGCAATGCAGGAGACCTCAGTTTGATTCCTGGGTCAGGAAGATCTGCTGGAGAAGGGAAAGTCTACCCACTCCAGTATTCTTGGGCTTCCTTTGTGGCTCAGATGGTAAAGAATCCACCTGCAATGTGGAAGAACTGGGTTTGACCCCTGGATTGGGAAGATCCCCTGGAGAAGGGAAAGGCTGCCCACTCGAGTATTCTGGCCTGGAGAATTCCTTGGACTGTACAGTCTATGGGGTCGCAAAGAGTTGGACATGACTGAGTGACTTTAACTTGCCTTGAAAATGAACAGAGATCATCCTGTCGTTTTTGAGATTGCACCCAAGTACTGCATTTCAGACTCTTTTGTTGACTATGAGGGCTATTCCATTTCTTCTAAGGGATTCTAGCCCAAAGTAGTAGATATAATGGTCATCTGAATTAAATTCAACCATGCTGGTCCATTTTAGTTCACTGATTCCTAAAATGTCAATGTTCACTTTTGCCATCTCCTGTTTGACCACTTCCAATTTACCTTGATTTATGGACCTAACATTCCAGGTTCCTATGCAATATTGTTTTTTACAGCATAGGACTTTACTTCCATCACCAGTCACATCCACTACTGGGTGTTGTTTTTGCTTTGGCTCCATCTCTTCATTCTTTCTGGAGTTATTTCTCCACTTTTCTTCAGCAGTATTTTGGGCACCTACAGACCTGGGGAGTTCATCTTTCAGTGTCATATCTTTTTGCCTTTTCATACTGTTCATGGGGTTCTCAAGGCCAGAATACTGAAGTGATTTGCCATTCTGTTCTCCAGTGGACCACATTTTGTCAGAACTCTCCACCATGACTTTGTCTGTCTTGGCCTTACACAGCATGGCTCATAGTTTCATTGAGTTAGACAAGCTGTGTTCCATGTGATCAGATTGGCTAGTTTTCTGTGATTGTGGTTTTCATTCTGTCTACCCTCTGAAGAACGAGGAAAAGAGGCTTATGGGAGCTTCTTCATAGGAGAGATTGACTGTGGGGGAAATTGGTCTTATTTTGATGGGTGGGGCCATGCTCAGTTCAGTTCAGTCACTCAGTCGTGTCTGACTCTTTGCGACCCCATGAATCACAGCACACCAGGCCTCCCTGTCCGTCACCAGCTCCCAGAGTTCAGACTCACGCCCATCGAGTCAGTGATGCCATCTAGCCATCTCATCCTCAGTCGTCCCCTTCTCCTCCTGCCTCCAATCCCTCCCAGCATCAGAGTCTTTTCCAATGAGTCAACTCTTCTCATGAGGTGGCCAAAGTACTGGAGTTTCAGCTTTAGCATCATTCCTTCCAAAGAAATCCCAGGGTTGATCTCCTTCAGAATGGACTGGTTGGATCTCCTTGCAGTCCAAGGGACTCTCAAGAGTCTTCTCCAACACCACAGTTCAAAAGCATCAATTCTTTGGCACTCAGCCTTCTTCACAGTCCAACTCTCACATCCATACATGACCACAGGAAAAACCATAGCCTTGACTAGATGGACCTTAGTCGGCAAAGTAACGGTGAGTAAATCTTTAATCCTCCTTTCTGTTGATGGGCAGGGCTGTGTTCCCTCCCTGTTGTTTGGCCTGAGGCCAAACTGTTGGCCCACACCTCTACCAGAGACGCCTGGACACTCACAGGCAAGTCTGTCTCACTCTCTTGTGGGGACACTGTTCCTTTCTCCTGGCTCCTGGCTCACTTGCACAAGGTTTTGTTTGTGCCCTCCAAGAGCCTGTTTCTCCAGTCTTGTGGAAGTTCTGTAATCAAATCCCACTGGCTTCAAAAGTCAAATTCCCTGGGGGTTCTCAGTCCCTTTGCAGGATCCCCAGGTTGGGAAATCTGTTGTGAGTCCTAGAACTTTCTTAACAGTGTGAGAATTTCTTTGGTATAATTGTTCTGCAGTTTGTGGGTCATCTGCTCAGTGGCTTTATGGTGGGGCTAGTGGCTACCTCCTTCAAGAGGGTCATGCCACATGCTGCATGACCCAGATCTGCTGCAGCCAGCCAGAGTCCCTGTCCCCACAACAGGGAACTGCTGACCTGTGCCTTCACAGGAGATACTCAAACACTGAAAGGCAGCTCTGGCTCAGTCTCTGTGGAGTTTCTGGGTCCTGGTGCACACAAGGTTTTGTTTGAGCCTTCTGAGCATCTCTGGCAGGTATGGAGTTTGATTCTAAATGTTACATAATTTTGGTGGGAATGTAAAATGATAAAATCATTATTGAGACCACTATGGAAGTTCCTAAGAGAATTAAAAATAGAGCTACCATATGACACATAAATTCCACTTGTGAGTTGTTGTTGTTCAGTCTCTAAGTCGTGTCTGACTCTTTGTGACCCCATAGATTGCATCACATCAGCCTTCTCTGACCTTCACTATCTCCCTGAGTTTGCTCAAACCCATGTCCATTGTGGCAGTGATGCCATCCAACCATCTCATCCTCTGTTACCCCCTTCTCCTCTTGCCCTTAGTCTTCCCCAGCATCAGGGTCTTTCCCAATGAGTCAGCTCTTCAAATCAAGTGGCCAAAGTATTGGAGCTTCAGCTTTAGCATCAGTCCTTCCAATGAATATTCAGGACTGATTTCCTTTAGGATTAACTGGTTTGATCTCCTTGCTTTCCAAAGTCTTCTCCAGCACCACAGTTTGAAAGAATCAGTTCTTAGGCACCCAGCCTTCTTTATGGTCCAACTCTCACATCTGTACAAAACTACTAGAAAAACCATAACTTTGACTATATGGACCTTTGTTGGGAAAATGATGTCTCTGCTTTTTAATACATTGTCTAGGCTTGTAGTTGCATTTCTTCCAAGGAGAAAGCATCTTTTAATTTCGTAGATGCCATCACTGTCTGAAGTGATTTCAGAGCCCAAGAAAATGAAATCTGTTTCCTCATTTTCCCCATCTATTTGCCATAAAGTGATGGCACTGGATGCCATGATCTTAGTTTTTTGAATATTGAGTTTTAAGCCAACTTTTTCACTCTCCTTTTTCACCTTCATCAAGAGGCTCTTTAGTTCCTCTTCACTTTCTCCCATTAAAGTGGCATCATCTGCATATCTGAAGTTGTTGATATTTCTTCCAGCAATCTTGATTGCAGCTTGAAATTCATCTACCCCAGCACTTAACATGATGTCCTCTGCATATGAGTTAAATAAACAGTGTGATAATATACAGCTTCAATGTACTCCTTTCCCAATTGTGAACTAGTCCATTATTCCATGTTCAGTTCTAACTGCTGCTTCTTGTTTTGCATACAGGTTTCTCAGGAGGCAGGTAATATGGACTGGTATTTCATCTCATTCAGAATATTTCACAATTTGCTGTGATCCACACAGTCAAAGGCTCTAGCATAGTCAATTAAGCAGAAGTGAAGTGAAGTGAAGTCGCTCAGTCGTGTCCGACTCTTTGTGACCCCATGGACTGTAGCCTACCAGGCTCCTCCCTCCATGGGATTCTCCAGGCAAGAGTACTGGAGTGGGTTGCTATTTCCTTCTCCAGGGGATCTTCCTGACCCAGGAATTGAACCCAGGTCTCCCGCATTCCAGGCAGATGCTTTAACCTCTGAGCCACCAGGGAAGCCCAAGGAGTTTTTTTTTTTTTTTTTAATTCCCTTTCTTTTTCTATGATCCAGTGTATGCTGGGAGTTTGATCTCTGGTTCCTCTGCCTTTTCTAAATCCAACTTGTACATCTGAAAGTTCTTGGTTCACATACTGCTGAAGCCCAGCTTGAAGGATTTTGAGCAAAATCTTGCTAGCATGTAAAATGAGTGCAATTGTACAGTCATTTGAACATTCTTTGGCCTTGCCTTTCTTTGAGATTGGAATGAAAACTGACCTTTTCCAGTCCTGTGGCCATTGCTGAGTTTTCCAAATTTGTTGGCATAATGAGTGCAATGTGTTAACAGCATCATCTTTTAAGATTGGAAATAGCTCAGCTGAAATTCTATTACCTCCACTAACTTTGTTTGTAGGATGCTTCCTAATGCCCACTTGACTTCACACTTCAGGCTGTATGTGAGTGATCACACCATCGTGGTTATCTGGGTCATTCAGTTCAGTTCAGTTCAGTCGCTCAGTCGTGTCCGACTCTTTGCGACCCCATGAATCGCAGCACGCCAGGCCTCCCTGTTCATCACCATCTCTCGGAGTTCACTCAGACTCACATCCATCGAGTCAGTGATGCCATCCAGCCATCTCATCCTCGGTCGTCCCCTTCTCCTCCTACCCCCAATCCCTCCCAGCATCAGAGTCTTTTCCAATGAGTCAACTCTTAGCATGAGGTGGCCAAAGTACTGGAGTTTCAGCTTTAGCATCATTCCTTCCAAAGAAATCCCAGGGTTGATCTCCTTCAGAATGGACTGGTTGGATCTTCTTGCAGTCCAAGGGACTCTCAAGAGTCTTCTCCAACACCACACTTCAAAAGCATCAATTCTTCGGCGATCAGCCTTCTTCACAGTCCAACTCTCACATCCATACATGACCACAGGAAAAACCATAGCCTT
>SJYT01030553.1:43994-156027 GCA_006410635.1 Cephalophus harveyi
ACTCCTTTTCCTATTTGGAACCAGTCTGTTGTTCCATGTCCAGTCCTAACTGTTGCTTCCTGACCTGCATACAGATTTCTCAAGAGGCAGGTTAGGTGGTCTGGTATTCCCATCTCTTTCAGAATTTTCCACAGTTTATTGTGATCCACACAGTCAAAGGCTTTGGCATAGTCGATAAAGCAGAAGTAGATGTTTTTCTGGAACTCTCTTGCTTTTTCCATGATCCAGCGGATGTTGGCAATTTGATCTCTGGTTCCTCTGCCTTTTCTAAAGCCAGCTTGAACACATAGATAGCAGAAAACATGCTTACAAGGCAGACTGACTGGGTGGACACATGTTTGCAGACAAATGGCACATTCAGGGACAGTTAGAGAAGGTGCAGTGTTAGAACAGGACTCATTTGCTTTCCTGTTCGTAGGAAGCATGTTTATAGAGTGATCAATTTCTCCACAACCAGCCATCATTTCTATTACAGACCCCACAGATGTCTGCCACAAAAATAAAATCTCATCTTCATGAGTAATCAGCCAGTTTGCAGAATTTTCTCCTCCATTGCTGGATCACCCTGTGCTCTGTGGCCACAGCCGAAGCCGCCTCGCCGTCTTTTCTCTTCGGCCTCCGAGCCTGCAGCAGCCGGGAATGCCTAACCTATTTGTTTTTCTATATTTAAAGCATATTTTTATAGATAGCATATGGTTAATTCTGTTTTTTTTTTTTTAATCTAATATGGCAGTCTGTTTCTACTTTCTACATTTAAAAACTTTGACCATTTACATTAATATGATTGTTGATACAATTAGGTTCATATGTCTATTATTTTCCTATTTGCTCTCTGCTTGTCTCATTTGTTCTTTGTTTTCCATTTCCTTTTTTTGTCTACCCTCTTGGGTATTTTTGTGATTCAATTTTATTTCCTTTGTTGGTTTATTAGCTATATAACTCTTTGTCTTGTTATTTTAGTAGTTATTTTAAGGTATATGGTATACATATCTAACTTATCAGTCTACTTACAAGTGGCATTGTATCACTGCATGTATAGCATAAGAATATTATCATTGTGTACTCCATTTTTCCCTTCTCTGGTACATTGTTATTACTTTTGTAAACAATCAGTTATTTTAAAAAGAAACTTACATATAGTTTAAAAATATTATACATTTACTCATACAGCTAATACTTCAATGTTCTTCATTCCTTTATGCGTGTTGATATTTTCATCTGATATCATTTTTTTTTCTGCTTAAAAGATTTTTGTAGGATGGGTCTGCTAGTGATTAATCATCTCAGCTTCTGTATGACTGTAAAAGTTTTTGTTTTGCATTCATTTGTGAGAAATATTTGTACTGGCATAGACTCCTAAGTTGAAAAAAAATTTTTTCTTTCAATATTTAAAAGATGTTGCTGTACTGGCTTCCTGTGTGCATGGCTTCTGACGGGAAATCTGCCATCATCCTTGACTTTGTTCTTATGTGACTGCTTTAACTTTTCTCTCTGAATGTTTTTTCGTTGATTAGGAATCTTGGGATGTATGGACTGTTTTATTCAGTGCTTTGGGTGCTTATAAGGTTTCAAGACTTTATATTTGGAACTACTAATTGTTTACTTTCTGTCTTTCTCTGTGGTATAACACGAACTCTTCTTTTCTATCAGGCCAAATGATTATGTTTTCCCTTTATTTTTTTAGGGCTCATACTGAAAATCAAGCAAATAAACAAATAATTGAATCTCAATTTAATGAAAACCATCTTAATGATGGTGGTTAAGCATGTCTTACTTCTACTTTCAGGTCAATCAATGGTCCTTTATCCTTCTGCTTCTTTGTATGAAAAATGGCATCATTTCACATCATTTTGTGACTGATATTTACAGCTACCTAATATTTTTTCAAACAATATTATGTATGCAATTTTAAGTAGCACTAACCCTGATCAGTTCAGTTCAGTTCAGTCGTTCAGTCATGTCCGACTCTGTGATCCCATGGACTGCAGCACACCAGGCTTCCCTGTCCATCACCAACTCCGGAGCTTACTCAAACTCACATCCAGTGAGTCGGGGATGCCATCCAACCATCTCATCCTCTGTAGTCCCCTTCTCCTCCTGCCCTCAATGTTTCCCAGCATCAGAGTCTTTTCAAATGAGTCAGTTCTCTGCATCAGTTGGCCAAAGTATTGGAGTTTCAGCTTCAGCATCAGTCCTTCCAGTGAATATTCAGGGCTGATTTCCTTTAGAATGGACTGGCTGGATCTCCTTGAAGTTCAAAGGGCCTCTCAAGAGTCTTATCCAACACCACAATTCAAAAGCATCAATTCTTCGATGCTCAGATTTCTTTACAGTCCATCTCTCACATTCATACACGACTACTGGAAAAATTATAGCTTTGACTAGATGGACCTTTGCCGGCAATGTAATGTCTGCTTTTTAATATGATGTCTATGTCATAGCTTTTCTTCCAAGGAGTAAGCATCTTTTAATTTCATGGCTGCAGTCACCATCTGCAGTGATTTTGGAGCCCCAAAAATAAAGCCTCTCACTGTTTCCCCAACTATTTCCCATGAGTGGTGGGACCAGGTGCCATGATCTTCGTTTTCTGAATGTTGAGCTTTAAGCCAACTTTTTCGCTCTCCTCTTTCACTTTCATCAAGAGGCTTTTTAATTCTTCTTCACCTTCTGCCATAAAGGTGGTGTCATCTGCATATCTGAAGTTATTGATATTTTTCCTGGCAATCTTGATTCCAGCTTGTGCTTCATCCAGCTTGGCATTTCACATAATATACTCTGCATATAAGTTAAATAAGCAGGGTGACAATATACAGCCTTGACGTACTCCTTTCCCAATTTGGAACCAGTCTGTTGTTCCATGTCCAGTTCTAACTGTTGCTTCTTGACCTGCATACAGATTTCTCAAGAGACCGGTGAGGTGGTCTGGTATCCCATCTCTTTAAGAACTTTCCACAGTTTGTTGTGATCCACTCAATCAAAGTCTTTGGCATAGTCGATAAAGCAGAAATAGATGTTTTCTGGAACTCTCTTGCTTTTTTGATGATCCAACAGATGTTGGCAATTTGATCTCTGGTTCCCCTGCCTTTTCTAAATCCAGCTTGAATATCTGGAAGTTCACAGTTTACATACTGTTGAAGCTTGGCTTGGAGAATTTTGAGCATTACTTTGCAAGCATGTGATGAGTGCAATTGTGTGGTAGTTTGAATGTTATTTGGCACTGCCTTTCTTTGGAATTGGAATGAAAACTGACTTTTTCCAGTCCTGTGGCCACTGCTGAGTTTTCCAAATTTGCTGGGACATTGAATACAGCACTTTTATAGCATCATCTTTTAGGATTTGAAATAGCTCAACTGGAATTCCATCATCTCCATTAGCTTTGTTTATAGTGATGCTTCCTAAGGCCCACTTGACTTCACATTCCAGGATGTCTGGATCTAGTCCAGTGATCACAACATCGTGGTTATATGGGTCATTAAAATCTTTTTTTTTTTTTGTATAGTTCTTCTGTGTTCTTGCCAGCTCTTCTTAATATCTTCTGCTTCTGTTAGGTCCATATCATTTAAGTCCTTTATCAAGCCCATCTTTGCATGAAATGTTCCCTTGTTATCTCTAATTTTCTTGGAGAGATCTCTAGTCTTTCCCATTCTATTGTTTTCCTCTATTTCTTTGCACTAATCACTGAGGAAGGCTTTCTTATCTCTCCTTGCTAGTCTTTGGAACCCTGCATTCAAATGGGTATATCTTTCCTTTTCTCTTTGCCTTTTACTTCTCTTCTTTTCTCAGCTATTTGTAAGGCCTCCTCAAACAACCATTTTGCCTTTTTGCATGTCTTTTTCTTGGGGATGGTCTTGATCACTGCCTCCTGTACCATATCACAAACTTCCGTGTCCATAGTTCTTCAGGCACCCTGTCTATCAGATCTAATCCCTTGAATCTATTTGTCATTTCCACTGTATAATTGTAAGGGATTTGTTTTAGGTCATACCTGAATGGTCTATTGGTTTCCCCTACTTTCTTCAATTTACGTCTGAATTTTGTAATAAGGAGTTCTTTATCTGAGCCACTATCAACTCCTAGTCTTGTTTTTGCTGAATGTATAGAGCTTCTCTTGGGCTTCCCTGGTGGCTCAGAGGTTAAAGCATCTGCCTCCAATGCTGGAGACCCGGGTTCGATCCCTGGGTCGGGAAGATCCCCTGGAAAAGGAAATGGCAACCCACTCCAGTATTCTTGCCTGGAGAATCCCATGGATGGATCGCAAAGAGTCGGACACGACTGAGCGACTTCACCTCACCTCATAGAGCTTCTCCATCTTCAGCTGCAATGAATATAATCAATCTGATTTTGGTATTGGACATTTGGTGATGTCCATGTGTAGAATCTTCTCTGGGTTGTTGGAAGAGAGCTTTTACTATGACTAATGCAAGGAGTCTAACCCTGATAGTACTCATCATAAATCTACCATTCATTTGGAATCTATTATATGTGATTTTTTAATGTGTCCAGTTTTGTGTCCATTTGACTTCAGTTCAACCACTATTGCTATAACTATATTGAAGATGAAGAAATGAAGAATTCAGGAAGCTAGCAACCTTTCCAGATTCAGGTATACTTAGTAAGAGTCAGAGTTAGGGCATAACTGGGGTCTCCCTAGCCCTTAAGTCCATATTCTCTCCATTACATTTTTTTTTTTTTAAGTCACTCAGTCGTGTCTGACTCTTTGAGACCCCATGGACTATACAGTCCATGGAATTCTCCAGGCCAGAATACTCGAGTGGGTAGCCTTTCCCTTCTCCAGGGGATCTTCCCAACCCAGGGATTGAACCCAGGTCTCTTGCACTGCAAGTGGATTCTTTACCAGCTGAGCCACAAGAGAAGCCCAAGAATACTGGAGTGGATAGCCTATCCCTCCTCCAGGGGATCTTTCCAACCCAGGAATTGAACTGGGGTCTCCTGCATTGCAGGCAGATTCTTTACCAACTGAGCTATGAGGGAAGCCCCCATTATGTCTTGGTGACTTGTAAAATGCTGGTTGCACCTCCTACTTTAAAAAGTTACTTTTCTATATCATTACCTGTCTGGATTTCATTTATTAATCAGTAATATACTAGACATGCAGACACGGGAACTTCAGTATTGCAGTTGATAATACTAAAAAACAAAAACAGACTGCTGTCAGTACAACACCAAATAACACAAGAGAAGGAAAGATTACTAATCATTGTTTTATGTGGTCCATGGGGGCAGAGGCCCAGGAGGTTCTGTCCTCCAGATTTAGGGGAAATTCTGACAGGCTACCAATCAGAGGGACTCTGCCTATCACAGCTCAAAATCTTGCCTACTGTACTTCCCTCCAAGCAAAGTCTTCCTTCTCATTATTGACCAGTCTTCTCAGGGAAGAACTCAGGCCTTCCAAATTCTTCTAAAAATGAAGAATTCTGCTCCTTAAGCCTGATTGTTTCCTCCAAGATACCAAAAGGAGTGATATATTTATTAGCTCTATAACTGCTTGGATTAGCATTCTGGTAACGTAACACCGTCCAAACCCCAGTCTCCTTAGCTCTGTGATGGTCATGATAATAGTACCTACATTATAGGCACTATGAGACAATCTATGTAAACCGCTGAGCACAGTGCCTGGCCAAAATATCTTCAGTGAATATTAGCTTATATTATAAATAGCCACGTTTTGGGTCTGTTTTCCTTCAGGCAAATGAAGAGATAGTCTGACTCTCAGATACACCCTAAACTTAGTTAACCTGTCTACAAGTTAGAATATTGGTTGTTGACTGATGAGGTTACAATTCCAGAGGAGAGATACAGGCTAGGATTATGCTTACATGCCTTTAGTTTAACTCAGGACACCTGGTTCCCGAAGTCAGGGTCTGAAGGCATTAATCAGTCATTTTTTATGGTATGTAATAAAGGTGGCTCAGTGGTAAAGAATCACCTGCCAGTGCAGGAGACACAGGAAACATGGGTTTGGTCCCTGGGTTGAGAAGATCCCCTGGAGAAGGAAGTGGCAACCCACTCCAGGATTCTTGCCTGGGAAATCCCATGGACAGAGGAGCCTGGTGGGCTACAGTCCATGGAACCTCAAAGAGCTGGACATGACTGAGTGACTGACCACACACACAAGCCTGCATACATCTACTTCGGGCAATAACCTGTGTTCTCTAAGCCCGGTGAGGCAGATACAGTGTGCATGCGTGCTTAACTGCCCAGTCGTGTCTAACTTTGCAACCTTTATGGATTGACTATGTGACTGTTATGGAGCCTCACGGACAGGTTCCTTTGTACAGGGGATTTTTCAGGCAAGAATACTGGAGTGAGTTGCCATCTCCTCCTCCAGAGGATCTTTCTGATTCAGGAATCAAACCCAAGTTTACTGCCTTGCAGGCAGATTCTTTACTCACTGAGCCAACAGGGAAGCCCAAGACAGATATAGCTGCTGCTGCTGCTAAGTCGCTTCAGTCGTGTCTGACTCTGTGCTATCCCATAGACAGCAGCCCACCAGGCTCCCCCATCCCTGGGATTCTCCAGGCAAGAACACTGGAGTGGGTTGCCGTTTCCTTCTCCAGTGCATGAAAATGAAAGTGAAGTCACTCATTCGTGTCTGACACTTCGCGACCCTGTGGACTGCAGCCTACCAGGCTCCTCCATCCATGGGATTTTCTAGGCAAGAGTACTGGAGTGGGGTGCCATTGCCTTCTCCAGACAGATATAGAGTCATAGGTAAAAGGCAAAGGGCAGAGATGGGAAGCTTAGGAGGAGGGTTGTATTGGACAGGTCAGAAAAACTTCAATATTGCAGTGTTGATGAAAATATATATTTTTAAGGCTGATGGAGTAGGCTTCCGGATTATGTTTACATTTAATCACCGATTAGGTAATTGTCTTCCTTGGTGGCTCAGACGGTAAAGTGCCTGCCTACAATACAGGAGACCCGGGTTCCATCCTTGGGTTGGGAAGATCTCCTGGAGAAGGACATAGCAACCCACTCCAGTATTCTTGCCTGGAAAATCCTCTGGATGGAGGAGCCTGGCAGGCTACAGTCCATGGGGTCGCAAAGAGTTGGACACAACTGAGCGACTTCACTTCACTTCAGGTAATTGTCAACTTGTTTTTCAGTCCTTGTAGTACATAGTTTAATTTGTTCAGTTGTTTAACAAATCTTTATTAAATATTTTCAAACTTCTAAGCACGGGAAATACAAAAATAATAAAGATGAGTTTTGTACCTTCAAGTAACACACCCTTTCATGAAGCAGTGTTAGAGGCAAACACAGAAATTGATAATTACAATGCAATATGGTAATTTTAATATAACAGGGTTCTATGTGCATCAGGGGAAGCTCTGGAGGAGGCAGGATAAATTGGAATTAGCCAAAAGGGAAGGAAAGAAGGAATATGGAGAAAACAATATGCACCAAATGCTGTTGAAATGGACTTGCAAGGTCATAGATAAAGGAAGGTCTGACTACAAGAGTCTTGTAGTCCCATTGAGTCATACTTGTGTAACAATTCAGTATTAATTTTAAACCCTGTCTAGGCCCCAGTCTCCTTGTCTCCACCTCATGGGGCTGCAGTCAGAATAGAAAAGTGGAAGTAGGGGTAGTACTTGGCTCAGAGTTCAACATTAAGTTGTCTCTCTTCTGCTACTCAGTTATAAACTACATAGAGTTCATTCTATTTATTGAATGACTGAGAATAATTGTGATTCTGTGCAAACATCTCTTCAAATCTCACCTTCCTTTTCTATAACATGACTTAAGGGCTGGAGCCAGATGTTCTCAAAGATTTGCCATAGCTGAAATCTAGGATGGATTTGATTTCTGGGAAAGGACATTCTAACATATAGCACATTGTCCACACAGATCACTAATCAATGTTCCTTTGTTGTTTTTCAGAAAGACTTTCCACCACCGGAACACCTAGGTAAGGTTTCTGCTTCTGGTGCGGCGAGCCTTTTCATTTTATTTATGTTTCCAGGATAGAACATGAAACTATGTGCATTTAAAAGTATTTTACTAGATTTCCTATTAAAATTTTCAAATGCTTGGTGGGGAGGGATAAATTAGAACAGGATTGACACACACACTCATTACAGTGTATATCAATAAGATAGATAACTAATAAGGACCTACTGTATAGCACAGGGAACTCTACTCAATATTCTGTAATGGCCTACATGGAAAAAGAAGATAAAAAAGGGTGTATATATATATAATAACAGATTCACTTTGCTGTACACCTGAAACTAACATAACATTGCAGATTATACCCCAATAATTTTTTTTTTTTAGTTTCAAATTCTTATGACATAAATGTGGTACTGCAGATGGTGACTGCACCCATGAAATTAAAAGACGCTTACCCCTTGGAAGGAAAGTTATGAACAACCTAGGCAGCATATTAAAAAGCAGAGACATTACTTTGCCAACAAATGTCCGTCTAGTAAAGGCTATTGTTTTTCCAGTAGTATGTATGGATGCGAGAGTTGGACTATAAAGAAAGCTGAGCACCAAAGAATTGATGCTTTTGAATTGTGATGTTGGAGAAGAGTCTTGAGAGTCCCTTGGACTGCAAGGAGATCCAACAGGTCCATCCTAAAAGAGATCAGTCCTGGGTATTCATTGGAAGGACTGATGTTGAAGCTGAAACTCCAATACTTTGCTCACCTGATGCAAACAGCTGACTCATTTGAAATGACCCTGATGCTGGGAAAGATTGAGGGCAGGAGGAGAAGGGGACGACAGAGGATGAGATGGTTGGATGACATCACTGACTCAATGGACATGAGTTTGGGTAAACTCCTAGAGTTGGTGATGGACAGGGAAGCCTGGTGTGCTGCAGTCTGTGAGGTTGAAAGGAGTCAGACATGACTGAGCAACTGAACTGAACTGAACTGAAATGTGGTTAGGAAGGCTACTTTCAATCATAGTTATGAATGAGCATACTTATACTTGGACTATAAAGAAGACTAAGTGCCAAAGAATTGATGCTTTTGAACTGTGGTATTGGAGAAGACTCTTGAGAATCCCTTGGCCTACAAGGAGATCAAACCAGTCAATCCTAAAGGAAATCAACCCTAAGTATCCATTGGGAGGGCTGGTGCTGAAGCTGAAGCTCCATTACGTTGGCTACCTGATGTGAAGAGCTGACTCCTTAGAAAAGACCTGATGTTGGGAAAGACTGAAGGCAGGAGGAGAAGGGGACAACAGAGGATGAGATGGTTGGATGGCACCACTGACTCAATGTACACAAGTTTGAACAAATTCTGGTAGATGGTGAAGTGCGGGGAAGCCTGGCAGGCTGCAATCCATGGGGTTGCAAAGAGTCAGACGTGACTGAGCGACTGAACAAGAAAATGCTTACTTATACATGGAATTAATGTTGTTTACTATCCATCCATCTTAATTTATCTTCTTCCATAAGTGTGCTCCAGAGAGAACTGACCATTTAATGACATCATCTTTCTTAAGGCTTTATTTATTTATTCCCTTATTGTTCATTTTCCCACTCATACACTTATTCAGGAGACTATGATTGAATGCTGGCAGTGTTCAACTCACAATGTTAACTGTGGAATGAAATGAAATTGGAAAAAAAATACTTTTCCTGAAGAGCTTTCATAGTATTTTATAGGAAAGGTAGATCATTATAATATGAGGTAGAAAACTGAAAGGGACCTTAAAAAAAGACAAAGGCCAATTTCTGAGGGAATGTAGAAGCCTCTGTTAATTCATGCTGGGGCTTTTCAACTTTTGAAAATAATTTAAAAGATAGGTAAATACAAGTGTTTATTCTATCAAAGGGATCTTGAACTGTGTAGTCTTTGCCCTCTGACCTTGCCTCAGCTGGTCTTCTCTATAATGTTGCCCTGGCTATATCTTGCATCATACTTCTGACATTTTCTCAAAAGAGCTATGCAGACTCTTAGAGTAAGCAGCCATGATATTTTACATAACCATGCTGGGCTCTTCCTGCATACTGATTTTCCTGAAATTCTATATAATCCACAAATACATTTCTCTTTTTCTCTCTCATCCCCTCATCATAGTTACAGTCCCAGGGAGTTTAACGAACCTTCCAGAACCTTCAACACAAATCCTCAAGAGCCACCAGACCCAGTGGAACCGCAGCCAGTGTACAACAATGGTGAGGACTTCCTAAGGGACAGAGAGCTCCAGGAATGAATTAGGAGGGAAGAGAGATTGAGCAATAGTCCATGGTTCAGTCGCATTCAATTTTTAAATGATATTTCTGGCCCTATGTCAGGGAGAGTATGTGGTTATAAACTTGGTGACCGGAAGAAGAGTCTGTAGTGTGAGGTCTTGACTACAGCCAACTGTAATCTATTCTTTCACAGTGAATCCTGGAGACAGCGACCTGGTTTATTCCCAGATCTGGAGCATTCAACATACAAACGAAAATTCAGGTAAGACAAACTTGAAATAAGTAGAGGCAAGATGGCAGTGTTTTATTAGATCCAGCAAGGGAGTTTTGATCAAAGAGTCATCTAAATATGAATCCAACATGAAAGGCATTAACTATTCTTCTTATATTACCAATCCTATAATCATATCTATTCCTTCTTACTTGTGTACACTGCCATCATTACCCCATAAATTCATTAAAAACAGATATTGTATTTCTTTGCTAATACGTCAATAACATCTAGTGTTATGCTTAGAAAACTATGGGCCCTCTCAAATAGTTTTTTTTTTTTTTTTAGTAAATGAATGAACATAATTACTAAATTAAGCCTTTTATTATCTAATGAGTAAAGAACTGTAATTCTTTTAACTGTTCTCTTTGTTTCCAACATTGTTCTCCTTCCATCCTTGGCTTTGATCCCTGGGTTCCTGGATTGGGAAGATCCCCTGGAGAAGGGAAAGGCTACCCACTACAGTATTCTGGCCTGGAGAATTTCATGGAATGTATAGTGCATGGGGTTGCAAAGAGTTGGACACAACTGAGTAACTTTAACTTTCCAACCTTCTAACAATCTGTTTCCAGCATGATCCCTCTGAGATGCACAATTGATCACATCATTGTCTAGATTAACTGTCCTCAATGATTCTTCATTTTAAAGCACGGCCTTTGCCTCCCTCCATGCTTTTGTCCTTCATCTAAGCTCTTATGTCCTTGCTTTAGCCATGTTAAACTCTCAGCATTTCCTTGATCAAACTGAGCTATTTTGTGCTTCTTATCTGTCTTGTGAAGAAAGCTGAGCACCGAAGAATTGATGCTTTTGAACTGTGGTGTTGGAGAAGACTCTCGAGAGTCCCTTGGACTGCAAGGAGATCCAACCAGTCCATTCTGAAGGAGATCAACCCTGGGATTTCTTTGGAAGGAATGATGCTAAAGCTGAAACTCCAGTACTTTGGCCACCTCATGTAAAGAGTTGACTCATTGGAAAAGACTCTGATGCTGGGAGGGATTGGGGAAAGGGGATGACAGAGGATGAGATGGCTGGATGGCATCACTGACTTGATGGATGTGAGTCTGAGCGAACTCCGGGAGTTGGTGATGGAAAGGGAGGCCTGACGTGCTGCGATTCATGGGGTCGCAAAGAGTCGGACACGACTGAGCGACTGAACTGAACTGAACTGAATGTTCTTGCCTCTAGTTGGCCTATAACCCTTAGTCACATTTCTAGGCATAATTCAATTATCACTACGAAACTCACAATGATTCCCACCAGCCCTCCCTATCTCCAAACCTGAGAGGAACTGATTACTCTTTGGGGCAGCAGCATAGTTTAATATGCATTTTTATCTTGGTGCTTATAATACTTGTTGAATTTGCTTTCATCTCTATTTTTCTCCTTAATGGTAAGATTCCTGATCATATGCACTGAGTTGCGTCATTTTTGCCTCCTTATAGATTACTAATGCTTAATAGGAGGTCATTATTCACTGAATGCTTACTGGGTGATTAAATAAATAAAAGAAATGCAAATAGTCTCTTGGAAGGATAGGAGAAGTACACACTGAATTTTCTCAGTGTTAACGTTGCAAATCTTTGGCTTACTGGGAATTTTCTTTGTGATCTTAGAATCCCAAACTGCTATTGGAGAAACCTCCAATTTCTCTGTGCAAAGTGAAATGAATCATATTTACTTCCTTCTCCCAAATGACCAATATAGACATTGTTGTTGTTGCTTAGTTGCTAAGCTGTGTCCAACTCTTTGCGACCCCAAGGACTGAGGCAGACAAGATTTTCCTGCCCTTCACTATCTCCCTGAATTTGCTCAGACTCACGTCCATTGAGTTGGTGATGCCATCCAACCATCTCATCCTCAGTTGCCCCCTTCTCCTCCTGTCCTCAGTTTTCCCAGCATTGGGATCTTTTCCAGTGAGTCAGCTCTTCTCATCAGATGGCCAAAGTTTTGCAGCTTCATCTTCAGCATCAGTCCTTCCACTGAGTATTCAGGACTGATTTCCTTTAAGATTGACTGATTTGATCTCCTTGCTGTCCAAGGACTCTCAAGAGTCTTCTCTAGTACCACAGTTTGAAAGCATTAATTCTTCCAGAGAATAATTGCTTTATGGTCCAACTCTCACATCTATACATGACTACTGAAAAAAACCATAGCTTTGACTAAATGGGCCTTTGTTGGCAAAGTGATGTCTTTGCTTTTTAATATACTTATCTAGGTTTGTCACAGATTTTCTTCCAGGGAGCAAGCATCTTTTAATTTCATAGCTGCAGTCACCATCCCCAGTGATTTTGGAGCCCAAGAAAATGAAATCTGTCCCTGCTTCCACTTTTCCTCTTTCTATTTGCCATGAAGTAATGGGACCAGATGGCATGATCTTCATTTTTTGAATGTTGAGTTTTAAGCCAGCTTTTTCACTTTCCTCTTTCACCTTCATCAAGAGGTTTTTAGTTCCTCTTCACTTTCTGCCACTAAATGGCATCACCTGCATGTCTGAGGTTGTTGATATTTCTCCAGGCAATCTTGATTCCTGCTTGTGAGTCATCCAGCCCAGCATTTTGTATGATGTACTCTGCATGTAAGTTAAATAAGCAGACTGACAATATACAAACTTCATGTATTCCTTTTCCAATTTTGAACCAGTCCATTGTTCCATGTACAGTTCTAACTGTTGCTTCTTGTCCTGCATACAGGTCTCTCAGGAGGCAGGTAATGTGGTCTGGTATTCTCATCTTTTTAAGAATATTCCACAGTTTGTTGTGATCCACACAGTCAAAGGCTTTAGCATAGTCTATGAAATAGAAGTAGATGTTTTGTTGGAATTCCACTGCATTTTCTATGATCCAGCATATGTTGGCAATTTGATCTCTGGTTCCTCTGCCTTTTCTAAATCCAGCTTGTACATCTGGAAGTTCTTGGTTCATTTACTGCTGAAGCCTAGCTTGAAGGATTTTGAGCAAAATCTTGCTAGCATGTGAAATGAGTGCAATTGTATAGTAATTTGAACATTCTCTGACATTGCCTTTCTTTGACATTGGAACAAAAATTCACCTTTTCCAGTCCTGTGGCCACTACTAAGTTTTCCAAATTTGCTGGTATATTGAGTGCAGTGCTTTAACAACATCATCTTTTAGGATTTGAAATAGTTCAACTGGAATTCCATCACCTGCATTAGCTTTGTTTGTAGCAATCTTTCCTAAGGCTCACTTGACTTTGCACTCCAGAATATCTGGCTCTAGGTGAGTGACCATCCCATCTTGGTTATCTGGGGACATTAAGAGCTTTTTCATACAGTTCTGTGTATTCTGTGTAGTGCCTCCTCTTCTTAATCTCTCTGCTTCTGTTAAGTCCTTGCCATTTTTGTCCTTTATTGTGCCTGTCTTGGCATGAAATGTTCCCTTGGTATCTCCAATTAGAGATTGCTAGTCTTCCCCATTCTCTTCTTTCCCTCTATTTCTTTACATTGTTCACTTTAGAAGGCTTTCTTATCTCTCCTTGCTATTCTCTGAAACTCTGCATTCAGTTGAGTATATCTGTCCCTTTCTCCTTTGCTTTCATTTCTCTTTTTTTCTTAGCTATTTGTAAGGCCTCCTCAGACAATCACCTTGCCTCTTGCATTTCTTTTTCTTGGGTATGGTTTTGGTTACTGCCTCCTGTACAGTGTTACGAGCCTCCATCCATAGTTTTTCAGGCATTCTGTCTACCAGATCTATTCCCTTGAATCTATTCACCACCTTCACTGTGTAATCACAGGGATTTGATTGAATGGCCTAGTGGTTTTCCCTGCTGCTGCTGCTAAGTCACTTCAGTCGTGTCCGACTCTGTGCGACCCCATAGACAGCAGCCCACCAGGCTCCCCCGTCCCCAGGATTCTCCAGGCAAGAACACTGGAGTGGGTTGCCATTTCCTTCTCCAATGTATGCAAGTGAAAAGTGAAAGTGAAGTCGCTCAGTCATGTCTGACCCTCAGCGACCCCATGGACTGCAGCCTTTCAGGGTTCTCTATCCATGGGATTTTCCAGGCAAGAGTATTGGAGTGGGGTGCCATTGTTTTTTCTGAGTGGTTTTCCCTACTTCCTTCAATTTGAGCCTGAATTTTGCAATAAGCAGCTGATGATATGAGCCACAGTTAGTTCTAGGTCTTATTTTTGAAGACTGTATAGTGTATCTCCATCTTCAGCTGCAAAGAATATAATCAATCTGATTTCCATAATAACCATCTGGTGATGTCCATGTGTAGAGAGTCATCTCTTGTGTTGTTGGAAGTCATAGAGGTGCTGAATAGAAGTGGGGAGGTGGAAATAGCAAGGCTTCCCTGCTGTATTTGTGATGAACAGTGGAGAAAGAAAGATATTTTCAGGAAAGTCATTCTGGACATTTTAAGGGCAGAGGAAAGTCTTTATTGTGTGTGTGTGAGGATAAGATACTTGGTCTGTGAGGGCTTGAAAGAATTCATCAGAGGAGACAGTTAGGAAATGAGTCAGCAGAGGAAAAATTGGTTTAGAATGCATTATGAGTATGTTGTAAGTTACAATATATTACCCACAGTTTGATAGCTTTCTTTCCTCTTCCAATTCAACAGCAAATTCACCAAGGAAACATTGGGAAGATAAGGTGAGTCACATTTCCTGGCTTTCTTTCCCCTCTGCTCTTCCTTACTTATGTTTTGGTACTAACTGTTTGTGCTTTCTCCCTTCCCACTAGGAGCCCACAGTCATCTATGCAGATTTGAAGAAGGCATATCCAGACGACTCCACAGGGCAAGCCAACATTGGAGACAGTGACCTTGAAGATGCTGCAGAAAACTATGAGAATGTTCCATGCATATTATCAGCCTTAGACCGCTAGCTCTGTACCCACAGTGGCTCACAGAGACCCTGTGGAGCAGCCTGTCCCTCGCTCGGTGATCTCCAGCCATACTTCTTTCCCTGTAGTGCTCAGCATCCCAAAAGACTGGACAATGGGGGATGTGAGACTGTGTGAAAGTTCTCCCAACATTCTCTGTGCCCAAGTCTGTGTGTTCTCTAGGAACATAGTGAGCAGCATTTGAGTAAATTCTGCTATCTTTTCACAGTAGGGATACTTGTGAAGGCAAGGCAGGTAGGCCTTCAGCTCCTGGGCCTGTTAAAGAGGAGGGAAAAGCAGTCTAGCCAGGATCACAAGGATGCAATCATCGAAAGTTGATCTGAGAGGGGTTAAAAGCTTCTAGGGTACTGTCTCTACATAAACAGTTTGTTCTAAACATCTTGTTTCCCTTTCCATTTTTGTTGATAGTGTCATTGATGATGTTCTGGTGTGCATGCTTTGTTCCAGCTACCTACTGCAAATGACCAAAAAGCTTTATTCTGTCCACTGATATACTATTTCTTCATGAAATATACATCAGTGTTAAGATTTTCAAAAACAACCCATTTTGTTTAATGGGCTGCTGCTGCAGCTGCTAAGTCACTTCAGTCCTGTCCAACTCTGTGTGACCCCACAGACAGCAGCCCTGTCCCCAGGCTGCTCTGTCCCTGGGATTCTCCAGGCAAGAATACTGGAGTGGGTTGCCATTTCCTTCTCCACTTTAATGGGCAAGACCTTCCAAACTGTCTAACTAAATAGTATTATGGACCAATTGTATTCTCTCAAAGTTCAGTGTGACCATTCTTGGAGATAGGACCTTTTAGGAGGTAATTACAGTTAAATGAGATTTTAAGGGTGGCCCCTAACTGAAGTGGACAGGTGTCTTTGCAAGAAGAAGAGGAGACAACAGAGCCCGCTCTGTCTTGCTTCATGCACACAGAGGAAAGGCCATGTGGAGACAAACAAGAAGACAGACACCTGTAAAGCCAGAGGTGACAGGAAGACGGATCTCAGCAGAAGCCAAGTGTGCCAGCACCTTGATCTTGGGCTTCTAGAACTAAGATAAAATAGATTTTTGATGTTTAAGCCACCAAGTCTGTGATATTTTGATGTGACAGCCAGAGAAGACTAGCACAGATTTATACATAGATAGATGATAAATGATTGAGGATGATAATCATGATAGATAGATAATAGTAAGCTAGATACATAAATAAGATAGTTGCTGGTGTGTGACAGTGTTTGTACATCCCAGCCCACACAGAATTTGCAGTCTTCAAGATACTTCCTCTCTCATAAGACCAAATATTCCTCCTACCATTAGCAGCTCAATTTTACTGTTTAATTATCCACTGTTTGATGTCTACAGAAGCATCAACACCAGTCTTGGAAAGTCATTAGAGCCAGTGATTCACATGACTCAGATGAAAAAGCTTAGTGTCAATCAGGAGCCCTCTTGAGCTGAGCTGGCAGTGTATGTGGACATGGAAGGTAATTAGCAGGCTCAAAGGAGGACAGCCTTTGCATTTCTCAGTGACTCCTAATCAATTCCTCAATTGACTGACAGGCTTTAGGTGTCTACCAATGAAGAATAAAAACATCTTTTTAAGTATGTCAGAAAAAAAATGGCAGAAGCACTTTTATTCACGAGTCCTGCTGAGGCAGAAAAGGAATAAATCAAATTGCTAGCCTCTATTACCTAGTGTTATACTGAAATTTTTTTTTAATCTCTGAAAACAAAAAATCAGAACTTAAGAAAAGAAGCTAGAAGGACATTGAGGACTGATGCACCTCAACTGATACAATTTATGGGCATTGTTGATTTTACACCAGCCCTTGTTGATAACTGTAAATAAATAATGCAACTACCCTTTGCAAACTTGAAAACAACTCAAGCATAAAAGTATTGTGTGCTTCAAGTTTTATACTTACCCCCCCCCCAACCGCCCGCCTCCCATCCCACTGGTGTCAGAAGCTTAGACATCAGAAAGCATAAGATATATCAAAATACAATCTGACTTGAGGCTTTTATTCTCAACTAATGAATTCAACTGGAAGGATCATTGGGCTTCCCTTGTGACTCAGCTGGTAAAGAATCTGCCTGCAATTTGGGAGACCTGGGTTCAATCCTTGGGTTGGGAAGAGCCCCTGGAGAAGGGGATCTTCACATTCATCCTGGAATGCAAAGTCAAGCAGGCCTTAGGAAGTATTACTATGAACAGAGGAAGTGGAGGTGATGGAATTCCAGCTGAGCTATTTCAAATCCTAAAAGATGCAGCTGCTAAAGTGTTGCACTCAATATGCCAGCAAATTTGGAAAACTCAGTAGTGGCCACAGGACTGGAAAAAGATCAGTTTTCATTCCAGTCCCAAAGAAAGGCAATGCCGAAGAATTAGCAAACTACCACACAATAGCACTCATCTCACACACTAGTAAAGTAAAGCTCAAAATTCTCCAAGGAAGGTTTCAACAGTACGTGAACCATGAACTTCCAGATGTTCAAGCTGGATTTAAACAAGGCAGAGGAGCCAGAGATCAAATTGTCAACATCTATTGGATCATTGAAAAAGCAAGAGAGTTTCAGAAAACATCTATTTCTGCTTTATTGACTATGCCAAAGCCATTGACTGTGTGGATCACAACAAACTGTGGAAAATTCTGAAAGAGATGGGAATACCAGACCACCTGACCTGCCTCCTGAGAAACCTGTATGCAGGTCAGGAAGCAACAGTTAGAACTAGACATGGGACAACAGACTGCTTCCAAATTGGGAAAGGTGTATGTCAAGGCTGCATATTGTCACCCTGCTTACTTAACATATGCAGAGTACATCATGTGAAATGCCAGGCTGGATGAAGCACAAGCTGAAATCAAGATTGCTGGGAGAGATATCAATAACCTCAGATATGCAGATGACACCACCCTTATGGCAGAAAGTGAAGAAGAACTAAACAGCCTCTTGATGAAAGTGAAAGAGTAGAGTAAAAACCTGGCTTAAAGCTCAGCATTCAGAAAACTAAGATCGTAGCATCCAGTTCTATCACTTAAGGGCAAATAGATGGGGAAACAATGGAAACAGTGAGAGACTTCATTTTGGGGGGCTCCAAAATCACTGCAGATGGTGACTGCAGGCATGAAATTAAGACACTTGTTCCTTGGAAGAAAAGCTATGACCAGCTAGACAGCATGTTAAAAAGCAGAGACATTACTTTGCTGACAAAGGTCTGTCTAGTCAAAGCTATGGTTTTTCCAGTAGTCATGTATGGATGTGACAGTTGGACTATAAGGAAAGCTGAGTGCCAAAGAATTGATACTTTTGAACTGTGGTGTTGGAGAAGACTCTTGAGAGTCCCTTGGACTGCAAGGAGATCCAACCAGTCCATGCTAAAGGAAATCAGTTCTGAATATTCATTGGGAGAACTGATGCTGAAGCTTAAACTCCAATACTTGGGTCACCTGATGTGAAGAACTGACTCATTTGAAAAGACCCCAATGCTGGGAAAGATTGAGAGCAAGAGGAGAAGGGGATGACAGAGGATGAGATGGTTGGATGGCATCACTGACTTGATGGACATGAGTCTGAGTAAGCTCCAGGAGTAGGTGATAGATAGAGAAGCCTGGCATGCTGTAGTCCATGGGGTCTCAAAGAGTTGGACACAGCTGAGCAGCTAAATTGACTGACTTCAAGGTCATTTGCTGAGTGAAAAAATGATCAACTTAAAGAGGAAATAAATATTTTTATTATGAAAGAGGGACTTAACATGTCCTGTTCTGTGTTAATATGTACAATATGCAATCCATAATAATGTATGCCTGGCCTTTAGCGAGAGCAGGGAATCCAGGTCTGTGTCTAAGCCTAAATTTTGCTCCAAGTGTCTCCCCACTCTGAGTTCCAGAATGAATAAAAATATACAAAGGGAACATGCCACTAGATCCAGCTGTGGAAGCCCATCTAAGAGTGGTGACAAAAGCCAGGTTTTCTCTATTGACTTAAGAGAGAAAAAAATTCCTGAGGGCAAAAGACAGGGTTGAAGTAGCTTCCCATGGATAGTAGAGTCATTCTCCAGGAGTGCAAGCCAGAAGCGCAAGCAGCACCAAGGATAGCAATATCTAAGATGAAGAGAATCAGGAAATGCCAACAAGAAAGAGGGACATCAGAGGGGATCTAAGCCCATAGAATAGTTCCAAGTGTATGGAAGACCTCCTCCCCTTATACAAGTCCTCAAATGGAAGGCAGATAGAGTATCTTTAAGTAGTCAGGGAGAGTCTAAGGAATATCTGGGAGAAGATTCATGAAGAAATTTTGTTTCCAACTAGTTGGTAAAGAATCTGACTGCAATGCAGGAGACCCAATTTCAATCCTTGGGTTGGGTAGGTCTTCTGGAGAAGAGAATGGCTATCCACTCCAGTATTCTTGCCCAAAGAATCCTTTGGACAGAGGGGCCTGGCAGGCTACAGTCTATGGGGTTACAAAAAGTAGGACACCACTGAGTAACTAACACTTTCACTTTCGGTCAAAGGTAACAGTTGAGGCATTAGTATTAAAGACATTATTATAATTTCTTTCTTTACATTTATTTGCTTATAAATAATTGAATAATTTATGTCCAGTAAGTTGCACCCATTTAAAGTGTACAATTTGATGAATTTTGATAAATATATGCATTGGTGAAACCATTACCACAATCAAGATCCCAAATATCTCCATCACCTCCAGAGTTTCCTTATCCCTTAAGCAATAGTTATTTCCCTCCATCTTTATCTTATATAATCACTGATATGCTTTCTGTCACCGTAGATTGCAGTGTACTCTCTAAGGTTTTTACAGATAGAATCATAGAGTACACACTCTTTTGTACCTGGCTTCATTTGCCAAGCAGAAAGATTTTGAGATTTATTCACATTGTTACATGTATTCATAGTGTATATATTTTATTGCTGAATAAATATTCCATTATCCAGATATACCACTTTTGATTATCCATTTACCTCTTAATGGGCATTTGGATTGTTTCCTTTGCTATGAAAATTCATGTACAGTTCTTTGTATGGACATATGTTTCCATTGCTTCTTTGTAAACACTTTGGAGTGTAATTGCTGGGTCACATAGTAGATTGATGCTTAACATTTTAGGAGGGTGCAACACTCTTTTCCAAAATGACTGTACCATTTTACACCCCCCAAAGCAGTGCTTGATAGTTACAGTTGCTTGACATCCTTGCCAATACTTGGCATTTTCCATCTTTAATTTTGGTTGCTCTAAGGAGCGTGCTCTAAGGACCCCACAGAGACTGAGACAGAACTGTGTTTGAGCATCTCATGTGGAGGTACAGGTCAGCAGTGGACTGCCACAGGGACGGAGGCTCTCAGTGCAGCAGACTTGGGTTATGGCATAAGCCCTCTTGGAGGAGGTCGCCATTAACCCCACCATAGAGCTGCCAGAACTTACACAGGACTGGGAAATAGACTCTTGGAGAGCACAAACAAAATCTTGTGTGCACCAGGACCCAGGAGAAAGGAGCAGTGACCTCACAAGAGACTGACCCAGACTTGCCTGTGACTGTCCAGGAGTCTCCAGTGGAGGCGTGAGTGAGTGGTGGCCTGCTGCAGGGTTGGGGGCATTGAGTGTAGAAGTACATGCATGAGATCTTTTGAAGGAGGTCACCATCATCTTCATCACCTCCACCATAGTATGGCCCCAGGTAAATAACAGGAGGGAACACAGCTCCATCTATAAATAGAAAATTGAATTAAAGAGTTACTGAGCATAGCCCCACCCATCAGAATAAGACCCAGTTTCCCCCTCAGTCAGTCTCTCCCATCAGGAAGCTTCCAAGAGCCTTTTATCCTTCTTCATCAGAGGACAGACAGACTGAAAACCACAATCACAGAAAACTAACCAGAAGGCTGAGCACTGAAGAATTGATGCTTTTGAACTGTGGTGTTGGAGAAGACTCTTGAGAGTCCCTTGGACTGCAAGGAGATCCAACCAGTCCATTCTGAAGGAGATTAGCCCTGCGATGTCTTTGGAAGGAATGATGCTGAAGCTGAAACTCCAGTACTTTGGCCACCTGATGCGAAGAGTAGACTCATTGGAAAAGACTCTGATGCTGGGAGGGATTGGGAGCAGGAGGAGAAGGGGACGACAGAGGATGAGATGGCTGGATGGCATCATGGACTCGATGAACGTGAGTCTGAGTGAACTCCGGGAGATGGTGATGGACAGGGAGGCCTGACGTCCTGTGATTCATGGGGTCACAAAGAGTCGGACACGACTGAGCGACTGAACTGAACTGAATCACATGGACCACAGCCTTGTCTAACTCAATGAAACTATGAGCCATGTCATGTAGGGCCACCCAAGACAGACAGGTCATGGTGGAGAGTTTTGACAAAATGTGGTCCACTGGAGAAGGGAATGGCAAACCACCTCAGTATTCTGGCCTTGAGAACCCCATGAACAGTATGAAAAGGCAAAAAGATAGGACACTGAAAGATGAGCTCCCCAGGTCTGTAGGTGCCCTGTATACTACTGGAAATCAGCAGAGACATAACTCCAGAAAGAATGCCAAGAGACAGTTAAAACAAAAACAACACCCAGCTGTGGATGTGACTGGTGATGGAAGTAAAGTCTGATGCTATAAAGAACAATATTGCATAGGAAACTGGAATGTTAGGTCTATGAATCAAAGTAAATTGGAAGTGGTCAAACAGGAGATGGCAAGAGTGAACATTGACATTTTAGGAATCAGCAAACTAAAATGGACTGGAAAGGGTGAATTTAACTCAGACGACCATTATATCTACCACTGTGGGCAGGAATCCCTTAGAAGAAATAGAGTAGCCATCAGAGTCAACAGAACAGTCCAAAATGCAGTACTTGGATGCAGTCTCAAAAGTGACAGAATAATCTCTGTTCATTTCCAAGGCAAACCATTAAATATAACGGTAATCCAAGTATATGCTCCGATTAGTAATGCTGAAGAAGCTGAAGTTGAACGGTTCTGTGAAGACGTACAAGACATTCTAGATCTAACACCCAAAAAAGATGTCCTCTTCATTATAGAGGACTGGAATGCAAAAGTAGGAAGTCAAGAAACAGCTGGAGTAACAGGAAAATTTGGCCTTGGAATATGGAATGAAGCAGGGCAAAGGCTAATAGAGTTTTGCCAAGAGAATGAACTGGTCATAGCAAATACCCTCTTCCAACAACACAAGAGCAGACTCTACACATGGACATCACCAGATGGTCAGCACTGAAATCAGATTGATTATATTCTTTGCAGCCAAAAATGGAGAAGCTCTAAACAGCAAAAACAAGACCAGGAGCTGACTGTGGCTCAGATCATGAACTCCTAATTGCCAAATTTAGACTTAAATTGGGAAAACCACTAGACCATTCAGGTATCCCCTAAATCAAATCCCTTACAATTATACAGTGGAAGTGAGAAATAGATTTAAGGAATTAGATCTGATAGAGTGCCTGATGAACTATAGACGGAGTACATGACATTAACAGGAAACAGGGATAAAGACCATCCCCAAGAAAAACAAATGCAAAAAAAGTCAGAGGAGCCCTTAAAAATAGCTGTGAAGTGTAGAGAAGCAAATGAGAAAAGGAAAGATATATTCATTTGAATGCAGAGTTCCAAAGAATAGTAAGGAGAGAAGAAAGCCTTCCTCAGTGATCAGTGCAAAGAAATAGGGGACAACAATAGAATGGGAAATACTAGAGATCTCTTCAAGAAAATTAGAGATACCAAGGGAACATTTCATGCAAAGATGGGCACAATCAGTTCAGTTCAGTTCAGTTCAGTCGCTCAGTCGTGTCCGACTCTTTGCGACCCCATGAATCACAGCACGCCAGGCCTCCCTGTTCATCACCATCTCTCGGAGTTCACTCAGACTCACATCCATCGAGTCAGTGATGCCATCCAGCCGTCTCATCCTCGGTCGTCCCCTTCTTCTCCTGCCCCCAATCCCTCCCAGCATCAGAGTCTTTTCCAATGAGTCAACTCTTCACATGAGGTGGCCAAAGTATTGGAGCTTCAGCCTCTATACACATTAATAATTATGGCTTCCTGAAATTATGGCTTCTCTTTTATCATTATGAGATTCTATTTTATCTCAAATAATCTGTCTTGAGGTCTATTTTATCCAATATTAGTGTAACCGCTCCAGTTCTCTTATGCTGATTGTTTGAATAATGTATGTTTTTCTATCCATATACTTTTGATCTATTTGTATCTTTATATTCCAAGTGTGTTTCTTGTAAGCAATGTATAGTTGGGCCTTATTTTTTTAATTATTCAGATAATCTCTTTCCTTTCATTAGTGTTTAGACCACTAACATTTCATACAATTAACAATATAGTTGGATTTATTAATTTTATTTTTATTTCTAATTTTTCTCTACTGCTTTTTGTTCCTTTATTTCCCCCTTTTCCTCTTTTGAATTATTTGTATATTTTTAGTATCTTATTTTAGTGTGTTAAATATGGTAATTTTATCATCTCTGGTGATTGCTGAGGAGTGGGGGGGGAGGAGGCTGTCTCTTATACACATCTAGATGTGTATAAGAGACAGTATAGGTATACTCTAATGACCATTCTTCCATTTTGGATATCTGATTTTTTTTTCTACTCTTGTAAAAATTTTCAAATGTAATAACTTTTGTCTGCATCTCTGACTATTTTTTCACAATAAATTATTATTAAGAAAAAGAATATAAAGCATATTAAAGTTCTTAATTCAATACAAATTTATATTTTATTTTTCCAGAAATGTACATGAGTTCCAACTTTGGATAGTTTATTTTTTTTTTAACATATATGAAAGTAGAAGTTATATTTGATTGCTTCCAGTTTATTTAGTCATTAGCAAAGTTGAATATCATTTCATGTGTTTAGGGTATTCTATTTTTTTTTTAAACCAATAGTCAGTTTGTGATAGTATTTTTATATTTCTTTCTAGAAATTGAAATCTTCTTTTTCTAGTGAACCATGTGATTACTTTCAGGTGGGGTCTTTACCGCTAGAGTCCCCTGGGAGGCCCCATGGACTAATGATAGATAGTAATCCTTTATTATGTATGATGTAGATATTCATTGTGTTTCTTTTGCCTTATACTTTTGCCCATGGTATTTTAATATGCCAAAGTTATCTAGTAGAATATAAAGATATATTCATTTATGAAAATGTCTGTTCTAGCCATGTGTAAAGGACATGGACATCTGCTGAAACTTCTCTAAAATCTCTAAACATGAAACCAAAACCTGGCCTGAGGAGAAGAAATACCCGTGCGTAAGACAGAGGACAAGCCACTTCTTGAGTTGCGTTCTTTAAGCAGAGTAGTGTCATGATGCTCAAAAATCTGAAAATTAGATGCCAGACAGAAATAATTAAAACCAGGGGTTCCTAACTGCAAACAACCTAACAGCAAGGGGCAATTTCAGAATCATGGACTAAGGTTACTCTTTAAAAGAACCATAGGCATGCTAAGTTGCTTCAGTCATATCTGACTCTTTATGAACCTATGGACTGTAGTCCGCCAGGTTCCTCTGTCCGTGGGATTCTCCAGGCAAAAATACTGGAGTGGCTTGCCATGCCCTCCTCCAGGAGATCTTCCTGACTGAGGGATCAAACCTGCAGTTCTTACGTCTCCTGGATTGGCAGGTGGTTTTTTTTTTTTTTTTTTTTTTACCACTAACACCACCTGGGAAGCCCTAAAAGAACCATAATCTTTGGGTATTCCATCTGGGGAACAGCTTCATTTTTCCAAAAACAAGTATGGTGGAATATATATTAAAGCATCCACTTTTGCCTGTGCTATGCACTTACAGGGGGACATACTTTTAATATGCAAACCAAAAGCAGTGACTTGTTTATGAATAAAAACACATTCATATCAAGGATTGTAACTTACAATGCAATAACCTCTCACAGATCCCTTTGGCATTTTAGTTTCCTCCTTGTACTGTCCTTTTAATAGATGAAATCATATTTGCAAATTACCCTCCCTGACAATTGTAAATTCTTCTCTCTCTCTCCCTTGGATTGAAGGAAGTTCCCTCTTCTCTACTGATGAATAATTAATGTTTAATAACTGCTATTTCTTCAACCCTTCAACTAGGACAGACTGCTTTACATATGGTGTGAGGGGTAAAAAAGGAACAGAGAGAAGTAAGCACAAAAGGAAGAAGTAGTGGTTAGTAGGTTGCTGAGAAAGTTCTCAAAAGTTTGCAAATTGAAAAGATTGGAAAATGAGCAATTCTGTGCAAATGTCTGGTTTCTTTTCTTTGACAGTTCCAGGAAGAAGAAGAAGAAGAAAAAAATCTACAACTTCTGTTCTTGCTTTATGATTTCCAGGCAAGGTTAGCTCTCTTGGTCAGTAAACAAGAAGAGTCATAAATATCTATCCAAGATATCCAAGCCCCTTCTCTCTAATGCTACAAGAGTGTGGCTCCCATCACTTGAGGCCAAGGGAGCACTCATCTGTACTCTAATCGCCTGCCTGTCATTCTGTGCGACCAGGGTCTGTCTGTCTGCCCTAAAAGGCAACCCTACCTGCTGAGAAATGCTAATGAGGGGGGAGTAAGAGCCCTTCAAAGGGAAGGACAGGTTATACAGGGGGCTATTGATGGAACATTGTCTATGCCATCAGTCTCCCAGGGGTTTGGCAATTGAGAGGGCAAAGAGAATCTTATAGATAAATCTATGATCCATGTCCGGAATAAAGTAGTATTCTTGTGATCAACCTCTGCTTTCAATATCCAACCGTGTCATTTAGTTTCAGCTTCAGATTAAGCAGGTGCCTTAAATATTTCAACCTACAATGTTTTGTCCTTCAATCCATGATGGAAAGAAAGTCCCCTAACACTAACACTAATGTGGTAAAGAGAAGAGCCTTGCTCTCCACACAAGTTTCAATCTACTGAAAGTAGAAATTACTCTTTTATTCATAAAATATTGACAGCACTCTTTTGGTATCAGGGAGCATGGACCAAGTTATGTGACCTTAAATGGAAATGGGGAATTATTATTAAAAAAAAAATTACTTTTAGAAAACAAACTGGCATCAGAAATCGGGATGCTGCGGGAACCTCAACACTAATCTGCCTCTGAAACCAGGCAGATGCCTCCACCAGTGACCTGTGTCCTTGGACAAGACACTCCACTTTCTTATTCTTCAGATTCCTCATATTAAAATGAGATTAATTTATTTTCTCATAAGATTTTGTGATGATTAAATGAGTTAACATATTCAAAGGGCTTGGAACTATGTCTGAAATTTACTAAACATTCAAATAGTAGCTATTTTTGTTGCTATTGTTGTTGCTTATTTCAGTCTATTTGCCCACATATTTTGATTTCTATTTTGTTTCTTTCATAAAAAGCCCCAGTCTGAAATTATCTTATTTACATAATCATTTATTTGTATAACATCTGCCATCTCTGCTAGTATGTAAGTTTCTTTACAACCTCAAGGACAATGGGAGTCTTGTGTGCTTTGTCTGCTGGTGCAGAGAACTCTCAGCTTGCTTCTTACCCAGACTTGTACACTGGAAGCAGTAACTGTGTCTCATCTCCAGGGCTGATTCTATCTCCCTAGCTAAAAGCTGCACTTCCCGCCCCATGGAGGGGAGCTCCTTGAGCCTCAACTGTAAGGATAAATCAATCAGAATTCATTTGGTTTAAAATCAGACTGACTGAGAAGACAACCATATATAATGCTTGAAGTTCTGCCCGTTGGAAGGATTTCCTTCATCATTTTCTTTCAAGAACAATCCTAGTTGGGGTTGTAATGCTATAGTGGTTCATTTCCAATTAATTTCAGCATTTTGTACAAAGTCATCATGAAACAGGCACTAGTTTTTCTTCTTTAGTTAACTAGTTATAAGGAACTCAACATGAAGCTGTAGGTATGGACTGAGAGAGAGGAGGAAATGAGGCAAAAGTTGCTGCCATAGCAACCTGAGCTACCTGCTCATACAACCTACTTATGTCTGCTTGAATCCAGTCTTTTTTTTTTCCTCTTAAGGATGCACACTATGATTATCCAACATCAGGTGGTTCAGATGGTAAAGAAACTGCCTGTAATGCCGGAGATCCAGGTTTGATCCCTGGGTCGGGAAGATCCTCTGGAGTAGGAAATGGCAACCAACTCTAGCATTCTTCCTTGGAAAACTCCATGGGCAGAGAAGCCTGATGGGCTACAGTCCATGGGGTCACAAAGAGTCCGACACAACCGAATGACTAACAGTTTCCCTTTCAGTTCATGAGGAGAAGTTCAGATTGTGTGGTCACTTAATGCCCCCCAGTTAAGCATTTGATTTCCAGTAAGAGCACGTAACAACTTTGATGCTGCTTCTCAAAAGAAGAGTTACCTGAAGAGCTGTCTCCAGAAAAGGGTATATAGTGTTGCTCTAAACTCTTAGGCTCCTGTGTTGTAATTCTCCTTTCCTGGCTCTTCAGATGCCCCATGCAACATTCTTATTTGCCACAGTCACTTCAGGCAGCATCAGATCTTCTGGATCGTACCCCTCACACAGTTGAGTGGCCTCTCGCTCCGGGCCTCTCTCAGAACTGACAGTCGTTTGGGCTACTCAGTGACCGGGTCAGAGGAGCATACTTAAATGTGAAAGACAGTGCCTCAAAATAAAAACAAAAATGTACCAACCATTTTGCCTCTTCTTTGGTGATAAGGGGGGGTGCAAGTTGCAATAATTTGGCTTTGCCTCTGCCAATGTCCTGAAATGGGTGTGACGATATCATCTAACTTATAGCTTTGGGAGAAGAACTTGAGCTACTTGGCACAATGAGTGGCATTGAATAGCGGCTTAATAATTATTAGCTCTTATGATGATGGGGGTGATGATGATTCTGTTTATCATTGTTACTATATTTGAAATTTCAGCAAGACTGCATAGTGAAGGCCTTTTCAGACCTTTAAAACCTTTCCTTCTTCCCACTCCTTACCACTGAACAATGCAATAAACAGAGTCAGAAAGGAATAGAGACCATATCTGAGGTAGTCACAATTGTATTCATATCTCATAAAGAGCAGCTATCAAATTCAAGAAGCCTGCTTAGATCTCTGCTGTCAAGTTAATGGACAGGAATTGCAATTAGAGCCAGCAGACCAGCAGGGGGAGCTCTCACATCCTGTGACGGTAGTGGAGCCTGACCAGGAAGAGAAGGAGGAAGTCTTTCTTCTGGCAAGACTCAGCAGCTAATGAAGTCCTGGACTCTGTTTACTCTAGCCCTCTCAGCTTCCTTTCCATATCTAGAAGCATTCTCCTTCCCTTGCTGTATGGGGACTTACATGTGACTCACCACGGTTGCAGACCCCGAACTGTAATTCTTTCCTGATTCTGAATAAACCCATCTTTGCTGGAGAAGTATCTGGTGGCCTATTTGTACCAGGTCAATAGTACAAACTGCCTTTATATGTTCAAATCATTTCATATGTATTACATTCTTGTGAAGTCCTAGACTTTTTTTTTTTTTTTTTAGCAAGAAAGTGACAAGAAGTGAAGTATGTCCTTGGTGCATACTTGCTGAGTATATTTGGGTGAATGTGTATGCAGGGTAAGGGTGTGGGGACAGTTGGGGGAACTGCCAACTCCACCCCCAGGAGGACAAAGGCCTTTGGGTTCCTAAATACCAAACCCTCTGTAACTCTAGGAAGAATATGTAAGGTATAGTTTAGGCCGAGGCAGAAAGAGGAAAGACGACCTCAACAGGAGTAGGTTACCTTTATTCAGGCAAGGAGGGGCGACAGTGGGCCTAATGACCAGGCTGAGCGCAGAGAGGGATCAGGGAGGCTCCAAAAACATTAATCAGACAGGATGTTTTGGGTATTCTTTAGTTGAGATGGCATTTGTAGTTGGGCAGGGGGTGATAAGTCTTCTGGGCAGGTGTGGAAGGTTTCTGGACAGGGGATGATAAGTCCCAGATAGATGCAACCGGCCTGGAGCATCAGGGTGGGACCTAAAGTTCTGTTTTGTTTTCTCTGAAGTTAGATGATTCAGCAAGGGCCTTTGAAACTGTTATTTTTCTTTCTAGGCCCAAAAGACTCCTTCAGAATAAACATGACTTTATGTGTTTCTGTAGGCTGAGGCCTTCCTAATAGAAAATTCAATTTGCTACTTTCAAAAAAGGAAGGAATACTTTCAGTTTAGAAGGTATGAAATGGAAATCAGTTCAGTTCAGTTCAGTTGCTCAGTCATGTCTGACTCCCTGTGACACCATGGACCACAGCATACCAGGGTTCCCTGCCCATCACCAAGTCCCAAAGCTTACGCAAACTCATGTCCATCGAGTTGGTAATGCCATCCAATCATCTCATCCTCTGTCATCCCCTTCTCCTCCCGCCTTTAATCTTTCCCAGCATCAGGGTCTTTTCAAATGAGTCAGTTCTTTGCATCAGGTGGCCAAAGTATCGGAGCTTCAGCTTCAGCTTCAGTCCTTCCAATGAATATCCGTTACTGATTTCCTTTAGGATAGACTGGTTGGATATCCTTGCAGTCCAAGGGACTCTCAAGAGTCTTCTCCAACACCACAGTTTAAAAGCATCAATTCTTCAGCGCTCAGCTTTCTTTATAGTCCAACTCTCACATCCATACATGACCAGTGGAAAAACCGTAGCTTTGACTAGATGGTCCTTTGTTGACAAAGTAATGTCTCTGCTTTTTAACATGCTGTCTAGTTTGGTCACAGCTTTTCTTCCAAAGAGTAAGTATCTTTTAATTTCATGGCTGCAATCACCATCTGCAGTGATTTTGGAGCCCCCCCAAAATAAGACTCTCACTGTTTCCATTGTTTCCCCATTTATTTGCCATGAAATGGAATCTATTTGCCATGCAATGGAAATATCTCCTGCCACATCAACAAACGAAAAACAAGAAATGTCACAACAAGTGATTTATGGCCTTCGAAAGTCAATGAAGACTCCCAAAACTGTACCCTCACCCCCAGTGGTGATTGCTGAGGAGTGGGGGGGGAGGAGGTGGGGGGGTTGGGCATGGCCGGAAGCAGCTGTGGCAGTGTCTGCCACACCTGCCACTCCTTAAGGTGAATAAAGAAACAGGATTTGGCCCCAGATAGCTAAGGTGCATATGAAAGGAATGAATCCAGTGAGCCCAGAGGCTTGCTTCCCAGACATAGAATGCTGAATTCCTTAATAGCTGATCTTGGATGTTCAGACTGCTCCCTTTGTTGCAAACTTGTATATAACCTGATTCCCACTCCCACCTCCTTGGAGCAGTTTTCTCAGAGCTACTGAGATGATGGCTCCCTGGCTCAGAGTCCTAACTAAACATTCCTACCAAATAAAACAACTCTCCACTGTTAGGTTTTGACTATATTTTTTTAGTTGACAAGGAAAAAGCAGTGGTAGACCTGGACTGAGAATAGGTGGAGGAAGAGAAACAGGCTTTGGGTCAAGGAGAGAGGTGGTCACCTGCTCCTGAACAGATGGCTCTCCTGAGTATCTCTCTCACACTGCTTCCAGGTTCTGTGTCCCAGGACATCCCAAGATCAATTAGCCATAGGCTCCACTCCCGGGTGGGGCATCTTGAAAGTGTCCAGCAGTGACGGACACTGCTAAATGGACAATGATGGACACTAGCAGTGGTGGACAGATGCTGAAACAGAGGACCCACCCTAGAGGTACTCTTTGCAAGGAAGCACTCCTGCCACATGAGTGATATCATCATCACTCACAGGCTTCAGTGCACTGAACACCACTTACCTGTGGAACTTGAACAGGACATATCCCAGGAAACTTGCAAGCCCTATGGAATCACTAGAAAACCTGGGGGTGGAGGAGCTGGAGTGCATGTGAAAGCAAGTCTTGGCAGAAAACTGCCTCAGCTAGAAACCTTTTTTCTTGTTATTTTTATCAAAGCTACATTGTAACTAATTTTTAAGCCAAGGCCCCACCTCCCACCCCACCCCTTACCCTGGGCTCTACTCATCTCCAGGCTTAGCACCTCTTTCAAACCATTTGATCACACAATACTTTGTTGGTTCTTTCCTAGATCAAAAAGTAGAAATGAAGACTAAGTAATTAATAGAAAACCAGATCTTTTCCCTAGCTTCCTCTTCAGTAATCTTGCAAACTCTGTGACCAAACTAGCAACTAGAGGAAGATCACAAGATGTCAATGGGCCTGCACACAGAGGGGGATGGTGAGGACTCTGATCCCCTATCTCAGTGATTAACTGCAATCACTTCCCTTTTTTTCTTTAAAACTTTCATGGTCCAACAGAGTCTTTGGAGATGGTTTCTGGGGGACACTGAGTCCCCTATCTTCCCAGATTGCTGGCATTTTGATTAAAAGGACCTTCCCGTTTTACCAATGTCTTTCTTTCTTGAGGTTTTATTTTCTGAGCAGTGAGCAACCAGACCTAATTTGGTAATGCATACACTCTGGAGGTGAATGGAAACAATTTGGTGCACACTGAGTATGGGACAGACAGACAGATATTCCTTTCCCAATCTTTTATTTCATATATGTGTCAGGTACTAGTTTAAATGTTTTTACATAGCAATGTTTAATGGAGAAGTTGAGATTTCTGCTCAAGGTGAGAAACAATCAGCCTTAGAGCGTATGAGTGTGTTTGCAGGCTGTGGGCAGAGTTGAAACTACCTACAAGGAACCACATGGAGCATAAACAAGTGATAGATGAGAAGCATGCTGTTGAGAGACATCAAGTAAGTTTTTGATCTTACCAGGAAAATAGAAGATATGTCATTCTTTACGTCAGCTTTATTCAACACAACACAGCCAGGAAGATATGACTTACCTATATAGCACAGTCCATGAGACTGTACCTAAGCAATGCATGACAAGTTATTTCAGCCATGTTCAATTCTTTGAGACACTATGGACTGTGGCCCACCAGGCTCCTCCATCCACGGGGATTCTCCAGGCATGAGTACTGGAGTGGGTTGCCATGTCCTCCTCCAGGTGATCTTCCCAACCCAGGGACTGATCCCACGTGTCTTATATCTCCTGTATTGGCAGGTGGATTCTTTACCACTAGCGCCACCTGGCAAACCCAAATAAGCAGTAGTTGAAATGAACCCGCCCCCACCCCCCAACCAGAGACATAAACTAGGGAGATTATAATATTATATAATATTATTATAATCGAAAAAGCAAGAGAGTTCCAGAAAAACATCTATTTCTGTTTTATTGACTATGTCAAAGCCTTTGACTGTGTGGATCACAATCAACTGTGGAAAATTCTGAAAGAGATAGGAATACCAGACCACCTGACCTGCCTCTTGAGAAATCTGTATGCAGGTCAGGAAGCAACAGTTAGAACTGGACATGGAACAACAGACTGGTTCCAAATAGGAAAAGGAGTACGTCAAGGTTGTATATTGTCACCCTGCTTATTTAACTTATATGCAGAGTACATCATGAGAAATTCTGGGCTGGAAGAAGCACAAGCTGAAATCAAGATTGCCGTAAAAAATATCAATAACCTCAAATATGCAGATGATACCACCCTTATGGCAGAAAGTGAAGAGGAGCTAAAAAGCCTCTTGATGAAAGTGAAAGAGGAGACGGAAAAAGTTGGCTTAAAGCTCAACATTCAGAAAATGAAGATCATGTCATTTGATCCCTTCACTTCATGGGAAATAGATGGGGAAACTGGAAACAGTGTCAAACTTTATTTTTTGGGGCTCCAAAGTCACTGCAGATGGTGACTGCAGCCATGAAATTAAAAGATGCTTTCTCCTTAGAAGGAAAGTTATGACCAACCTAGATAGCATATTCAAAAGCAGAGATATTACTTTGCCAACAAAGGTCTGTCTAGTCAAGGCTATGGTTTTTCCAGTGGTCATGTATGGATGTGAGAATTGGACTGAGAAGAAAGCTGAGTGCCAAAAAACTGAACTGATGCTTTTGTATTGTGGTACTGGAGAAGACTCTTGAGAGTCCCTTGGACTGCAAGGAGATCCAACCAGTCCATCCTAAAGGAGATCGGTCAGAGGTGTTCATTGGAAAGACTGATGCTAAAGCTGAAACTCCAATACTCTGGCCACCTCATGTGAAGAGTTGACTCACTGGAAAAGACCCTGATGTTGGGAAAGATTGGGGGCAGGAGGAGAAGGGGACGACAGAGGATGAGATGGCTGGATGGCATCACCAACTCGATGGACAAGAGTTTGAGTGAACTCCGGGAGATGGTGATGGACAAGGAGGCCCGGTGTGCTGCAATTCATGGGGTTGCAAAGAGTCGGACACGACTGAGTGACTGAACTAAACTGAACTGAATGAGATACCAAGTCTCACGTTTCTGGATGACTTTCGACTACTTTAGCTACATTGTTGATCTATATTTAAGCAAATCTATAAACAAGAGAACAATTTCACTTCCTTAGAACCCACTGCATAGTAAATGGCAATTAGCAAATATCAGTGTCCTTGGCTTCCCCTTTTTAAAATCTTCTGGGCCATGCTTATTGGTGCCACTGTGGACAGCCTCTGTCCTCAGATCCAAGCACAACTGTCAATTTCCAAGAGAAACTTCCTTGGAGTCTCCTGGAACAGGACTCCATGCTGCTCTGGTTCTTGCTGCAGCTTCTAGGTGAGTGGGCACCCCAGAGCAGAACCTGGATGGGATGGATCGCTCAGCCTCCTCAGAACACTCAGCTCAGATGCCCATAGAAACTTCCCTTGGACTTTGCACTCAGACATTCTCTAGAGTTAGAAGGGACTGGGTGTGCTTTACTTGGAATGTGGGCCCTTATCTTCTTAAATGAGAATTTAACAGCATGTCAAAATAAAATTGATGACAATAGAAATGCTAGTGTTTGTTGAGTGCTCACCAGTAATTCGTATCCTCCTGTGTATGCTCACTCGCTCAGTCATGTCCAGCTCTTTGTGACCCTAGAGACTAGCCTGCCAGGATCCTCTGTCCATGGAATTTTGCAGGCAAGAATACTGGAGCAAATTGACATTTTCTACTCCAGGATATCTTCCCAACCCAGGGATTGAATTTGCATCTCTTGTGTCTCCTGCATTGGCATGTGGAGTGCCACCTGGGCTCCTCATTAGCAATTTGCTTGTATTAAGTATTTTCATCTTACACTAACTACTACCAACTAGAATTTGTATCAAAATTGAAGAATTTGTAAATCTGTTGTTCTTATATAATAATCCACACCAAAATGCCAGATAAAAATAAACGGTGACAACAGGTGCCAAAGGTATTAGAATAGGTATTAAAAATCAATGAAGCGAAAGTGATAGTTGCTCAGGCGTGTCCAACTCTTTGCAAAACCCACCAGGCTCCTCTGTCCATGGAATTCTCCATGCAAGAATACTGGAGTGGGTCGCCATTTCCTACTCCAGGAGATCTCCCCCCAGGGATCAAACCTCAGTCTCCTGCTTTGCAGGCAGATTCTTTACCATCTGAGCCACCATGGAAACCCATATGAAAAATCAATATCTATTCATAAAATAAGTATTTCAGAAGATTACTTACTTAACATAACAAAGAATGCTCATTCTAGATTGAAAGTCAATATTATACATAACAGAACAGCACTAAAATTGCCATTCAACCTGGAGCTAGAACCAAGATGCTTGCTATCATTGTTATTTGTTATAGTTTTTAAATTCTGCCAAAACACTAACATTGATAGCAAAAGTAAGAGGTGTACACATTGGAAGGCAAGATTTAAAATATATTATCCACACTTATTTGGCACTTGCTTGTGTTACAAACTATACAGCTTCTATTCCTGATTATATCATCTATGTGGTATAGTTAGAAGTACACACATATGAATTAATTAATTAGGAGGATTCAAGATAAACATCCAAAACAGTGACACCCTTGAAAATTATCAAATACTACTTTCAGATTATAGTGAAGAAATTCCATCTAAAATAGCCATAAAAGTGAAAGAATAGGAGTGATAAAAATGTTTTTTGACTTATAAAAGGAAATCTATAAAACTGTACAAAGAAAACTTCAATGAATGAAGACATGTCATTAGTCTAGATAGGAACACTAAAGTAGAAATGTTATAAAGATGTCAGTCCTCCCCAAGTTGATTTATAGATTCTATATAATTTCAAACAAGCTACCTGCAGAATTTTTCCTTATAACTCAATAAAATATTCAAAAATTTATCTGGAAAAATTTATTGGTGAGAATATCAAAGAATAGTTTTTTTTTTTTTTTTTTTAAGAATAATGTTGGAAATCTAGTTCATAACATTTTAAAAATAGATTGTTGAACAATATAGAAAGATGAGAAGAAGGCAATGGCAACCCACTCCAGTATTCTTGCCTGGAAAATCCCATGGACGGAGAAGCCTGGTAGGCTGCAGTCCATGGGGTCACTAAGAGTCAGACACAACTGAGCGACTTCACTTTCACTTTTCACTTTCATGCATTGGAGAAGGAAATGGCAACCCACTCCAGTGTTCTTGCCTGGAGACTCCCAGGGACGGGGGAGCCTGGTGGGCTGCCATCTATGGGGTCGCACAGGGTCGGACACGACTGAAGTGACTTAGCAGCAGCATAGAAAGATGGTATTGTGGGTATAGGATATAAGTATAGGTCACTGGAAAATAACAGAAATCTAGAAATACATTTAGTTACATATTAGCTTAATTTATCATAAACAGACATCATCACACAAGAGATATTTACAGATTCCACTGTAAATTTTAAAATAAACCAGATAATTGAGATAAGTGTATTTTTTAAATTCTCAAAAACGTGTTGGAAAATGAGTTAAGGCTATTTTAGATTTTTATACAAGTTATGTTCTTCTAAATACTGAAGTAGTAGAAAATTCTGATAAGATTTTATAAAATAAACTTTTAATATTTCTGCATTATGATAATAATATAACTATAACAAAAATGAGTGCAGCCTTTGAAAAATATTTGCAGTAAATAAGACTAGGAGTTGAGATAGGATGCAAAGTATTCATATAAGTTGGCAAGAAAACTTGAAAATGTTTTGGGTAAATGGATAAAGATCATGATGATCTGCTAAAAATTACTTCCTCCAGCAACTGCTTCCTTGACCATCAGCCTCACAAAAAGCACTGTCTGTCCCTAAAACCTAGCTGAGTCCCTGGCCCATAGTTGGCACTCAGTTAATGTTTCCTATATGAATGAATAAATCCACTCAGGAAACACAGACTGAAACATGGCAGTTTATAGTCATTAAATCTGCAACAACAACAACAACCCCAGAAGGCTAAATGCTAATTTCCCAGTGTGGGAAGATTGAGGGAAGCAGGTGTAGTCATATACTGCTCTTGGCAACAGAAGTGGTAAAGCATGTTTGGAAAGCCAGCTAAAAAATGACATCCATGTTGACCTAGTAATCCCAGGTCTGGGAATCTAAAATAAATGGGTAAGCATGGAGAAGATAATATATACAATGGTGATTTCATTGTATTTATTATGATATAATATTGAAGTAATGATAGCAAAATTCTAAAATATATCTTAACAGGTGCTAAAATTAGGTTAAGCAAATATACATACAAGAAAAATGTCTGGAAGGAAATAGTGAAACCTAATAAGCTGTGGAAGTGAAAGTACACATGGACTGTTTTATTATTTTTCATATAAATAATATTGAAGAGGAACTAAAAAGCCTCTTGATGAAAGTGAAAGAGGAGAGCGAAAAAGTTGACTTAAAGCTCAACATTCAGAAAACGAAGGTTGTGGCATCTGGTCCCATCACTTCATGGGAAATAGATGGGGAAACAGTGGAAATAGTGTCAGACTTTATTTTGGGGGGCTCCAAAATCACTGCAGATGGTGACTGCAGCCATGAAATTAAAAGATGCTTGCTCCTTGGAAGAAAAGTTATGACCAATCTAGATAGCATATTCAAAAGCAGAGACATTGCTTTGCCGAATAAGGTCCGTCAAGTCAAGGCTATGGTTTTTCCTGTGGTCACGTATGGATGTGAGAGTTGGACTGTGAAGATGGCTGAGCACCGAAGAATTGATGCTTTTGAACTGTGGTGTTGGAGAAGACTCTTGAGAGTCCCTTGGACTGCAAGGAGATCCAACCAGTCCATTCTGAAGATCAGCCCTGGGATTTCTTTGGAAGGAATGATGCTGAAGCTGAAACTCCAGTACTTTGGCCACCTCATGCGAAGAGTTGACTCACTGGAAAAGACTCTGATGCTGGGAGGGATTGGGGGCAGGAGGAGAAGGGGACGACAGAGGATGAGATGGCTGGATGGCATCACGGACTCGATGGACGTGAGTCTGGGTGAACTCCGGGAGATGGTAATGGACAGGGAGGCCTGGCGTGCTGTGATTCATGGCGTCGCAAAGAGTCGGACATGACTGAGAGACTGAACTGAACTGAACTGAATATCTAAATATTTGAAAAATGATGAGTTTCAATTCTGATAATAGGCTAAGCATTTTTACTCTGATATATTCCTGCAATTTTGCAAAACTACCTAAATGATCTTTTCTTATTCAGTAAAAGAGGGAAGTTTTATACTCACTTCTGTGTCCTTAACAATTCTCTCTCTTCCCACTGTCATGGCCCTATCACACTGTATTGTGATTCCTTACCAATTTAGCATCTCCTCCATTAGACTGTAATCATTTTGAAGGTAGGGGCAGTGTTTTATTCTTGGTATCTCTGATATTTAGACCCACTCTTGGCACAGGAAGTGTTTACCAAATGCTTGTTGAATGAATGGGTGAGTGAAGAAGGAAGTTGCCTCTACTGAGTACAAAGGGACAATCCCTCATACGAGGACTTGGTGAGATCAGACTTCTGCTAAACCCTCCTCTGGACACAAAAGTCAAACCAGAAAGCAGGTAGGGAAGCAGGTAGGGGAGATCAGTGCCGAGGAAAGGAAGGGCTAGAGGTCTTTCTCCACTATCCTTCCTGCCTCCGTGCTATTCTAAACCAGCATCTGGGACTAAACACACACACACACAACAGAACTGCTGAGTAGCCAAAAGGCTCTGATAAAGAACTTGAAGAGGTCCATCAGTTGTTTGGGTAGGGACAGGGTGACACAGAAAAGGCACAGAAAGGCAGAGGAACTGTGAGTGTGCAGTGAGGAAGGGATCCCTGTGCTGTGCCCATTTCTCACATCTCTCTCTCTCTATCGCAGTTCCTGGCTGACGAGAGTCCTGTAAGTTCATCTCTGTTTCTTCTTCGTGGCCTTGAAGTTATGGCCAGCACAGGAGCCTGGGGAAGTTGCAGCCTTCTCCCCACAGCTGCAGGAACGTGTCCTCCTTTCCTCTAGCCCCAGTCGTTCTAGTCCTTCTACGTCTCCGTTCTTGACACCTTCCTGCTCTGCTCTGCTCAAGAGCTGGCTCTTTGACCTCTTCTGCAGGAAGAGGAGGACAAACCTTATAAAGGAAAGGCAGGCAAGCAGACAATGTCTTACCTGTCTGCAGGTGCACTAAGGCTCCTGGGCGGGGGAGCCCCAGCTGGAAGTCCCTATTAGGAGCAGGAAGGCAGCTCTGAAAGAAATATTCACAGGCACAATCTCACTCAAATCTTTGATTCAGGCTCAGGACAAACTCCTGTCTTTTCCATCATTTTTACCTACAAACTCAGTACTCCATACTGACCTTGTTTCAACTTCTTATTTTCTTGTCTGAACAAGAATCAGAAGTGTTTTGGGTGTGGGAGAAGAAACTGCTTACTCATTTGCCTGATTCATTTCAGACGCTGATAAAGATTCATGAAAGAAAGTCCCAGAACTACCCCAGAGCAATGTGGGCTCATTACTTCCTTGGCAACTACCGAGCAGAGGGTGAGGGTTTTGGCAGCCTTCTCAAGCATAGAGCATGGTTTAGTAGAAAGACTATGGTCCTAAAATTTAAGTTAGATCCCACCTTTGCTGCATTCTAGTTCTGTGACCATCGGCAAAAAGGTCTGAACCTCCACTCATTTACATGCTTACAAATTAGACGTGATGATAATGACCCCATAGTTATTTGTGAGGCCTCAACGACCTCACATAAAGCGTGTAACAGGTGTCTGGTGCCTAGTGGAAACTTGATTCATGTCAGGTTCTTTCCATCAGTCGCCCAATCAGGAGCTGTGCTATCTTGCATTCTCCGTGGACCATGGCAGTGGTAACAATGACATGCAAAGCATCTCTCTATCCTGGAACAGAGAGAGGATGAGGAGCCTAAGAACGAAGATGGACTAGTAATTTCCTTTCAAACACTATTCAAGAGGCACATGCTGGAAAGCACCAGTTGTTCGGTCGCTGCTGCTGCTGCTGCTGCTAAGTCATGTCCAACTCTCTGCGATCCCATGAACTGCAGCATGCCATGCTTCCCTGTCCTTCACTATCTCTGAGTTTGCTCAAACTCATCTCCATTGAGTTGATGATGCCATCCAACCATCTCATTCTCTGTCACCCCCCTTCTCCTCCTGCCCTCAATTTTTCCCAACATCAGGGTCTTTTCCAATGAGTCAGCTCTTGCATTGGGTGGACAAAGTATTAGAGACTCAGCTTCAGCATCAGTCCTTCTGATGAATATTCAGAGTTGATTTCCTTTAAGAAATGTTATAACCTGAGCTTGAGTCCCAGTGACCCCGTGCACCCAGGAGTCTCTTCAAGTGAGGGAGAAGAGGGTCAGACTTCAGAAATCACCTGCTCCTGAGCAAAGGATCAAATTCATGAGGAAAAAAGCAAAACTGTCATTGAATAGACTGTGAATACATAGGTTTTGTGAGGAAAGTGAGTGCAAGATATCACCACGCACATGGACTATGGAAAATCAGGGAATGAATTGAGTGTCTGCTGTCTGTTGCAGGCTGGCTGATTCTTTAAGTCTGTCGCTCTATCTTTGAAAAAGACGGAGTGATTCTGAGATGCTAGGGAAGGGAGGGAGGGGAACTGAATGAAATGTTTTACTACAAGGATGGGAAAAAACTTGCTGCTTTTACAAGGAATCAATCTTTTTAGCGTACCAAAACCAGTCTCCAGAAACAGTGGCCTATATATTAATAACTGCACTGTTTTCTGGAGAATGTTATGTGTCTCTATGGGAAAGGATTTCAAACCTTGTAAAGATCAAAGTTCAAGGTAATGATTACACTCCAGGTATAGCAGTGAAAGTGAAACTGAAAGACATTCAGTTGTGTCTAACTCTGTGTGACTCCAGGGACGATAGCCTGCCAGGTTCCTTTGTCCATGGAATTTTGCAGGTTAAAATACTGGGGTGGGTAGTCGTGCCCTTCTCCAGGGGATCTTCCCAACCCAGGGATGGAACCCGGGTCTCCTGCATTGCAGGTAGATTCTTTACCATCTGAGCTACCAGGGAAGCCCAAAGGATCAGAGTTCAAGGTGATGCCTATTCTCCAGGTATAGCAGGGTTGGGTGCAAACAAAGCTGGTCAAGGAGGACAGAAGGAGAGGGTATGTTTATCAAACTTTGCTAGAAAGCCAGAAGTAGAAGCTATGATAATTCAGTTGTGTCAGGGAGACGGGTGGGAATGTTATTGACTTGATTCTGTGAGATCTATTAGGTAGTGCCGAGGACACAGATGAGTCTCTCCAGGTGTTCTGACCCTCGCTGCCCTGAGATTTTATTCTCTTTAGAGCTGCTGCCAACTCCTGTGCTGATAGCCAACACCCTCTGGCTCACCACAGGGAGTCCAGTAACCCTGATCTGAGACTCTGCTCTTTTCAGAGTCAGACGCCCAACTTCAACTTCATCTCTTCAGAGAAGTCTAGGACCTGGTGTCAGGCTGTGCAGCCCCCCAAAGCTCCAGATTGCTTCCAGGTGAAGAGAAGACGCAGGGTCTTCCTGGTACGAGGCACAGACAGAGGCTTCCTGGGTCTGCAAACAGAGTCAGAGGTCCCAAATTCACATGTGGAGTGAGTTTTGGTGAAAAGGACGTTGGGTCTGGAAAAGAGAGGCAGAGCAGGGGGCTGTTCAGCCCTTAGTTCCTTCTTTTCCCATAAGGTAGGAATGGGGGTCTGTTGTAGAGAGATACTGATGCTATCTTGTGTCCCTCTCATTTGTAATAGTGCTTTAGGACTGAAACAGTTTTCAAGAGACTTTAAGAACCGCAGAACCTTGGCAGGTATACCACATTCCTCTTGTAAAATAGTCAGATGGATACTGTGTGTGTGCTTAGTCATTTAGTCGTGTCTGAGTCTCTGCGACCCTATGGACTGTAGCCCTCTAGACTCCTCTGTTCATAGGATTCTCCAGACAAGAATACTGGGGTGGGTTGCCATTTCCTCCTCCTGGGCAGATATATACTAGGTGCCTATAATTATGCTATAGAGGCTGTAAAAGGAGCTGACAGCCAGAGAATAGCTTAGCAGCAAATCCAACACAATAGAATTTGAAAGAACATAGAGACTCATTTTATATTGGGGCAATTAGAGAAGACAGTACTGAAGCAGGGGTCTTGAAGTAGGTCTGAAAAGATGGGAAAAAAGCAATTTATCATCTTGTGTGATGTCACCTTAAAGGAAGGCTAATATTTTCCATTTCCTTCCTAGTTCTCAACACAAGACTTCTACCCACTGTCACCAAACACAAACTCAAGGACTTTTCCCTGGAACTGCCCACTCTGGCCCCCTAGAGGAATCAGACTCCTGAAGTGAGCACCTTATGAGATGAGAAACCTCATGGGACTGAAGGCTGGGAAGTGAAGAACTTGCCTCCCACGGAAATATACTCAGAATTGACAATCACCATCTTCAATTCTGTCTGCAAATATCTGTTTTCTGATCTTGCTCAAAATTGCCGATTCTATCTGCTGTCACGTTTAGGGTGATACCAACCACTTCAGCCTTGATGTTCCCCAGAGTCAAGTCATATCTGCTGTCTCCTGTTTGCACAGGGATCATGTGTCTTATGTCCCCATGGAAACTGCCCCAGAAGGCAGATGATTGAAGGGAAGACACTGGTCCTTGTCTGCTCCATGTCTGAAGGCACAGGGGAAACCACTTTTTTCTGGCACAGAGGAGATGTGAAGGAGAGTTTGGGGATGAAAACGTGGCATTTCTAGGGAGCAGAGCTGGAAATACTGGTTATCACCACGTTGTGGGGGATGCGGATAGGCTGGAGGGTACAACTCTACAGCTGACGACAGTTATGGCCTCATCCAGACTGAGGCAGGAAATATCCGTGTGAAAGATGAGATCCCACAGTTCAAACAGAGGTTCTCAGATAAGGCTCAGGGATCCTATAAGATCGTGAGAACACTTTAAGGTGCTCATAGCAACCAGAGCTATGAAGAGCTAAACCTTTTCTGACAAAAACAGACCTTCCAAAATAAAGAGCTGCCTTAGGGGAGCTACAAATCTGGTAGAAAAAGAAGATAGTAAGGTGGAAGACTTCCCTGGTGGCTCAGACGGTAAAGCATCTTCCTACAATGCAGGAGACTCAGGTTCAATCCCTGGGTTGGGAAGATCTCCTGGAGAAGGAAATGGCAACTCACTCCAGTATTCTTGCCTGGAAAATCCCATGGACAGAGGAACCTGATAGGCTATAGTCCATGGAGTCACAGAGAGTTGGACACGACTGAGTGACTTCACTTTTCACTTTAAGGTGGAAGAGATAGTAAGGTGAAAGAACACTGCTGCAGCCAGCAAGCCAGGGAAGGCTTCCTAGAATCCATCCTCATCGCTCTAGGGTAAATGCTTCTACACCTGTGCTGTTCAATACAGGGGCTGCTTGTCACATACGGCTTTTTAGGTTTAAATTGTTATTAGTTGCTCAGTCGTGTCCGACTCTTTGCAACCCCCTAAACTGTAGCCTTCCAGGCTCCTCTGTCCATGGGATTCTCTAGGCAAGAATATTGGAGTGGGTTCCCATCTCCTCCTCCAGGGAATCTTCCTGACCCAGAGATCGAACCCAGGTCTCCTGCATTGCAGGCAGATTCTTTACTGTCTGAATCACCAGGGAAGCCTCACATTTAAATTAGTCACTAGTCACATTTCAAGTTCACAGCAGCCATATGTGGGTAGTCTGCTGGGCAGCACAGATGTCGAACATTTCCACCATCACAGGAAGTTCTGCTGGACAGCCCTGCTCTAAGGATTAAATCTGGAATGTGGGGACAGAGGCAGGGGTAGGTGGTGAGATGTCAAGCAGAAGAGACACCCTCTAACAGCCCATTTTCCCCTTCAGGTCCAATGTGTTGCCCTGTCCTTGCCCTCAGAGCTCCAGGGACCCAGGCAGTGTCAGGGGAGGGGACATGGTGAAGCTTCACTCTGAAACCCAGAGAGGCTCTCCCCCAATCCCATATCAGTTTTATCATGAAGATGTCGCCCTGGGCAGCTCAGGCCCTTTTGGAGGAGGAGTGTCCTTCAACTTCTCTGACCACAGAACATTCTGGAAACTATTATTTGAGACTGACAATGGCCTGGGGGCCCAGTGGAGTGAGGCACCGCTATTAAATGTCATTTGTGGGTTACTTGAGCCAGGGCTATGGGATTCCCTTCTAGAGGAAAGACAAGTGTGCCAGTCAATGTGGGCTAAGTCATTTCAGTTATGTCCGACTCTTTGCGACCCCATGGACTGTAACCCATCAGCTGCCTCTGTCCATGGGATTCTCCAGGCAAGAATACTGGAGTGGGTTGCCCTTTCCTTCTCCAGAGGATCTTTCTGACTCAGGGATTGCAATGCATCTCCTGCATTGGCATTGGCAGGCAGGTTTTTTGTTTGTTTGTTTGTTTGTTGACCACTGAAGGGCGTTTGGTTAAGATTGGAATTCCTCGGAAAGTAGCATTGACATATATACGCTATCTTGTACAAAACACATAGCTAGTGAAAAGTTGTTATATAATGCAGGAAGCGCAGCCTGGTGGTCTGTGATGATGTAGAGGGCTGGAATGGCAGGAGGGGAGGGAGGGAACCTCAAAAGGGAGGGGATATATGTATAATTATGACTGATTCATGTTGTACTGCTGTTGTAGCCACGCGTTCCAGGAAACAAACTCACTCAGAAGGACAATGCAGAGAGTGGAGTGCAGTTTATTACATCGGCGGGCCCTAGGCAGAGTCTCCTCTTAGCCAAGGACCCCAACCAGTGTCTGTGAAAATCTTTTATACCCCATGTGTATGTGTCTGAACCCACCACTCCAAATTCCTTGAGACGTACATAAACCAAGGAAAATACAATCTCAATAACCCCATCATTTGTGCTCATGTGCTCAAACAGTCAAACAATTAGCCAAAAATCAATAAACCCAAGGTTACACTCCGATAGATACAGAAAAATTTATTGCCTGTCTGGAGGAAGGGGTGATTAGTGTGTTTTCTCTTAGGCGATGAGGATCTTCAAGGTTCCTCTGTCTGGAGGGGGTCTTATCCTTCTGTTGTTTTCATAGGCACTAAACACAGAGTTCAGAATCCATTGGAAAGGTGGCCGAGCATGATCAGCATGAACAGGCCTAAAATGGAGTCCAGGCCCTATGAATTCCTTCTTCACTGCAGAAACCAACACAACGTTGTAAAGCAATTTTCCTCCAGTTAAAAAATAAATTAAAAAAAATAAGTAAAGAAAAAAAAAGGAAAAAGATTAGGGTTCCTTGGGAATTCCCTCGTGCCCCAGGCCTGTGTTTTCACTGCCATGATCAATCTTCAATCCCTATTTGGGGAACTGAGATTCCACAGACCACATGGCACAGCTGAAAAAGAAAAAAAAAAAATGTTTGAAATTCCTCAGTGACTTGTACGGGAAGCAGAGACGAGAGATTGTGAAGGTTAACAGCCAGCCTCACACTAACCTGAGAGGAGTGGACTACACTTCGGGTCATCGTACAAATAACTGCACATCCCCTTCACCACTTCTAGCTAAGGCAAACCTCACTGAGACCCCTGCCCCATCCCCACCTCACACCCCTCCCCCGCAATATCCAGGATTCCAGCCCGAGTCCCAGGCCTCTATCCTCAGGGTTTACAGAGGACGAGGGCCACCTTCTGGCTGCAGTGATGGTGGTGGGGGCTGGAGGGATCTCTGCTTGGTTTACTGGCAACTGCTGCTGTTTTTTTTTTAACCTCAGGTTCCAGAGGAAGTCAGGTTTGTAACTTCTGCCTTTATTCTTTATTGCTCTCTCAGAAATGCTGCTTTGGTGGAGTAGATGGCACACAGGTAGCCTGAAAGCTGCCACCCAGTGGGTGAGACTGTCAGTTAAAGCAATTCAGCCCTCCAAGAAAGTATTGATTGCACATTTACATTTGTTTCTTCAATAGAACTCTGACAAAGTAACTCTCAGTGAGAAAGAATTTCCATGAAGACGCATAAACAGGGGGAAAACAACAGGGAGCTAGATTTTAAAACAAATAATCTGAGTATTTTAAGTACTGTCGACTATAATGGGCTTCCCAGGTGGCACAGTTGGTAAAGAATCTGCCTGCCAATGCAGGAGACACAAGAGATGTGGGTCTGATCCCTGGAGTAGGAAATGGCAACGCCCTCCAGTATTCTTGCTTTGAAAATTCATGGACAGAGGAACCTGTTAGGGTACAGTTCATAGGGCAGGAGAAGAAGAGGGCAGCAGAGGATGAGATGGTTGGATAGCATCACTAACTCAATGAACATGAGTTTGAGCAAACTCCGGGAGATAGTGAAGGATGGGGAAGCCTGGTGCAGCGCAGTCCTTGGGGTCCCAAAGAGTTGGACATGATTTAGCAACTGAATAGCAGCAATAGACTATAATACAATGGATATACTAAGTATAGTATAATTGATATTTAATTAAAATATAACATACTATACTATGTGTAATTATATATGATGATGTGTAATATAATATAGAAAGAGCTTTGGGCTTGAAGAAGAGATGAGTTCTAGCCACAGTTCTGCCAGTTGCTGAGTGGGATATATCAAAAACCTAACCAAGACAATCAGAGAAGGCAATGGCATCCCACTCCAGTACTCTTGCCTGGAAACTCCTATGGACGGAGGAGCCTGGTAGGCTGCAGTCCATGGGGTCGCTGAGTCAGACACGACTGAGCGACTTCACTTTCACTTTTCACCTTCACGCATTGGAGAAGGAAATGACAACCCACTCCAATGTTCTTGCCTGGAGAATCCCAGGGATGGCGGAGCCTGGTGGGCTGCCGTCTGTGGGGTCGCACAGAGTCGGACATGACTGAAGCGACTTAGCAGCAGCAGCAGCAGCAACCAAGACAATGATCTGATCCAAGTTTCATTTTCTTTCTCTGAAAATGGAGATATTCATGCATCTTCTCCTTGCCTTCACAGAGGCATTCTGAGTCCTTTTATATAAAATGTCTCACTCCATTTTTTCATTTAGTTATATTCCTAATTCACTTCATGAGAAAGCTGGTGACAAAAAACTATCAACAGAGGAGAATGAAGTGCAAATAGAGAATCAAGCCGATGGAAAACATAAATAGATGGAAGTTAGCTACAGCTTGCTTTCCTCAGTTTGTAATCAGAGTCCAGTCCTAGACTGCTCTCTTGGTAGCAGGAGAATTCTGGCTGCTCCAAGCCTGCTGCTTGTTTAATGCTCAGGCTCCAGATTGCTCCTGCAGAAGTCTTAAGAACTTGGGCTGAGCCGGCCTAGGGCATTAATGGCACACAACCCTCCCTTCACCAGAGTGAGGAAGGACGATTCAGCTTCACCGAGATCTCATGTGAAAGTGAAAGTGAAGTTGCTCAGTCGTGTCCGACTCTTTATGACCCCATGGACTGTAGCCTACCAGGCTCCTCCATCCATGGGATTTTCCAGGCAAGAATGCTGGAGCGGGTTGCCATTTCTTTCTCCAGGAGATCTTCCCAACCCAGGGATTGAACCTGGGTCTCCCGCATTGTAGGCAGAAGCTTTACCATCTGAGCCACCAGGGAAGATCGTTATGGTTGGCCCTAAGACCTCATGAACCAAGCACAATTGGCATGTAATGGGTGAGTGGTGCCTCTCCTGTGGGCTTCCCAGGTGGCGCTAGTGGTAAAGAATCCATCTGCAATGCAGGAGGCTTGAGTTGGATCCCTGGGTCAGAAAGATCCCCGAGAGGAGGGCATGGCAACCCATTCCAGTATTCTTGCCTGGAGAATCCCATGGACAGAGGAGGCTGGTGGAACCCTACAGCCCATAGAGATATAAAGAGCCAGGCATGACTAAGCAACTTGGCATGCATGCATGCTTCCCATCAAAATAAGGTTTCATTGGGCACACAAAGCCAGCTAAGAACTTGACAACAGACAATTAGCCATTACTACCTTGACTCCAAGAAGTCACTTTCCCCAAATTACTATAGGCTAGGTTTTTCCAGTAGTGGATGCGAGAGTTGGACTATGAAGAAGGCCGAGCGCTGAAGAATTGATGCTTTTGAACTGTGGTGTTGGAGAAGACTCTTGAGAGTCCCTTGGACTGCAAGGAGATCCAACCAGTCCATTCTGAAGGAGATCAGCCCTGGGATTTCTTTGGAAGGAATGATGCTGAAGCTGAAACTCCAGTACTTTGGCCACCTCATGCGAAGAGTTGACTCACTGGAAAAGACTCTGATGCTGGGAGGGATTGGGGGCAGGAGGAGAAGGGGACGACAGAGGATGAGATGGCTGGATGGCATCACGGACTCGATGGACGTGAGTCTGAGTGAACTCTGGGAGTTGGTGATGGACAGGGAGGCCTGGCGTGCTGCGATTCTTGGGGTCACAAAGAGTCGGACACGACTGAGCGACTGAACTGAACTGAACTGAGGTCCTTTACCCACAATAAAATAATCACATTTCTTTTTCAGTTCACCTCCCTCCTGAGAGGGTAACAGGCAGGAAGGCCAGGGGTCTCCAAATGGAGGACATAGCCTGCAAGTGTCAGACATTTTATCTCCCTTAAGCGACAGAAGGAAACAAACTAGCAATATTTTTTCTTTCTCTATACAAATTTAAAAGGAGGTTTCTCTTAAAATTCTGTGTTGCCATAATGACACCTGGTTTCACCTGAAGTTAACCATTGCCTTTTCTTATGGAAATGTTTATCTTAAGCTATGTAAATAACACTATTTGTATGGTGCTCTGCCCTTCTTCAAGGTTCAAGTTAATCCTTTTAGGGCCCAAGATAAACCATTTGGAGCCAAGATTATCCCAAAATACATCCTATGGGTGAGGGGCCTGGTGCCATTCTAAGTTTTGAGACATTCCTTTCTTTCATTAACAGACTGCTGATGACTATATAACATTCAGCTAAAGACTAGCAGGGGGGTACTCTTTCTGCCCCCTTCTGATGCCTATGTCAGAAGCTTTCTCTATCTCCTTTATACTTTAATAAAACTTTATTACACAAAAGCTCTGAGCGATCAAGCCTCGTCTCTGGCCCCGGATTGAATTCTTCTCCTCCGGGGGCCAAGAATCCCGGCGTGGTAATTCAACAACAACCTTTCATCTTGGGGGCTCGTCCGGGGTCCTTCTGGACAAGGTAAGGATGCTTGGACCTCTAGTTCTTTGTTCTCTTAGTGAACACGCTTTCTGCTGAGTTTTACTAACTGTACGGTGTGCTTGTGTGAATGAATGACATGCCCTGCGTGAAGCAAGTGAGGAGCCCTGCTCTGCGGTTCCACGGTGATCTCACACGGCTTATGGCAGAAACCTGTCGGGGGTTTATACTGACCTGCCAAGGCCAAGAGGCACCCAATGTCTTCTTTGGGAACCGGCCAGAAATGGGCAAAGCATGTGGACCGAACTCTCCTTTCTCGGTCAAACTTTTCAGTCTCTTTGACCATTTCATGACTCCTTGGGAATTAGAAGTACTAACCTAATCTATATGGACCAAATCAGTCTTTAGATACTCTGTTACAACTGGCTCAGACGGTCTATTACGGTAGGGAATATGAGGAAAAGAAAGAAAGGCAAAGAAAGACAAAGGAAAAGGCGGAAGCTTTCGTAATGGCTATGAAAAATGTTCTTAAACAGCCGGAGAAAAATGCCCAGTGGGACCCAGGTGAAAAGGGATGGGCTTGCTATTACTGTGGAAAGGAGGGGCATCTCAAGCGGGATTGCCCTCAGGCATCTAAGCCGCCCCCATGTCCGGTCTGCAAAGGACCACACTGGAAGAGAGATTGCCCTCAGAGGGGTAGGTCTCCGGGGTCAGACTCTCAAGACAATCAGGACTGAAGGTGCCCAGGGGTGCCCACACAAGCTTCCGTCCTAATTACACCTGAGGAATCGCCGGTATTAATAATTGTGGGGGCCAATCCGTCGATTTCCTTTTAGATACTGGGGCAATTTATTCTGTGTCTACTGAAGCCCCTGGCCCACTTTCTTCCCGATCCGCTTCCGTAATGGGACTGTCTGGACGAGCCAAAAGGTATTATTTCAGTTATTCTTTATCTTGCAGCTAGGATTCTGTGCTATTTTCACACGAGTTTCTGATCTTGCCAGAATCTCCCTCACCTCTTTTGGGGAGGGATATACTGAACAAGGTCCATGCCTCTGTTTTTATGAATATGGAGCCCTCCCTTTCCCTCCCTTTAGTTGAACAAAATGTAAATCCTAGAGTATGGGCTGATGGAAAATCTGTGGGTCGAGCACACAATGCTATTCCTGTAGTTGTCAAGCTCAAAGACCCACACTTATTTCCACATAAGAAGCAGTATCCACTGAAACCTGAGGTTAAGGAAGGGTTAAAACCCATCATCGAAAATTTAAAGAAACAGGGACTATTAATTCCCGTAACAGTCCTTGCAACACTCCTATTTTGGGTATAAAGAAATCAAATGGTAAATGGAGACTAGTTCAAGATTTACATATAATAAATGAGGCTGTAGTTCCTTTACACCCTGTGGTGCCTAATCTTCATACTCTATTGTCTGAAATTCCTGAACAAGCCAAATATTTCTCAGTAATTGATTTAAAAGATGCCTTCTATTCACCTAGAGTATGGGCTGATGGAAAATCTGTGGGTCGAGCACAAAATGCTATTCCTGTAGTTGTCAAGCTCAAAGACCCACACTTATTTCCACATAAAAAGCAGTATCCTCTGAAACCTGAGGTTAAGGAGGGGTTAAAACCCATCATTGAAAACTTAAAGGAACAGGGACTATTAATTCCCTGTAACAGTCCTTGCAACACTCCTATTTTGGGTATAAAGAAATCAAATGGTAAATGGAGACTAGTTCAAGATTTACGTATAATAAATGAGGCTGTAGTTCCTTTACACCCCGTGGTGCCTAATCCTTATACTCTATTGTCTGAAATTCCTGAACGAGCCAAATATTTCTCAGTAATTGATTTAAAAGATGCCTTCTATTCAGTGCCTTTGGCGGAGGAAAGTCAATTTCTATTTGCCTTTGAAGACCCTACGCAGCCAGCTTCTCAGTTAACCTGGACAGTTTTGCCCCAGGGATTTCGTGACAGTCCTCACTTATTTGGACAAAGTTTGTCACGGGATCTCCAAAACTTTAATAGCTCTGAAGCGGTGGTGTTACAATATGTAGATGATATTCTGCTCTGTGCTGAGACAGAGGAAGCTTGTTCGCGAGCCTCAGAAGATTTCTTAAACTTTCTGGCAGGCTGTGGTTACAAGGCATCAAGAGAAAAGGCTCAGCTTTGTCAACAATCAGTTAGATATCTGGGCCTAATCATATCAGAAGGATATGATATCAGGGCCATAGGCCCTGAGAGAATTAAGCCTATACTAAATCATCCCCTACCTATGACTTTAAGACAATTGAGAGTATTTTGGGGAATCACAGGTTACTGTCGCATTTGGATTCCGGGTTATGGGGAACTTGCCCGGCCTTTATATAAACTTATAGCTGAAACTCAAAAGGCTTTTAAGGTTCTTCAAACTGCTCTCCTGCAAGCTCCAGCTCTGAGCTTGCGCACAGGGTCAGAATTTAATTTGTTTGTCACTGAAAGGAAAGGTATGGCCTTGGGAGTTTTGACACAACCCGGAGGGCCTCACCAACAACCTATTGCTTATCTAAGCAGATAATTAGATGTAATTTCACGTGGGTGGCCTCACTGCCTAAGAGTAATTGGGGCAGCAGCTTTATTAGCACCTGAAGCTTTAAAAATAATTAATGGACGAAACCTTACTGTACTGACTTCTCATGATGTGAGTGGAATCTTAAATTCTAAGGTTAATATTTGGATGACAGACAGTAGGCTTCTTAAATATCAGTCATTGTTGTTAGAAGAACCAGTAACTAAACTTAAAGTTTGTGGAAATTTAAGTCCTGCCACTTTCCTTCCTGAGAAGGAAAATGAAACACCTGATCACGATTGTTTTCAGTTCCTAACTTTAAACTATGCAGCTCGGGAAGATCTAATGGATACTCCATTAGACAATCCTGACCTGGAAATATTTACAGATGGCAGTTCTTTTGTTCAGGATGGAAAGCGTAAAGCAGGTTATGCTGTCGTGATTCAACAACGACCTTTCACTCCCATTACCTTTTTCAATTCTTAGGGCATAAGAAGAGCTGTTCATCCCAAGAGAGGCTTTTGATGTTTCTCTTTGAGAAGTCTTTCCAATTGTTTTACCTTTTTAAAAAAAGTCTCTTGTAATATTATGACATAATGTACTCACTAGATGAATTAGGGACGCCCAGCATATTGGTGCCAAGCATGCACTTCCATTCAGAAGAGCCCTCCAGATACCCAATAAGCTCACAGAAAGACAAATAATAAACTTAGGGAAAATCCTAACTGACACAGGGAGGGAAAAGGCTCCCAGCCCTCACTAAGTGTCCCCCAGTCATGAAAGGAGTCTGTTAAAATGCCCTGTGCCAAGAGACTGCAGAAGACCTCCATGAAGACATTAACCAGAAGGACAAGGAGAGCCTGGCGTACATCAAACACGTGGCTGAAGATTTCATGTCCCTAAAGGATGTCTAGAAAATTTCAAAGTGCCTTACCTGCAGGCCAAAGGAAGGGAGAATATAGACACCAGAAGGGTGAAGACTACTGTGCCTGCTGAGGGTACCTATTAAAGTTCATATGGATTTAAGTATTCACTTTTTAAACCTTCCAGGCAAGATTGTATAAGTAAATCAGTGATGGCCAAATAATTAAAAATCCTCAAGGATTCAAAATTGTGGCTGCTTTAATTTCAAAATCAAATATATACTGAATTTATGTCATAAGGTTACTCTGAACTGTGCCTACTTAGGATATAGAACAGAACCACAACCTAGGACTGGAAGAAACCAGGTCAGAGTCACTACATGGTATTCACATGGGGATGTCATTCACTTTGCAGTCTATAGAGACAGCATCCCATAGCAATGAGCATGGCTCTGGAGCCAATAAATCTGGCTGCACAGCAGAATCAACCATAAAAGCAACAAATATCCCATCCCAACTCAGACTTACTGATTCTAATTTCTGGAAATAAGGATCAAGAAACAGTGTTTGTATAGTAACCCAAATGCATAGAGATGTTGGGTTCAGTTCAGTTCATTTCAGTCGCTCAGTCGTGTCCGACTCTTTGTGACCCCATGAATTGCAGCACGCCAGGCCTCCCTGTTCATCACCAACTCCCAGAGTTCACTCAGACTCACGTCCATCGAGTCAGTGATGCCATCCAGCCATCTCATCCTCGGTCGTCCCCTTCTCCTCCTGCCCTCAATCCCTCCTAGCATCAAAGTCTTTTCCAATGAGTCAACTCTTCGCATGAGGTGGCCAAAGTACTGGAGTTTCAGCTTTAGCATCATTCCTTCCAAAGAAATCCCAGGGTTGATCTCCTTCAGAAGTGACTGGTAGTTGGGGCTATTTAATAAAAAATTATAATAAAAATAATGGAAACAAAGATTGAATGCTTACCATGTGGCAAATACTTCTATAATCACTTACCACGCAGTGACTAATTAAATCTTCACTTTTCATTATAATTACTGTTTTCCTCATTTCACAAATTCAGAAACTGAGATACAGGAATGGTGAGTAATTTACCTAAAGTGACCCAACCACAATGCACTATGCTATGCTCATAAAGAGCACACCAAGGTCTCGAGAAGCAAGTGATTCACTTAGGTTACACAGCCAGTAGGCAAATCACTAAATTTTCCAGGTGTAAAGCATGTACTATCTGCCCCTGGGGAGACAGGCATTTCATATTTTTCATTCATTCCACTAGCATATATTAAGCACTAATTCGACCCCAGGCACTGTGCCAGGAGCTAGAAACACAGTGGGACAGAGCCAGGAGTTTATTGCCAAGGAATACACATACAGTGGTCATGTGGAATGTGGGATGCTTATCCTGGGTGTAAACTTCCCAGCATGGGGCCTTCCAGACCATCATCTATGGATATGTGAAATGAGTAGACTCCCCTTACATCACATCCATCTGAGACAGAGCTTCCCCTCGGAGGACACTCGCTTTTCTCTGCCTCGCAGGATCAAGCTCTGGTGTCAGTCCCCACAGGGGAGGCCTCTATGTCTAGTCCACCTTCGTGTGTTGGTTCATTTATTCAATATCTTGTGTGTATGTCCCGTGTGCTGAAGATGCTAGCATTCTCCTTCTGATTTATTCAAAGCTCAAAATGGAAGATTTGGGAAATGATTCAAAAATGGAAATTTGGACATGCCACGTTCTGCATTCCTCCCCCTTTCTGGGACTAAGCTCAAACCATTGCCTCAGGAACAAGCCCTTCTACTACCCTCACCTTCTATCCCTGTCTGATTTCTACGTCTTCACATTTCAATTCATATGTCAATGTATCTGAGAAGTATAACTCTCCTCCCTACTCTGCTTTCAGAGATAATAATGAAATACCATAACTCCTGCTGATAATAATAGCCAGTTCTTACCATAGCACTTTGTTCTTATGCTTGACATATGTTAATTGATCATATAGAGTATTATTTATATATGAGGGAATTAAGCACAGAAATGGTATGTAAGTTAATCAAGATCACACAGCTAAAAAGTGACAAAGTCTAGTTTTGAAACTAGAATTCTGGCACCAGAATCTATACAAAGATGCTATAGATTTAAGACAATATTTTATGACATATTTTGGAACACAAAAAAGAAACACTGTTTAAATATAAACTAAGACCTCATGATGATGGTAATTGATATATATTCACATAATGGCATCCCATTTTCTTCCTGGGTATTACTACGTTTTTTGTCTAAGACTTAATTGCATTCAGAGTTTGAACTTTTTCTGAACAGCTTTGGTCAACAGCAATGCACAGGAATCTTTATTTTAGATGTGGCAATATAATTGTGAGGTACATCAGAGACAATAAAACTTTGTTTAAAGTCCAAGATTCTTTTTTCCCCTCATTAAATCATGTGGTATGGAAAGTGAAGTATCTTTTCTGTGATATTAGCCCAACATAATAGAAAGATAATTACACAATTTGTATCTTTGAAGGAAATTATAATGAGCTATACTTTTAATGAACAATTCCAAACAACTGATTATTTTTCTCTGAACTTGATCTGGACTTCCCCAGCTTAGACTTGTTTTGGTCCCACCAGGCATCAGGGGTTGCCCTTGCTGGGCCTCCGTGACATTGCCCGTGCACAGGTGTATCAGGTGACAGTCTACCAGCCTTTCAAGACCCTGTGCCTTTCTGGGTACTGAATCCTCTGAAACTCTGTCTACATGTTAGCCCCCTTGCCAGCTTTTCTTCCCCTCTTAATTGACTGTTCCCAGGACTGACACTTGTTTCTGTGCTTTCAGAAATCCTTCAGCTCAGGTCTGAAGAAAAGCCTCTATCCCAGTTCATCTGCCCCAGCCAGGGACCAGGAGCTTGTGTATGTCAGTGGTGAATGAGTAAGGGCTGTTAGGTAAGGTCTCCAGGTAAGGAAAGGTATAGGGAAAGGACCAATGAGGTGAGGCTTGTAGGGATGTCCTTAACATACCAGGTTCCGCTAAGACTCAACTGGAGTGGTCAAGGGAAGTATGAAGCATGTGGTTGGGAAAAGGTGCCTCTGTAAGCCCTTGACCTCCACGTCCTGTCTAACCTCGTCCCATTTTTTCAGTAAATCCAGTGTGTCTGTGCATGGTTCATTCCCAGGTCTAGAGCACCCAGTAGGGACTGAAGGGTGCAGGTGAGCTTTGGGGCAGTGCTTCTGTCTTTGCTGTAGCTCAGGGATTAAGTGGGCTGCTGGACACAGCAGAGATTTCCAGAGCAGTAACTTCTGCCCCTTGACACTGATAGCAGTCATCACTCTGCACATAGGAAGAGAATGTGGGTCTCTCTCAGTGGCCATATCTTTCAGAGCCTCTGTGTCTCTTGGAGAGAGACAGAAATCCTGGGGGATGAAGTTTAAGGACTGGATAAAAGAACTCCACCCCCCACACCCTCTTTTTAACTTTCTAATTTCGTCCCCAGCAGAGCACCTAGGAGCACATCTGGAAAGCAATGTGGTTCCATGTTCCTCTCTTGTCTTGTCCCAGTATTTATTCCCCCTCATGAAACATGTAGTTCAGTGTATGAGACACAGTAATCCCTCAACAAAGGGATTCATTTCTCTTTATGAGTTTTTTCCTCCTCAAAATTCCTGTGTTGTCTCTTCTGCAGTGGAGATAGGACAGTCCCCAGCAGCCACACTGAGCAAGTCTGAGCGTGAAATGAGCCTGAGAGGAATCTGCAGTGTCAGAACAAATCCTACAGGCATGTCTTGACCTTGACTCAGATCCCTGGTGTCTTGAAGTACCCACCGGGATACCCATGTGCTTCTCTCCTAGGAGTCATCAGTCATTGTTTCAAGGATAAGGATAATTATCTGTCAGGACTCAGCAAGGAAAACTCAACAGAAGAAAAACTAAAATCATGGCATCTGGTCCCATCACTTCATGGCCAGTAGCCGGGGAAAAGATGGAAGCAGTGACAAATTTTCTTTTCTTAGGCTCCAGAATCACTGCGAATGGTGACTGCAGTCATGAAATTAAAAGATAAAAGATGCCTGCTCCTTGGGAAGGAAAACTATGACAATCCTAGACAGTGTATTAAAAAAAAGAGACATCGCTTTGCTGACTAAGTCCATATAGTCCATATGGCTTTTCCAGTAGTTCTGTATGAGTTGGACCATAAGGAAGGCTGAGCACCAAAGAACTAATGCTTTCAAATGTGGTGCTGGAGAAGGTTCTTGAGAGTCCTTTGGACTATAAGGAGGGAAAACCAGTCAATCCTAAAGGAAATCAATCCTGAATATTCATTGGAAGGACTGGTGCTGAAGTAGGTAGCTGATGCTCCAATGCTTTGGCCACCTGATGCAAAGAGCCAGCTCATTGGAAAAGACCATAATGCTGGGAAAGATTGAAGGCAAAAGGAGAAGGGGGTAGCAGGGGATGAGATGGTTAGATAGCATCACCAACTCAATGTATATGAATTTGAGCAAACTCCAAGAGATAGTGAAGGACTTGGAAGACAGATATGTTGCAGTCCTTGGGGTCTTAAAGAGTCAGACACGACTTACAGACTGAACAGCAGCAAGGAAAGTCAAGGCTAAGAAGTAACCTCAACCCACAGTCAAGGCTGACCCTAACCCTAACCCTAATTTTTTTCTGAGGATACTAGAGAAGGTTATGGGACTATCGTCCTCATGACCTGCTCATGACCCAGACCTTGTGTTTCCTCCAGGGAGCAGGGTTGGCAGTTGGAGCCGTCTTTCCAGTTTCTTCACCCCCTCACCCAGACTATGCCATACTACAGTGAAGCCAGCATAGGGCCCTCAGCTGGAAGAACCAGGTCACAGACAGGACACGAGGGAGAGGGAACCTTCGTGAGTAGGGGCTGCCCCCAATCCCCTGAGGGCGGCTCTGCAGTCAGCACCTGCACGCACAGTGAGCGGTAGCCTTGCACCAGGCCGGTGGCTGCAAGTCACAGACCCCCTGGGGAAACTTTGCCACACTTCTTAGGTTTAGCTGTGACAGACAGCCCTCAACTTGGCAAGCAGTGGGAGGAGATAACCTTTCAAGCATTTTACCATCAGGCAAGACCTGGTATGCATGTCATGTTCACTCATGATTTGTTTTACTAGTTTACCCCATTTCTTCACTTTTAATCTTTTGACATCCGTTCAAGCCTTGATCATCATATTACTGATGATCATCATATCATCATCTACTTCATGAGGTTAGAATAAATCAACAAACTAAACCTAATAATGTGGTGTAAGTAGTTCTAATTGGCATAAGAACACTAGTTGTGAAAAACAAATGGTTACGATGACTCTGTGTCAATGGTATATTTTTATATTCATCTGCCTCTACTGCAACTATGTAGTCAGGCTACATTGTATTACATTAATGTAGCTTCATTATATGAGAAACTACCTTAAAGCCATTAAGTTCCTAGGTAAAGGGTTTCCCTCCTCACTCTGCACCTTCTATTTTTCATTCTCCCTGACCAAAACCCCAATTAATTCTTAATACTGTTTCTATCAATGGATTAACTTTCAACTTTACATAAATTTAAAAGAATAAAATAGACTTCCTTAGGCAATTTGAGTGAGAATATTCTTTCCAGAATCCATTTAATCCTTAATTCTAGGGATTTTAAAGAGTTATGAAATGAGGTTTCCATAACATGAAATACAAAATAATTGAGACCAATATAACTCTGCCATTACAGAAAGTTTATTGCACTCTCTCTAAAGCACAAAACTGCCTCTCTCCTTTTATACCAAAATTTTCAGAGTCCATGGTCCCCCAAATACCACCGTTTGTCCTGTCCTCCTTATCTCCACCTTCACTTCCTGCCATATACCACCATCAGACTCTTTGCTTTTTGAAGGAAAAAATTTAATCTTTGAAATGGCTTAAATTAAAAAAAAATTTAAATCTTTGAAACATTTCCAGAAACTTTAAGCAAAGTAGGTAAGACATACATTTCAGGAAAATAAAGGGAAGAAAATAAATTCTAAAAAGAGGAATGGTGGGTCAAAACATCCCCTGGTGTCTGCAGAACTAATATGTCATAGACAAAAGGAAGGTTAAAAAAAGAAAAAAGAAATATCTGACAAACAACTTCAGATGAAAACAAAAACAACTTTAGGTTGAGGCATACGATGGTAAATTTTGTCAACAGGACTAGGCTCAGAGATGCCAGTGTTGCTAGTAGAACAATATTTCTGGGTGTATCTGTGAAGGTGTTTGTAGAAGAGACTCTCATTTGAATCATAGACTGAGTAAAGACCTAGCCTCATCAATGCAGATGAGCATCACCTAATCTGTTGAGGACCAGATTAAAACACAAAGGTGAAGAAAAGGTTTGATCCAGGACACGCATCTTCTCCTGACTTCAGATATTAGCACTCCTGGTTCTTGGGCCTTCAGACTCAGACTGTTATACCATCGGCTCCTCTGGTTCTCAGGCTTTCAGGTTTGGACTAGGACAATACTGCTGGCTGCCTTGAGCCTCCAACTTGCAGACAGCAGATCATGAGACTTCTTAGTCTTCTCAATCATGTGCCAGTCCCTTTTGCTATATCTGTGCATATTCTACTGGTTAAAAGGTTAACTGCAGAGACTTAACAAGGTATTCTCAGCTAGAATCTTCTCTGTTTTTGGAAGAGAGGCGACATGGCAGGACAAAAAGACAAGATTTGGACTGGATGGGAATGCTGATTGATTTTTTACCACTTGTCTAACTTTGGGAAATTATTATCCTCTCTGAACCTCAGTTATCTTATCTATAAAGTGGTAGTAGTTGTTCTTATAGGGCTGTTATAAGATTGAGAACTTCTAAGAAATAAATGCCTATTGTAAAGAAGGCATATAATAAGTGGTAATTTTAATATTGTGATTGCTATTATCATCATTGTTATGGAAAGGACTGTTTCTTATAGACATTCCAAAATGCAATTTATCAAGAGGTCTTTAATAAGTTTTATCCATGTTACTGCTACCACCTTTTTCCAAACACAGGCAAATGCACAGAACCCTACATACGCTCATATAGTCTAATCAATGGAGTAGACTACAGAAAGCCCACTTCTCTTCTCCAGTCTTCAGATGATATTTCAGTCAGGGTTTTTTGTTCTAGAACAGAAATCAGTTCTGGCTCACTTTTCAAAATGGGGGTATTTAACTGAAAATATATTAGCGACTCAGAAAGTGGAATGACTAGGCTTAGGAAATGGATAGGAACAAGAGAGTAAGTGTCCCAAGCAGTAGAGACCACAGCAAATTTCATGCTACAGAAATGTGTTCTACACACTGATCTGTACCCTGTAGCAACCCGAAACCCTAATACCACCAGCTCAAGCTGCAAAGTCCTGGGGTAGAGGGCTAACAGGCTGAGCATGGGTCGCACATCTATCTCTTGACAGCACAGGAATGGGGGATGGAATAGTTTTGTTCATTGGGCTTTTAAAAGGAGACCCTGCACTATTCCTCACCAGGACCATGCATCAGGTGAGTCCACCTAAAAGGAAATCAAAGTGATGATAAGAACAGTGTGTTGTACTCAAGACACCAAATAAAGCAAATGACAAGAGTCTGCTAGCACCACTAACTCAGTCATCTTAAAATATGACCAATTGACCCATATATATGTCCTACATATCCATGCAAATCGCCTTTTTTTTTTTTTTTTGGCCAAGTCCTATGACTTTCAGGATCTCAGTTCTCTGATCAGGGACTGAACCCAGGCCTTGGCAGTGAAAGTGCCAAATCCTAACCACTAGACCACCAGGGAACTTCCAAAGTGTGTCTTTTTTGATTAGATACAAATAAAGTTACTACTGTAAAACAGACTGTAGCAAGAATTATGACAGGCTAGGGAAGATGCACACTGAAGAACTTAATGAACTAAAAAATAAAAGGCTGAACTTTAAAGAAGGCCTCTTTTTAGTGTTCATAAATTAAATATTACCACTATGAAATGCAGCTACATGCTCAATAAGAAACAAAAAGTTTTCTAAGTACAAGAACTTTCACAGAGGGTAAATCTATAAAAGAATGGTTCTTGAGGGCAAAAATATTGTGTTTCCTGAAGAGAATTAAGCATTGGCTGATGTTCAGGAAGTTGAAAATATGATTTAAGAGCTGAAAGGATAAGTGTGTGAAATTTTTAACCAATGCATGGCATTTTTACAGCAGTTTATAAAAGTATAAAGATAAATACTACCACCACCTGGAATAACTATTTACTTCAATACCTTCAAGAATTAAGATGGAACTAAAAGTTTTGGTCCTGATGCTAATAGTGTATTGAGATAAATCACATCAGATAGTGCGTGAACGCATGCTCAGTCGATTCAGTCATGTCTGACTCTTTGTGACCCACTGGACTGTAGCCCACCAGGCTACTCTGTCCATGGGATTCTTTAGACAAGAAGAATCCTGTGCCCTCTTCCAGGGGATCTTCCCAACCCAGGGATCGAACCCACATCTCCTGTGTCTCCTGCATTGTAGGCAGATTCTTTACCACTGAACCACTGGGGAAAGCCATCAGATAGTAAATCTGTGTAATAAATCACCTTAAAACTAATGGTTTACATCAACATACATTTATTTATCTTATGATTTGGCAATACAGTTACCTGGCTTGGGTTTATCTCGACAGCTGTTTCGGCCTAGGCAGTGCTCAGCAGTTATTGGCTGGGTTCTCTTAGGCATTTCTGCTGTCAACTGATGATTGGGTTTGGGAGGTCTGGGTTAAGCAGTGAAGGTAGAAGCATGCAAAACCTCTTGAGACATTCATGATTTTCTTATCATTGCTTCTGCCACTTTTTATTGGCCAAAGCAAGACATTAGGCCATACTGTATTCAAGAGATAAAGAAACAGATCCCCTTCTTTTATGAGAGAAGCTACCAAGTCACATTATAAGGTCACAGATGCAGGTTGCGGAAGTTTGTGGCTATTTTTGCATCTACCACAAGTCTTGAAAAGTTAATATGTGCTCAGTCGCTCAGTCGTATCCGGCTCTTCTGTGACCCCGTGGACTGTGGTCCACCAGGTTCCTCTGTCCGTGGGATTTCCCAGGCAAGAATACTGGAGTGGGTTGCCCTCATCTTCTCCAGAGGCTCTTCCCATCCCAGGGATGGAACCTGCATTCCCTTCATCTCCTGCATTGACAGGCGGATACTTTACCACCGAGCCACCTGGGAAGCCCAAAGTTGAATATAGCCTGGTCAAAATTAGTAAGAAAAACATAAATGTGCTCTTACAGTGGTCAGTGCTAATACTGAACTTATGATTGGCAATGAAAAGGAACTAAATTTGATCATTGCACCATTCATAAGAAATCACTCTATGCTGAAATAAAACACATCTCAAACTCAATAATTAAAACCATAAGCCAGATATATTCTTGGGATTAGAATCACAGAAAGACTAGCCATTTTACTTGATGAATAAGAGGCAGAGTATAGTTGTCATTCGTACATTAATTTTAGGTGACTTACTTGTGACATGATACCATAGAGAACTGAAAGAAACTCATTCATGTCATCGACCTCGGCTCCCTACCAAAGATTAGGTCAAATACTTGGTTTTCTAGTGGATGATTCAATACATTTAAACACTATTTCTCAGGGAAACATTCATTAATATTATGTGCTGTGCTGTGCTTAGTCGCTTAGTCATGTCTGACTCTTGGTGACCCCATGGACTACGTGTAGCCCACCAGCCTCCTCTGTCCATGGGGATTCTCCAGGCAAGAATGCTGGAGTTGCCTTCCTTTAGGGGATCTTCACAACCCAGGGATTGAACTTGGGTCTCCTGCATTGCAGGCAGATTCTCTCCCATCTGAGCCACCAGGGAAGTCCAAGAATACTGGACTGGGTAGCCTATCTCTTCTCCAGGGGAACTTCCTGACCCAGGAATTGAACTTGGGTCTCCTGCATTGCAGGCAGATTCTTTTCCAACTGAGCCACCTGGGAAGCCCCATTAGTATTATAATTACCCAAAATTGTGATCCCATTCACTGAAATCAGTTTCTAGAAATAAAAGGGATGACTCAAACTATATAACTCTAATTATGGAGTTGAAAAGTAAATTTAGAAAAAAGTGTCTGAAAATAAACTAACATGGTTAAATTGGCCTTTTCCAATGAACGTGATAGTTGAGCTCAAGAGTTTCAAATAGAAATAACAGTAAGGCAATGTAACAGTGAAAAACAAATATGGCAATGTAGGAATGCCAGAATTCCAAACATCTAAGTCCTTCTCCTGAATATGAAAACCACTGTGCAAAGTTTCTGCCCGTGATCAGAGACGCTTACATTTGCAAATAGCTATTTAAACTTATAAAACAGCAAAGCTAAATGTTGTGACCAATTGTCTTTTTTTCTTCCAGTTTTGTGAAGATATAACTGACATGCAGCATTATATAAGTTGAGGGCTTCTCAGGTGGCACAGTGGTAAAGAATCTCCCTGCCAATGCAGGAAATGCAAATACGCATTTGCATTGACCCCTGGGTTGGGAAGAGCCCCTGGAGGAAGAAATAGCAATCCACTCCAATATTCTTGCCTGAGAAATCCCATAGACAGAGGAGCCTGTAGGATATAGTCCATGGGGTCGCCTAAAGAGTCAGACCTGACTGAGTAACTGAACATTCATGCACATGCCATATGAATTTAAGGTGATACAGCATAATGATTTAACTTACATACATCATGAAATAATGATCACAAGGTTAATAAACATTTATTATCTGATTTAAGTGCAAAATTAAAGAAATAGAGGCACTTCTGTGGTGGTCTAGTGGTCAAGGTTCTGTGCTTTCAACACTGGGGACATGGGTTTGATTCCTGGTTGGGGAACTAAGATCCCACATGCTGTCTGTGATCTTAGATGAAAAAAAATTTGTCTCCTTTTGATGAAAGTTTGTATCTTTTGACTGCTTTTATCCAATTGCCCCTCACAAATCCCTCCCCCATCTCAGGTAACTACAAATCTGATCACATCTCTATGCATGTGTTTGTTTTTGAAGTATAACTGACCTACAGTACAGTTAGTTCCTGTCAGAGAACATAGTGATTTGATGTTTCCATACATTTCAAAATGATCATCATGATAAATCTAGTTACCATCTGTTACCATACAAAGATGTTACTTAATTATTGACAATATTCTCCACACTGTTCATTTCATGCCCATGACTCATTTATTTTGAAACTGGAAGTTTGTTTCTTACCCTCCATCATCTATTTCTCTCCCCCCGCCACCCTCTTCCCTCTGTCAACCACTTTTTGTTCTCTCAATCTATGACTATTTATGTTTGGCTATATTTATTCATTTGTTTTTTAGATTTCACATATAAGTGAATCATACAGTATTCATCTTTCTCTGTCTGACTTACTTCACTACGCCTAATACCCTCTGGATCTACCCATACTGTCACAAATGGCAAGATTTGATTCTTCTTTATGTCTGGGTAGCATTTCCTGTGTGTTTATGTATCCATATATATATATACATATATACATATGCATAATACTTGCTTGTGTGTATACATCACATAATACTTCATTGTGTGTATACATCACATCTTCTTCATTCATTCATCTACTGATGGTCATTTAGGGAATATTCATATCTTGACCAGTGAAAATAATAGTGCAGTGAACATAGGGGTTCATATGCCTTTGAATTAGCATTTTCATTTTCTTCAGATAAGTATCCAGAAACACGATTGCTGGATATACAGCAAATTCCCTGAGGTATACAGCAAATTCCCACTGGCTATCTATTTTACATACAGTAGTGTATGTGTTTCCAGGTTGCTCTCTCCATCCGTCCCACTCTTTCCTTCCCCCCATCTCTGGTATCCTGTCTGTTCTCTGTGTCTGTATCTCCATTGCTGCCCTGCAAACAAGCTCATCAGAATAAGATAATTAAACTTTTAATGCATTATGGCAATTGATTTTTCTCACACCTGACTTTCTTTACCCTACATCGCTTGCCTGACTTTCAGAGGTTTGGAATTCACACCCCTTGAAACAGACTGCTGCTGCTAAGTCACGGCAGTCGTGTCCTACTCTGTGCGACCCCATAGACAGCAGCCCACCAGGCTCCCCCATCCCTGGGATTCTACAGGCAAGAACACTGGAGTGGGTTGCCATTTCCTTCTCCAATGCATGAAAGTGAAAAGTGAAAGTGAAGTCGCTCAGTCGTGTCTGACTCTTAGTGACCCCATAGACTGCAGCCCAACAGGCTCCTCCATCCATGGGATGTTCCAGGCAAGAGTGCTGGAGTGGGGTGCCATTGCTTTCTCTGTGACATGCAGTTGCAGCTAAAAATGTGTAGTTACAGACAAAATTTAGAACCAAATGCATAGTTTAATGCTGTTCACCAGTGATGGGTGGTCTTATTTTAGTATCTAGATTTTTTAATTCTTTAATGTAGTCTGCCAGTGAATTGCTTGGTTTAGAAAATTAAAAAGTCCAACTAAAAGTTATGGTTTTATAATTTTTATTTTGCCGATTCTGTTTCAAAATGTTTTGGCCAATGGAAGTGAAGTAGTAAGAAAATTAATTTTTATATGTAAGCAAAATCAGTAGATCAGTATTTCACTTTCTCTCCCAAACAAGTAGGGGCCCCTAACATGTGTCATCCAAGATAAGAGTAGAAATGAAGGCCTTCCTTGTATATATGCAGAGGTTTAAACATTATAAATCAATCTAGTGAAATAGTAAAATATGTTTTTTCCTTTTACTTTAGTAAATATGCCTTTATGATGACCTGCCAGTCTAGGTTCAAATATAAACTCCTTGGATCTTTGGAATTCCATACTGGAACATGGCACCATAAGAAACGCAAGCTCTGGTTGCTGCAGCTTCCTCCTTCTCTTCCCACCCCTAGCTTCATCCTATAGCACAATGCATAGACGGCATCCTATAGCACAATGCATAGAATGCATTTGACCCCATAGACGGCAGCCCATGGCTCCCTCGTCCCTGGGATTCTCCAGGCAAGAACACTGGAGTGGGTTGCCATTTCCTTCTCCAATGCATGAACGTGAAAAGTGAAAGTGAAGTCACTCAGTCGTGTCCGACTCTTAGGGACCCCATGGATTGCAGCCCACCAGGCTCCTCCGCCCATGGATTTTCCAGGCAATGGTACAGGTGAACCCATTTGCAGGGCAGGAATGAAGATGCAGACGTAGAGAATAGGCATGTGGACACAGTGGGGAAAGGGGAGGGATGGATTGGGAATCGACATATATACACACCACCATGTGTAAAATAGATGGCTAGCGGGACAAAGCTACTGTACAGCTGAGGGAGCTCCGCGTGTGCTCTGAGATGACCCGGCGGAGTGGGATGGGGTAGGGATGGGAATAAGGTTCAAGAGGGAGGGGATACCTGTATACATACGGCTGATTCCTTCATTGTACAAAACGTCGTAAAACAATTATACTCCAATAAAAATTTTTAAAAGGTAATGTACCAATCAGGGTTTCTTAGTTTTGACAAATGTACCACTATAACATGAGACAACGGATGAGGGATACATAGGAAACTTCTGTACTATCTCTGCAATTTTCTGTAGATCTAAGATTATTCCAAAATTAAAAATTTATTTTTTAAATGCAGAGTTTTAAATATTTTTTCATACATGAAAAAGATGGGATTTTCTTACATTGTCAGTAAAAAATCCATGGGATTTTCCAGGCAAGAGTACTAGAGTGGGGTGCCATTGCCTTCTCCGATAGCAATGACTTAAAGACAACAAAAATAGTACTTGACTTAAACTATGTAAACTTTTACATAGTGGTTGTCAATGTGATTTTTGTGCTTGGACATCTTTTGTAATGTCATGAATATAAAATTTTATTTGCTAATTGAATATCCCTCATTTATCAAAATTGATGCCCAAAACAAGAAAACAGAAGATGAGATTTCAGCTTTCCCTCTACCCAGAATCAATAATATTGAAGTACTTAGTGTAAATACTTTTTATAGAATATTGTATCAATTATTAAGTGCTTTTTAGTTCATAGCCCTAAAATAATAATAATGATTTATTGAATGCTTACATTGTGCCTAGCCCTGGGCCATGAGTTTTACATCATTATTGCATTCATACACATGACAATAGCAACATCCCCTCTGAAAGAAAGTTAGTCGCTCAGTCATGTCCAACTCTTTGCAACCCCATAGACTGTAGTCTGCCAGGCTCCTCTGTCCATAGGATTTCCCATCAAGAATCCCGGAATGGGTTGCCATTTCCTCCTCCAGGGGATCTTCCTGACCCAGGGATTGAACCCAGGTCTCCTCCACTGCAGGCAGGTTTTTTTTTACTGTCTGAGCCACCGGGGAAGCCCTTTAAGTGAATATTATATTTATCTTGTTTTTGCCAGTGTTGAATCTGAGACCCAAAGAGGTTAAGTACTTGACCAAAGTCATACAACTAATAAGAGGTGGGGACAAGATCTGAATCCATGCCTCACCCCTCCTGAGACAAATAGCGACAGTTGGAAGATGATGGGTCACAGAGCTAGGTGATAAAGGGCCTAAGTGCCACCTTGACCCTCTTTATGCTCCCATGGTGCTTTGTGTCTATGAATACTTTGATCCTTACAACATTTTACAAAGTCTTTAAAGGAGATGCATTTTATTTATTTTGTGATACTTGTAAGGTCATGGACATTGCCTAGAATTGATGTCCAATATGATTCCTAATGAGAGAAACAACTGTATGTATATAGAAAAATGTGATTATGATAAAAATATGGGCCATTCACCTAATTCATCCTATGTTTGCTATCTCTTCCTCCTCAGAAGGCCAGGGGTCATTGAGTCACAGATAAATGAGTGTGATGGTGATGGTGACGTGACTGCCTCCACCTTTGACCATGCTCATCTCTGTCTACTTGGATGTCTCTTCCATGGGAAACTTCTCCTGATTCTCCAGAACTGGGCCAGATTTCCCTCCTTCTAAACTATCAGAGCACTTTTCATTCTGTTTAACTTCCTGTTGGCTTTACTGTCTCCCCACTAGGATGAAAGCTTATCAAGTCTTGCTTACCACTATTCTCCTGGCACCTGGCACTATGCCTGAAAGTGAAAGTGGCTCAGTCATGTCCAGCTCTCTGCAACCCCCTGGAATACAGTCCATGGAATTCTCCAGACCAGAATACTGGAGTGGGTAGCCTTTCCCTTCTCCAAGGGATCTTCCCAACCCAGGAATCAAACCTGAGTCTCCCGCATTGCATGCGGATTCTTTACCAGCTGAGCCACAAGGGAAGCCCAAGAATACTGGAATGGGTAGCCTATGTCTTCTCCAGTGGATTTTCCCAACACAGGAATCAAACCGGGGTCTCTTGCATTGCAGGCAGATTCTTTACCAACTGAGTTATACTTATGCAATTAATATATATTGATCGAGACATTCCTGTAGCAAATTTTGGATTCTAGGATCTTAAATCAAAAATTTCACAGTCCATTCTCCAGGAAGAGCATGATGGGGCTATAATTTATTCTTTGCAACCATCTCAGATCAGTCTGTATCTTCATTTGAGACAAATGAACCAGGGTATTTTCATAAAGGTCAGACAAGGTACAAGTTGTCTTATGATTCAGATACTTTGTCCTATATAGATGACTATCTGGAGGTGGCCCAGTAGAGTTTGTCAGGGTTATTTCTGCATTGAATGAGAAGTTTTTCAACACTGGAATGATACAGCCACATCCTTGGATTATGTGGATCTCAACTGGACTGCAGTCTTACCTGATATCTGGTAGCAGAGAGGATAGGTTACAGTTTTCTCAGAAGACAGAATCTGGAGGGTTCTGAAAATAAGACATCTAAAGCCTTGAGAAGCTATTCATACCAAGATATCCGAGCAGTTCGTAAATATTTTGATCAAATGTTGACTTTCATCATTGAGATTTTCTCACACAGGGTAATATGCTATTTGGTATTTACAGAAGGATTCCTCCACTTCCCCTTTTCACTTCATTAATTTGAGCAGCAATACTCAGAGAGGAGACTTGTTGAACTCACTCCCCAGTGCTGGGAACTGGCTTGTTTCCTAGGAGATGCTCCTCAGGATGCTAGAGGAGGCTTCCGTGCTGCTGTGGGCATCCTTGCTGGTCCTCGGTAAGTGGTGGGGGGATGTCTCTGGTCACTGGGAAAACTGAGTCTCTCCATAGGCAAACGGCTTCTCTGGGCTGGCTGCTGAAAAAAGAGATTTTACTCCCATTTAGAACAGCAGAAAATGAACAAAGAAGAAAGATATCAATTTAATGGAATGATAGGGAAAAAATTATTTCCAAAAATGTGTTCCTCATTTGCTTTTAATTGCCTAATTGAAAAATTCCTTTTACTCTCCAAAAAGTAGACTTATTTTTCCATGTAAAAAAAAAACTGCAATTAGATTTTGTTACCTCTCTAATCACAGATTACGAAGACCAGGAGTAAAAGATGAACTGACTCCTTTGTGAAAGGACCATGTTCTGACCATGGGCTGATGTAGAATGATCTTCTGCTGAGAATAGTTACTTCTTTCTCTGTATTAAAAGATCAAATCTGTTCTAATGTTTGCAAAGAGCGTGAGAAGTTTTCCTTTGATTTTGCTTCTCTGCTTCTGTATTACTTGCTAATATCTATCCAAATGAGACCCTGAATCTCTAGTAGTTCAAGCTTTGGGAAATAAAGACTAGCCAGTCATTTGTACAATGAATTTTGTTAAACGTGTTTGTCTTATTCTCAGCTATATCTCCAGGCTCTAATTAAGAAGGGAAGAGTTATTAGTGTGACTGGCGCATTACAGGAACTCAGTAGATAGTGAATGAGTGGCCATATGGGGCATAGCACAGTGTTGGGCAATGCAGAGGATGCAGAACACGGAGGACATAGCCTCTGTCCTCAAGAACTGACACTCTGATAAGGAAATCAAAAGAGTATTTGACTTGGCAATACAAGAAAAATATTGCACAATGGATAATAGGATGATATGTGATGATAATTAATTATTGCTGGTAACCCTGTGTCAGATAATCTTCTAAGAATATCTCATTGTATTAATGTATCTAATTCTTTAACAATCGAAGAGCTGGAACTGCTGTAAATCCTGTTTTATGGGTGAGGAAACTAAGGCAAAAAGATGACGTCTTGCCTTAAGTTTCATGCAGCAGTTGAGTGGCAGAGTCAGGATTCAAACCTCTAATCTGACAGTGTAGTTCTGCTTTTAAACACTGCCCCATGCTTCATGTCCAGTTGAGGATTTCATGTGAACTTGAATGGGAGGGGTTCTAAGTCAAAAGAAAAGTGGTGGTTCTGTGGCATAGAGGTATCTCACAGGGCTTCATGGAAGAGGTGGAATTTCATCTGGGCTTTAATGCATGGATGTAATTTGCTTTTGCTTCATACTGAGGTAGGAGAATAACACTCCAGGCAAGAAGATAACAAAGCTAAGCCTTAGCAGCAGCCACAGTTATGTTAAAAAATAATTCTAACAACCCTTAACTGATGACTTACTAATTTAACTTCTTAAAATAAGGCAACGAGGTCACTTTGATGATCCTCATTTTACAGATGAAGAAATTAATTTAGCCTTGGCGGTTTTACGTAGCTTGCCCAGGGTCACACAGTTAAAATTCAAACTTGTTTCCGTCTGAGTCTGCAGCCTGAGACTCTGGCCATGACATCACCTTGTTTCTCCAGGGTGGGTGGGTGGATCTGGTCATGTTTTTCCTCCTTTTGGGTGGAAGTTGAAAGTGGCAGGTGGGCTCTCAGGGTGAAATGGCTTGGGACTCATCGCCTTGTGCTGACACCTGACTCTTTACTCTCTTGCAGCAGCTCCAGTCAGTGGACCACTTGGTAAGTCTTTCTTTTCCTTTCTCTTTTACATTTCTGGATGTCCTAACAGCCATCCTGTATCCCAAATATTTGTCAAAAGGGACCTTGTCGTGCCCGCATCCCTTTCTTGAGGACTACGGGCAAGTAAAAACACGTCTTAGGACTCTGACCCTAAGAGTTTGTGGGTCACACTCCTGGACCAAACCTGCTGTTGTGCTGGATGATTATGGAGGAGGACCTGGGATATATGTCATGGAATTCAAGGAGAAGGTGTGTCCCCATCTGATGTGGGATTCTAGCTGATCTGACAGAATGCATAGACTCCTGAAGGGGAAAGAATAGAAATAAACCTCAGTGGGGGAGGTTGAGCTGCAAACAACTTGCTGGCTTCTCCATATTTCCCCCAGTTTGACAGATCAGTTGCATGCTCATACTCAACTGCTTCAGCCATGTCCTACTCTGTGACCCCCTGGACAGCAACCTGCTCGGCTCCTCTGTCTACGGGATTTCCCAGGCAAGGATACTGGAGGGGGTTGCCATTTCTTCCTCCAGGGGTTCTTCCCCACCCAGGGATCAAAGCCATGTCTCCTGTGGCTCCTGCGTTGGCAGGCGGATTCTTTACCATGAGTCAGCTGGGAAGCCCCTGACAAATCACTGCCCCTAAGCAAGTGCAACCAACTCATCCCAAACTTCAGCATTCTTTGTAGATTTTTCTGTTAATAAGCTCAGCTCATGATGACTTTGAGACCCTATCCTACTACTTAGCAGAAAGTCCAGGCCTCTTTGGAGAGCTGTTTCCAGGAATTTTGGCAGTCCCTGAGGATTCATTCAGGTCTCCTCTCTCCAGGGAGCTGATTATGGTCAGTTAACTCCGGCCAGCAGGAGCCACTGCCCCTTGATGCACAGTGTCCCGTGAAACTTCCCAGAAGAATCTCCCCCTCAGTGCTGTGGATACAGACATTTTCCTCACAAATAACTGGGAGGAGATCATAACTTGACAAAGCTTTCTTAAAAGTCCTATAATGGCGAAATAAAATACAGAGTGTGTCAGCCAGTAGATGTGGGTAATCTCAGAAACCACTGCCTCCGTCCCAGCCTCAGAAAGACCCTGAAACGATGTGTCTCCTCCTGACCACAGGGCTGCCTGTATTAGCAGGGGCAGCTTACTTGGTGTGGCAAGGAATGAAGCTGTGTCCATCAAAGGAAGTTTTCCCTTCTCCCTAGAACAAGACCCACTGCCTAAGTCTCCATTTCCCCAATCCCAGGCTCTTCCCAGGAACATAGATAATGCAGATTCCTATTCTCTTCAAGAGAAACACAGTCTCATACCTGCTGCGGACATAGTATATCTGTACAAACCTCTAAAGAAAGAGAGAGAAAAAAGGTCTGCAGAGACACATGAACGTTTATATAACCAAACAGAACACTTAGTTTTCTTGTTTAAAACGAGCATTCAGGTCACTCTACAATTTTTGCCCCCAGAGTATTTTCATTACATTTGCATATAATTCTAAGGTGTATTTGGGTGTATTTTTCTTAACGGAAAAAGTTGAGAATAGGTAAAGTCTCAGGGCTTCCCTGGTGGCTCAGCAGAGAAAAAAAACCAAAAATCCACCTGCAGTGCAGGAGCTGCCGGAGATGTGGGTTCAGAGCCCGGATCAGGAAAGTCCCCTGGAGGAGGACATGGCAACCCACTCCAGGGTTCTTGCCTAGAGAATCCCATGGACAGAGGAGTCTGGAGGGCTATAGTCCATAGGGTCACAAAAAGTCAGACATGGCTGAAGCGACATAGCACTCATTCATGAAAAGTCTCAAGTTTAAAAAAAGTAATTGCTTATACACCCTTAAATACAGATGGTCCTCCTTATCTGAGTATCAAATGTACTAAGATAAAAAGACACTTAAGTGATTCTACTTACAATTTTATGGTAAATTGCATATCCTCAACATTGAGATATTATTTTTGAATATAAATGGAAATAATTTACTTTGTTTTCCTCATCACAAAATTTAGATTACCATAGGCAATTTGTAGAACAAAGCATGAAGCAAATATTGATTTTTTTTTTTTTGGTGTGTGATCGTAGTCACAGCTTCAGGCATCACGACTGTGTGCAAAGCAGGAAAGCGGGGGAAGGGAGGAGTAGGAAACTCAAACGGCAGAGGAGCTGCCCTGCTATGCTTCTCTCCCTTCACCATAAAGGAAAAACCTTTCCCCAGAATCCTCACCCCTTAGTTCACCCCTAGTTTTATTCTTCTGACATCTCCTTACTGAGAACTCTGTCACATGGCTGGGCAGTTAGAGCTTCCGTTTTTCAAACTTATTGGCGGGCAACAGGCTCAACAGATGGGCACTGGGACGAAGTTTCAGAAACCAAACAAGTATTGTTCGTATCACTGATTTCCCCTCTTCAGTTGTTAACAGATCTTGCTCTGCTACACTTGTCAGTGACTTTGGAGGCATCAGAGCAGTGGTCTCACAGAACTTTTACCACCTTCATGAATTACTGCATCTTTGACAGAATCTGAAGTATCACTTTAACAATCAATTTTCATTGTACATACCATAAAAGATTAGCCTGTCAAAGCATTGTTCTAGCTAGATAGCAGCATTAAAGGACTGAGAAACTTTGCATGGATATTTGTGAATAATTTGGTTTGCAATCACTTTTATTATGTCAAAGATGGAAACTTTTTTTTGGTGGCTCAGATGGTAAAGCATCTGCCTACAACATGGGAGACCCGGGTTCTATCCCTGGGTCGGGAAGATCCCCTGGAGAAGGAAATGGCAGCCCACTCCAGTGTTCTTGCCTGGAGAATCCCATGGATGGAGGAGCCTGGTGGGCTACAGTCCATGGGGTCACAAAGAGTCGGACACGACTGAGCAACTTCACTTTCACTATATTTATAATGGAGGATTGCAAATTAAACTGACAAAAGACAGATTGGCAAGAGAAAAGAAAAAATTTTATTCAAAACTTCAGGAGTACATAGAAAAATATAACCTAAGGAAGCATTAGAATTCAGGAATTATGTAATAACTGGACTGGAAAGAAGGGGAGAAGGGCAAGAAGGTCACTTCGTTGTTGTTGCTGTTGAGTTGCTCAGTCATGTCTGACTCTTTGCGACCCCAGGTACTGCAGCACACCAGGGTTCCCTGTCCTTCACCATCTTCCGGAGTTTGCTCAAACTCCTGTCCATTGAGCCAGGGATGCCATCAAGCCGTCTCATCCTCTGTCGCTCCTTTCTCCTCTTGCCCTCAACCTTTCCCAGCATCAGGCAGGGTATTTTCCAATGAGTCAGCTCTTTGCATCAGGTGGCCAAAGTTTCGGAGCTTCAACTTCAGTATCAGTGCTTCCAATGAATATTCAGGGTTGATTTCCTTTAGGATTGACTGGAAGGCCATTTACTGGAAAACAAATAAGTTTTAGAAAAGATAAATAGGCCCTTAAAAGAATAGATGGGAGCTAAGCTAGTTTTGTCACAAAGTCTGTTTAGGTGTGGTGTTGACTTTCAGTAGCTGGTGATAAGATCTGATTGTTAATTTGCTCCTGGGGAGGGGATTTATGACAATTGACTGTTTTCACTGGCTTTGCTTTTAGACAGATAAGGGAATTCAGAATAAAAATGAATAAATAGAATCTTTTATCTTATGCCCTCAGTTCAGAATAATTTTTATGCCACGGTTGTACCTTCACCCATCAGTTACTCACTCTCACAACCTTGAAACAACAAAACTTAGAAAATAAACATTCAGATAAGAAAGAACCACAGTAATAACTGTGGGAAGTAAAGTTAAAACAAAATCTACCAATCCAGAAATCCTCTCCAGAAAGGTAAGAAAGAGAGCAAATGCTTTTAGTTCTAAATAAGCATTAAATCAAATCCCTTACGATTATACAGTAGAAGTGAGGAATAGATTTAAGGGACTAGATCTGATAGAGTGCCTGATGAACTAGGGACAGAGGTTTGAGACATTGTATAGGAGACAGGGATCAAGACCATCCCTAAGGGGAAAAAAAAATGCAAAAAAGCAAAATGGCTGGCTGAGGAGGCCTTACAAATAGCTGTGAAATGAAGAGAATCTAAAAGCAAAGGAGAAAAGGAAAGATATACCCATTTGAATGTAAAGTTCCAAAGAATAGTAAGGAGAGATAAGAAAGCCTTCCTCAACGATCAGTGTATGGGAAAAGGAAATGGTAACCCACTCCAGTGTTCTTGCCTGGAGAATCCCAGGGATGGAGGAGCCTGGTGGGCTGCCATCTACGGGGTCACACAGAGTCGGACACGACTGAAACGACTTAGCAGCAGCAGCAGTGACCAGTGCAAAGAAATAGAGGAAAACTATAGAATGGGAAAGACTAGAGATCTCTTCAAGAAAATTAGAGATACCAAAGGAACATTTCATGCAAAGATGGGCTTAATAAAGGACAGAAATGGTATGGATATAACAGAAGCAGAAGATACTAAAAAGAGGTGACAAGAATACACAGAAGAACTATACAAAAAAGATCTTCATGACCCAGATAATCGCGATGTTGTGATCACTCACCTAGAGCCAGCCAACCTGGAATGTGAAGTCAAGTGGGCCTTAGGAAGCAACACTATGAACAAAGCTAGTGGAGGTGATGGAATTCCAGCTGAGCTATTTCAAATCCTAAAAGATGATGCTGTGAAAGTGCTGCACTCAATGTGCCAGCAAATTTGGAAAACTCAGCAGTGGCCACAGGACTGGAAAAGGTCAGTTTTCATTCCAATCCCCCAAAAAAGGTAATGCCAAAGAATGCTCAAACTACCACACAATTGCACTCATCTCACACGCTAGTAAAGCAATGCTTAAAATTCTCCAAGCCAGACTTCAACAATGCACAAACTGTGAACTTCCAAATATCCAAGCTGGTTTTAGAAAAGGCAGAGGAACCAGAGATCAAATTGCCGACATGTGCTGGGTCATCGAGAAAGCAAGAGAGTTCCAGAAAAAACATCTGTTTCTGCTTTATTGACTATGTCAAAGCCTTTGACTGTGTGGATCACAAGAAACTGTGGAAAATTCTTACAGAGATGGGAATACCAGACCACCGAGCCTGCCTCTTGAGAAATCTTTATGCAGGTCAGGAAGCAACGTTAGAACTAGACATGGAACAACATACTGGTTCCAAATAGGGAAAAAGTACGTCAAGGCTGTATATTTTGTCACTCTGCTTATTTAACTTATATGCAGAATACATCATGAAAAATGCTGGGCTGAATGAAGCACAAGTTGGAAGATTATGGGAGAAATATCAATAACCTCAGATATGCAAATGACACCACCCTTATGGCAGAAAGTGAAGAAGAACTAAAGAGCCTCTTGATGAAAGTGAAAGAGGGGAGTGAAAAAGTTGGCTTAAAGCTCAACATTCAGAAAACTAAGATCATGGCCTCTGGTCCCATCACTTCATGGCAAATAAATGGGGAAACAGTGTCAGACTTTATTTTTTGGGGCTCCAAAATCACTGCAGATGGTGACTGCAGCCATGAAATTAAAAGACACTTATTCCTTGGAAGGAAAGTTATGACCAACCTAGACAGTGTATTAAAAAACAGAGACATTACTTTGCCAACAAAAGTTCATCTAGTCAAAGCTATGGTTTTTCCAGTAGTCATGTACGGATGTGAGAGTTGGACTGTAAAGAAAGCTGAGTGGCCAAGAATTGATGCTTCTGAACTGTGGCGTTGGATAAGACTCTTCAGAATCCCCTGGACTGCAAAGAGATCCAATCAGTCCATCCTAAAGGAAATCAGTCCTGAATATTCTTTGGAAGGACTGATGTTGAAGCTGAATCTCCAGTACTTTGGCCACCTGATGTAAAGAGCTGACTCATTGGAAAAGACCCTGGTGCTGGGAAAGATTGAAGGCAGAAGGAGAAGGTGATGACAGAGGATGAGAGGTTGGATGTCATCACCGACTCAATGGACATGAGTTTGAGTAAACTCTGGGAGCTGGTGATGGACAGGAAGGCTTGGCGTGCTGCAGTCCACGGGGTTGCAAAGAGTTGGACACGACTGAGCAACTGAACTGGATTGAATTGAAGCATTAAAGCAGAATACAATGCCCATCACAGGCAATCCGCAAAGAGATGGCAAAGATAGAAAGGGATCTCTCATTCTTATATGGCCAAGGGGATTAATGGCCAAGGCCCATTACATCCATATTTTCAAGATTAAACAATAATTATTTCTCAAGCAGGAGGACTTGACAGCACCTTTTGCCACATATTGAGTGTCAGTTGCTCTGTTGTCTCTGACTCTTTGAGACCCCATAGACTGCAGCCCAAGCTCCTCTGACCGTGGAATTCTCCAGGTAAAAATACTGGAGTGGGTATCCATTCCCTTCTCCAGAGGATCTTCCCGACCCAGGGATCAAACCCGAGTCTCCTGGATTTTGGAGGATTCTTTATCTTCTGAGCAACCAGGGAAATCCAATTTATCACTCTAGTTCTCTTTTATCCAGAGGAGAAATAACTTTCATATATTTATGTAGGGGACTTTCCAAGTGGCTCAGTGGGTAAAGTATCTGCCTTTGATGCAGGAGAAGTGGGTTTGATCCCTAGATCAGGAAGATCCCCCTGGAGGAGTGCACGGCAACCCATTCCAGTATTTTTGCCTGGAGAATCCCATAGACAGAGGAGCCTGCCAGGCTGCAGTCCACAGGGTCACATAGAGTCAGATACAACTGAAGCAACTTAGCTCGCACATATCTTTAGGTAAGCCTGGAGGTACTATTGCATATTGGAGCAAGGTACACACCAAAGGTAAACTCTTACCCTTCCATGGGGAGTCAGGAGCCAGAGGAGCTGTCCCTCTACATGGCTGCATTTCAAAAAGATGGCTCCTTCTTGAGAAAGATGGTTCCCAGTTGTGAGACAGGCAAGAGACTTTTTAGCAATTATAAAGATTCACATATATTTGACAGAAATTCTGAAGAAAAAAACAGAGAGAGAGTTGTTTCTCTTTCAACAGGGAGAATGAAACCTCTTCTTTTTAATTTATACTTATGCTTACATTCTCCAGCTTCTGTCCATCAATAATTAAAAGATCTTGAGGCTTGATTTTATGCAGGGCCCACATTTTATTTTCATGAATGAGTATCTTTGAGGTGTGGTGATTTAGAAGCACCTAGTTCCCAGAACTCATACCCTTTGTAGTTATTTCAGGGTAATTCCCACTTCAGACAACAGCCTGCTCATAACAGCCCTACCGACTTCTTGTTGGCAAAAATACTATTTAGACCCATTTCCATAACTGCGGAATTGACCCCAAATTCCTACACTCCCTCCCTCTCTAATCCCTCACCCCACCTTGTGGCCTTGCCAGACAAATGCTGATCTTAGAGAAATGCGTGTAACACGAAGAGCCCGGGGTGGGGCGGGGACGGAAGGAGCCCAGGAGGGATCTACTTGAGGATGTGGCCTGTTTGAAAAGGTAAGGGGGTTGGCAAGTCTCGCATCACTGATCTCCCATGCTGAGTAGGTCCTGCTGGGGTTGCCCTCTGAAAGGCCAGCATTCTCCTTTAGACCACAGAGCAGCTGCTGACACTCTGGAGTAAGACAAACAGTCAGCAGATTTGAAACCTGGGAAAACAGCAGCCCGCCCACAGCTTCTTTCAGAGATTCTCCAAAGCCAGGTCTTCTGGTCCATTCCACACAAACTGCCTGGGTGGGGATGCAGGCACCTTCACCTCAGACTTATTTCTCTTCTCCCCAGCTGCTGTACACAAATCTGTGATTTCCGTCCAGCCTCCGTGGACCACTGTCTTCCGTGGAGAGAGAGTGAATCTGACTTGCAGTGGATTTCACTTCCATGCACAAGAGAAATTACAAGGCTACCGTTGGTTCTCTGGGAAAGCACGTCCACGTGAAACTCCAGGAAATACCCTTGAGGTTCGTGATTCTGGACACTACAGGTGCCAGGCCCCAGGCTCACTCCCAAGTAACCCTGTGCACTTGATCTTTTCTTCAGGTGAGAAAGTAGGTGAATCAGTGAAAACTTGGGAAGCGGTCTCAGTACATCTTAGCTCCCTGGATTTCTCAAGAAAAGTCTTCATTCTACTCTAAGCCTTGATCTTTCAGTTTCACATCCGACCTCCCGCATTGTCTATAGGTGTTTTTCAAACTACTATTGACATCAGAATTTAAAAGTCTAACATTAATCAGCAGACATCTTGCACATTTACATAATTAAAGGAAGGAGTTAGTTTTAGGGGATTCAGAAGTGAAGCTGTCTTAGGTCCTGTCTTTAATGACATTATAGCCTCCTTTGGGAGAAACTGCATCTACATGAATGTGTTGAGCACAAAATAGAAAGTAAAAAGTGCCTTAAAACAAAAATTCAGGGGTGGGAAATCTCCAGCCTCAGGCCTCATGTCCTCACCTGTATTAGGATTTGTCCCTTCTCCACTACTTTCCTGTCTAACTGGCACACCTATCTCTTCGTCCAGTTTTTCCTGTTCCAAAGATCTTCATTTAGAGCAGTGGTCCCCAACCTTTTTGGCACCAGGGACCATTTCAGCGGAAGATAACTCTTTCATGGAGTAGGGAGTAAGGGGATGATTTGGGGATGATTCAAGTGAGCAGGGCTCACGCTCCTATGAGAATCTAATGCTGCTGCTGCTCTGACAGAAGAGGATCTCAGGTGGTGATGTGAGTGATGGGGAGCAGCTGTAAATACAGGTGAAGCTTCGCTTGCTGGCCTGCTGTTCACCTCCTGCTGTGCAGCCTGGTTCCTAACAGGCCACTGTCCGTGCTCTGGGTGTTGGGGACCCCTGGTTTGATCACTCCCCAGGCATTGGTCAGTAGGAGCAGGCATTCACTGCCGTCATCTCAGAGAGAAAGGGTAGAACTTGTCTCTAATCAGGATCTGTAGGGCATGAGAGGTTCATGAGTGGACCACATTCACTGTCTCTCGACGCTGGCTTTGTGTCTATGACCACAAACCCTCTGCCTAGTGCACTTCAGTGCACTGGAACATTTCCTAGTGTATTTCTCCAAAAACGTCTTTGACAACTCCTGTTATCTAATCAGTAGGTTGATGCTGATCTTTGCTGTATTCAACGATGTCAGAAATTTTGGTCACATCTCTCAGCTCTTCCTCTCCGTGTTAGAATCCTTTTATTTTTGAATCTGCCCTTGAATGATTAAATAGATGTGTCTAGGATTTATTTAGGAATTGTATCTGAAGCAAGTCACACTGATTTGGATGGAGATGAATGAGCTTGGATCAGGGAGACTAAATCCTCGGGAAGGAAAAGGAAGAAAAAGAAAAACTCTGCAATTCAGGAGACTCAGGGGAAAGAGTGCCTGAATGACAGTGTCTTATCTCTGTGTGATTTCCAGCCTCCCTCATCCTCCAGGCGCCATATTCTGTGTTTGAAGGTGATGAGCTGGTTCTGAGATGCCAGAAAAGGGGGAGAGAGAAACTGGCTATTGTGAAGTATACTTGGAATCGAAAAATTATTTCTGGTACTGATGAAAGCTTCGATCTTTTGATACCGAAAGCAAGTTTAAATAACAGTGGCTGTTACCAGTGCATTGGATTCTTGGAAAACGCTTTTGTATTGAAAACAAGCCAGATAAATATTCAAATTCAAGGTAAACCCTTCATTTCATACACATTTCCTTAGCAGTGTCAGGGTGGGGTAAACTGGGCACCTGAGTGGGGATCTATATAAGTAGTTTTTCTGTCTGTTTACTGATTTGTTTTGGTGTGCCTCATGGCTTGTGGGATTTTCTTGGTTCCCTGATCAGGATTGAAACAGGGCTCTCGGCAGTGAAAGCACACTGTCCTTACAACTAGACCTCCAGGAAATTCCCTATATAAGCTGATACCATAGCGAATGTGGGATAAATTCGTGGCCTAAGTCCTCTAAGAGGTAGAGAAGGTGGAGTAATTTAACTTAAGTAGTCCTGGGAAAGAAAAGTGTAATAGAGGGGCCAATAAGTTTGTCTTGTTGGATGTCTGAAGTTTTCTGGAACCAAGAATCCAAGCCGGCCTCATACTGAGAGCTTGGTTTCCCTCTTCTCTCTAGAACTATTTTCACGTCCGAAGCTGGAAGTCACAGATTCCCAGCCTATAGAGGGGAAGCCTGTAAACCTGAGCTGCAGGACGCAGCTCCCGCTGGAGCGGCCGGACACTCGGCTTCACTTTGTCTTCTTCAGAGACAACGGGGTCATGATCTCAAACCAGAGCGGGTCGCCGGACCTCCAGATCACAGCCATTTGGAGAGAAGACTCAGGATCATACTGGTGTGGTGCTGAAACAGTGATGGGTGGCATCCACAAACGCAGCCTCCCACTTCAGATTGACGTGCAGAGTGAGTGTTGGAGGGCCAGGCTGTGATGTCTCCTCTGGCTGCTCCGTCTGGCCCTGTGGGGATAGGGACTGCCCAGCACAGATGGATTTTGTCAGCCTGACAGAGGCTCCAGGCTTAGATTTCATGAGAAGTGAGGTACTATAATAAAAAAAATTACAGGATTTTGCTTCCATCTATATTTCTCTAAAAACTTAGCATTTCTTTAAAATTCCAGCACCTTGAAATGACAGAGGTGATTCATGGAGGTAGATACAGAGTTGGGGAAAACAAAATGAAAACAAGAAGCTAAATGCTTTGCTACTGAATCGACAAATTCTAGGATGTCAGGTCTTTGGGGAAACTGTTTAGAAAACACATAACCACAGAGGTGGACCTCAGCTGGTAACAACCACCAGTGTGATGTGTAAAGAGGAGGACATACATACATAGAAAGATAAATACAGTAAATATCGGCTTGTCTTAAGTACCAAAGCAGGACTGGTGGAAAAGGATGTAGTCTAGGTCAATGTAATGATAGCAAATATTGCTATTATCTCTCTGGGATCAAAATAATTCAGACTAATAACTAGGACCTGACATAAAACCCAAACACTTTTTCAAGAAGAGTCAATTTTTCTCTCCTGGAGCCTGTATATCAGGATGAAAAGGTTATTGCATTTAGTGATGCTCTAGGTCTGAAATCTGCAATCTCTGGGCTACAGTGCTAGCACCTGCAGAAGAGTGTATCTTCAAGTCCCATAAAAAGTGCCCCTGCCCAGCATCCCAGCCCCAGCCTCCTCCCATCATGCCCTCACCTGTCGTCCTGTGTTCACACAGGAATCCCTGTGTCTGGAGTGCTCCTGAAGACACAGCCCCAAGAAGACCAGGTGGTTGAAGGGGAGACGCTGGTCCTTGTCTGCTCTGTGGCCAAAGGCACCGGGAACACCACGTTCTCTTGGCACAGAGAGGACACGAGGGAGAGTCTGGGGCAGAAAAGCCAGCGCTCCCAGAGAGCAGAGCTGGAGATCCCTGTTATCCGGGAGAGCCATGCCGGGCGCTACTACTGCACAGCTGACAACGGCTACGGCCTCATCCAGAGCGAGGCAGTGAACGTCACTGTGAGAAGTAAGGTTTAATCCCCACTGATCTTATTTATTCTCATATTTCTCAAATTAGGGGTGGACATAGCCAATACTATCTTTATGATTCTCCTATTTAAATTTCATTTCTATTTTGCCATCTTCCAAGGTGATAGACACTTTCTTCCATTAAATATCAATAATTCAGGTTGTAAGGGGGTACTCCAGTGAGCTAATGCTGTCCAGGAACCGTTTCACCCCTTGGGGATGATTTTGTGTGTTTTTATGCTGATCTCTTGTTTTGTTGCTCTCCAAGAACAGCGTCATGTCATTAGTAGTGTTTTAGGGTAAGGGCATAGCTCCACCATCCTACGTGTCAACTATACTCTCCTTTCAGTAAATCATCCCACAGGACCAAAGATCTAAGGCATCATTTTACTCTGTTATTGAGGGTCTAAGAGTATCTTAGTACCAAATGGCATGCAAGTTACGAAACTTACAAGTACCAAGAGTGAATATAGAGCCCCTAAATGTCCATAGAGGAGATAAGCCTTCCTTTGGGATTGCACAGTCCTAGCTTATATCTCTCTATCCATTCATCTATCTCCAAGGAGTCATATAAAGTCAAGCCAGGTTCCCACTCAGCTGCTATGGCACTGAAGAAATGATTCCTATGGGGCTTCAGTGCAGCCTCTATTTCAGGTTCACTTGCATCCTGGGCTAACTACGGGAAAGCAAAGATTTTCCTGCCTTCCTTTATATTTAAACCCCTTAAAAGAGTTATCTCTACTCACTGTCTTCACTTCTATTTTCTTTCAGACCCATCACTATCAGGCTTTCCTCACTCCAATAGGTACTATTATACCTATTCATCAGATGCTCCTTTTAAGTTTTCGTTACTGGACCTTCATCACATTTTTCCCTGGAGTAGGAAATGGCACTGCGCTCTGGTATTCTTGCCTGGAAAATCCCATGGGCAGAGGATCTTGGTGGGCTACAGCCCATGAGCCAGGCGTCATTCTAGACCCTCCACCTCGAATCCACCTGCAAGTCCGATAGCTCTGCCTTCAAAATAGCGCCAGAATATGAATAATTCCCACCACGTCCACTCCTACCACCGGATCCAAGCCACCTGGATGATTGCAATAATACTGTTCTTCTGCTTCATCTGTGGTTCTACACAGCCTGTTCTCAACACAGCATCAGAAGGAACTCAAAGCCGTAAATCAGATCATGTTTCTCTTCTGCCCATGACTCCCTATCTCCTTCAGAGAGAGAACAAATGTCCTCTCAACATTCCACCAGGTCCTGGAGATCTGTTGGTCCTACTACTGTGACCTAATGGCTCACCACCCCCCTTCTCCACCTGAGCCACCAGGGCCCCCTGTCTCTTCTTCAAACCTTTCAGTCACATTCCAGCACAGGGCCTTTGCAGTGCTCTTCTCTGATATCCTCATACTCATTCCCCTGCTTCCTTCAGAACTCTACTCACCTTCTCAGTGAGACCTTCCCAGCCATGCTATACAATGTAGCAGCTCTTCACCAAGGCCCTCCCTCTCCTGGTCCTTCTTGATTCTTCCTTGCAGCACATGTCACCAATTCCCATACCATGTAGTCTTTGCTGTCTCCTTCCACACCCCCCATGAGGGCTTCCCTGGTAGCTCAGATGGTAAAGAACCCACCTGCAATGCAGGAGACTTGGGTTCAGTCCCTGTGTTGGGAAGATCCCCTGAAGATGGGAATGGCACCCCATACCAGTATTCTGGTCTGGAGAATAAAGAGCCTGGTGGGCTATAGTTCATGGGGTCACAAAGAATCAGACATGACTGACACTTTCAACATTTCCATACCTCCCATAGTAGCTTCATGAAGGTAGATCTCTATTTTGACTATTTGTTATCACAAGTGCCTCTTCTACTGATCAGCTCATAATAAGCATTCAGTAAATATTTGCTGAGTGAATATATTTTGCATATATCACTTTTGCTTATCATAATAATAATCCTAGAAGAGAAAGATATCGTTATCTTCATTCTACAGAAAAGGAAAGTGAAACTCCAAAAAGTTTGCTGATTTGCTTTAGGTCACAAAGCTTCTACCTAGCAGCCTGGATTTGAACCTCAGTACAATCTTTTAGCTTAGAGACAGAAACCACTGTCAAAGTTTTTTGAAGAAGTACCACAGTCCACCATGCTAAACAAGCAGAGAACTGTGCTGTTTATATAAAACCAGTCAGCCCTGACTGAGCCATAAACCTAAACAGTTCGGTTAGTGGCTCTGGCAAGGGGTTGCTATGCTCATGGCACAGCTGCTCTACAATTTTCCCTTCAACTCCCTCGAGGCATGTCCCGTGATCAAGCAGGGCCTTCCCAGGTCATGTCTTCCCCCAAATAGATGCCACAGGAGGGTCTGCATCTTACCCTCAAAATTTCTTGAACAGTAATATTGGGTGTAATTCCCAGCAGAGAAGGGCAGAGACTAAGCCTGAAATACCATTAAAATGACATTTCAAGAATCAGGTGGGTGAAGGGAGAAAGAGATTAGCAAAGCTGAAAGCTGCCCAAAGACACCCTCTGCAGAGTCTTGAACATCCTAGAATTCAGAATGACACTGAGGGTAGGAACACTGCTTCTCTAGGAAGGCTTTTTTTTTTTTTTGCTAATTGATTTTCTTTTAAATTTTATTGTTGTATAGTTGATTTACGGGCTTCCCTGGTGGCTCAGAGGTTAAAGCGTCTGCCTGGAATGCGGAAGACCTGGATTCAATCCCTGGGTTGGGAAAATCCCCTGGAGAAGGAAATGGCAGCCCACTCCAGTACTCTTGCCTGGAGAATCCCATGGAGGGAGGAGCCTGGTAGGCTACAGTCCATGGGGTCGCAAAGAGTCAGAAACAACCGAGCGACTTCACTCACTCACTCACTCACTCATAGTTGATTTACAATGTTGTGTTAGTTTCAGGTGTATGGCAAAATGAGTCTGCTATACATATACATATATCCATTCTTTTTAAGATTCTTTTGCATATAGGTCATTATGGAGTATTGAACTCTGTATATGGAGTATTGAGCTATATCCTGTGCTATATAGGACTTCCTGGTGGCCCAAATGGTAAAGAATCCACCTGCAGTACAGAAGACCCAGGTTTGATCTCTGTGCTGGGAAGATCCCCTGGAGAAGGGAATGGCAGCCCACTCCGGTATTCTTGCCTGGAAAATTCCATTTACACATGACCCTGAGGGCTACAGTCCATGGGGTTGTGAGAGTCAGACACAACTGAGCAACTAACAATTACCCTGTGCTATACAGTAGGTCCTTATTAGTGATCTGTTTTGTATGTAGTAGTGTATATATGGGAGGGCATGGCAACCCACTCCAGTATTCTTGCCTGGAGAATCTCCATGGACAGAGGAACCTGGTGGGCTCCAGTCCACAGGGCCACAAAGAGTCAGACACGACTGAAGCAGCTCAGCATGCATGCACAATGTGCATATGTCAATCCCAGTCTTCTCATTTATCCCCTAGTAACCATAAGTTTGTTTTGTATGCTTGTGCTTAGTTGCTCAGTGTTCGACTTTGCAATTCCATGGACCATAGTCCCCCAGGCTCCTCTGTCCATGGGATTCTCCAGGCAAGAATACTGGAGTGGGTAGCCATTCTCTTCTCAAGGGGATCTCCCAGACCCAGGGATCAAACCCGGATCTCCTGCACTGAATGCAGATACATTACCATCTGAGCCATCAGGGAAGCCCAAGTTTGTTTTACGCCTCTGTAACTATTTCTGTTTTGCAGATAAGCTCATTTGTACCCCCTCTTTTTTTTTTTTTTTTCAGACTCCACATATAAATGGTATCATGTGATATTTATCTTTCTCTGTCTGATTTACTGCACTCAACATGAGTCCAGGAAGACTCTTACACTGAAAAGTTTACTTACAATCCCTGAAAGAGAATAATTGTGAATGTGTTGGTAATTCACACCTACATGTAAAATTTCTCATCTTTCCTTTTGAATTTTAAGGTCAGTAGAATGAATCAGCATCCTCTGATACAGGCAGTGAACTGGTTCCTTCACACATGCAATTTCATTTTATTTTCACAACTGGTCTGCAAGGAAACAGATGATCTCAGAGTTTAAGCAGATTTCGAGGATTCAGTTGATATGCAACAGAACCAGAATGTCTTCTTTTTAATTTGTGGACCTCCCGCAAAATCTCTGTGCTTAGAAATGTCATATAGCTTAGCAAATAGCATAGCGGGATAGAAAATCTGAGGTGGCCTGGAGCGCTAGTGCCGAGGTAGGCTGTCTTAGCTTGCATTGCTGTAACAAGATACAATAGACAGGGGGACTTTAAGAGCAGGAATTTGTTTCTTACAGTTTCAGAGGCTGGAAGTCTGAGATCAGGACTGAAATCAGGATGCTGGCATGGTTAGTTTCTGGAGAGACCCCTCTTCCTTGCTTGCAGATTGCTGCCCTCTGGCTGTGTCCTCATGCGACAGAGTTGAGGAGAGAGTGAGAGAGACCTCTGGGATCTCTTCTTTTAAGGACCCTAATCCCATCATGAAGGACCATTCTCATGGCCTCATCTAAACTTGGAGAAGGCAATGGCAACCCACTCCAGTACTCTTGCCTGGAAAAATCCCATGGACGGAGGAGCCTGGTAGGCTGCAGTCCATAGGGTCGCTGGGAGTCGGACACGACTTAACGACTTCACTTTCACTTTTCACTTTCATGCATTGGAGAAGGAAATGGCAACCCACTCTAGTGTTCTTGCCTGGAGAATCCCAGGGACCAGGGAGCCTAGTGGGCTGCCGTCTATGGGGTCGCACAGAGTCGGACACGACTGAAGCGACTTAGCAGCAGCAAACCTAACTACCTCTCAAAGGCACCATCTCCAAAGCCATCTCACTAGGGTTAGGACCACTTCAGTTTATGAACTTTGGTGGGACACAGTTCAGTCCATAGAATGGGCTGAAGTTGGCTAAGGTAGTTCTGTGTGCATGCATGCATGTGTGCATGCTCAGTTGTGTCTGACTCTTTGTGATCCCAAGGACTGTAGCCCACTAGGCTCTGCTGTCCAGGGAATAGTCCAGGCAAGAATACTGGAGTGTGTTGCCATTTTCTACTCCAGGAGATCTTCCCGACCCAGGGATTGAACGCGAGTCTCTTGGATCTCCTGCATTGGCAGGTAGATTCTTTACCATTGCGCCACCTGGTGCTGTGTGAAAGTGAGCCTAATGTGTGAGGGTGTCCCTGAAACTGGTCAAAGGACCATGAAATTTCTGAGGGTCTAGGGCATTAGAAAAAGCCCTGATGCTGGAAAAGATTGAAGGCAGAAGGAGAAGGGGATGACAGATGATGAGATGATTGGATGGCATCACAGACTCGATGGACATGATTTTGAGCAAGCTCCGGGAGTTGGTGATGGACAGGGAAGGCTGGAGTGCTGCAGTCCATGGGGTTGCAGAGAGTCAGACATGACTGAGCAACTGTACTGAACTGAGGGCATAGTGTAAGGGCAATGAATAAGAGATAATACTTACATAGACATAGCACTTATCATATGGTAAGAACCATTCAAAACATTTTATTAACTCATATTTATCCACCAACAATAGTACTGCTATAGTTACTATTATCTCCATTTTACAGATAAGAAAACTGACAAACAGGGAAGATTAAACAAAGGTTGCTGGCCACACAGGTAGTAAAAAGAGGAATGACTCTAACCTAACAGCCTAATTTTAGAGTTTATGCCTTCCTTTTTGTTGCTATTCCACTCATAGTGAGATATAATTGACATACAACACCATGTAAGTTTACAGTACACAATATAGTGATTTGCTGCATGCATATATTTCAAATTTATTATCACAAAAAGTTAGTAAACACACCCATCATCTTACACAGTTGCAATTTTGTGAGTGTATATGTGATAAGAACTTTTATAATCTACTATCTTCAGTTCCGGAGAAGGCAATGGCACCCCACTCCAGTACTCTTGCCTGGAAAATCCCATGGACGGAGGAGCCTGGTGGGCTGCAGTCCATGGGGTCGCTGAGTCGGACACGACTGAGCGACTTCACTTTCACTTCTCACTTTCATGCATTGGAGAAGGAAATGGCAACCCACTCCAGTGTTCTTGCCTGGAGAATCCCAGGGACGGGGGAGCCTGGTGGGCTACCGTCTATGGGGTCACACAGAGTCGGACACGACTGAAGTGACTTAGCAGCAGCAGCAGCATCTTCAGTTCAGTTCAGTTCAGTCACTCAGTCGTGTCTGACTCTTTGTGACCCCATGGACTGCGGCACACCAGGCCTCCCTGTTAATCACCAGCTCCCAGAGTTTACTCAAACTTATGTCCATTGAGTCAATGATGCCATCGAACCATCTCATCCTCTGTAATCCCCTTCTCCTCCCGCCTTCAATCTTTCCCAGCATCAGGGTCTTTTCAAATGAGTCAGCTCTTTGCATCAGGTGGCCAAAGTATTGAAGTTTCAGCTACAGCATCTGTCCTTCCAATGAATATTCAGGACTGTTTTCCTTTAGTATGGACTGGTTGGATCTCCTTGCAATCCAAGGGACTCTTAAGACTCTTCTCCAACTCCACAGTTCAAAAGCATCAATTCTTTGGTGCTCAGCTTTCTTTATAGTCCAACTCTTGCATCCATACATGACTACTGGAAAAATCATAGCCTTGACTAGACCGACCTTTGTTGACATAGTAATGTCTCTGCTTTTTAATATGCTGTCTAAGTTGGTCTATCTTAGCAACTTTCAAATATATTTACAATATATTCTTAGCTATAATCACTATTGTATACATCACATCCTCCAAACTTACTCATTTTATAACTGGAAGTTTGTATCCTTTGACCACCTTCACCCATTTCTCCTACCCTCCACACTCTACCCCTGAACCACCAATTCATTCTGTTTGTTTTTTTTTGAAAGATTCTATATATAAGTGAGACCATAAAATATTTGTCTTTCGCTCTGTCTGACTTGTTGCACTTAGCATAATGCCCTCAGGCTTCATACAAGTTGTTGCAAATGGTGGAATTTTCTTTTTTATAGCTGTATTATAGTCTATCATATTCACATTCCATCATGATTGAATAGTGTGTGTTTGTTGTCATTTAGTTGCTAAGTCATGTTTGACTCTTTTGTGACCCCCATGGACTGTAGCATACCATGCTCCTCTGTCCATGGGATTTCCCAGGCAAGAATACTGGACTGCGTTGCCATTTCCTTCTGTAGGGGATCTTCCCAACCTAGAATCGAATGTGTGTCTCCAGCATTGGCTTGTGCTTTTTCTCTCAGTCGTGTCTGACTCTTTGTGACCAGTTGGACTGTAGCCCTGCATTGGCAGGGGGATTCTTTACCCCTGAGCCACCAGGGAAACCCTATATATACCACACTTTCTTTATCTATTCATACATCAATGACATTTGCTGCTGCTGCTGCTGCTAAGTCACTTCAGTCGTGTCCAACTCTGTGTGACCCCATAGATGGCAGCCCACCAGGCTCCCCCATCCCAGGGATTCTCCAGGCAAGAACACTGGAGTGGGTTGCCATTTCCTTCTCCAATGCATGGAAGTGAAAAGCGAAAGTGAAGTCACTCAGTCGTGTCCGACTGTTCGCGACCCCATGGACTGCAGCCTACCAGGCTCCCCTGTCCATGGGATTTTCCAGGCAAGAGTACTGGAGTGGGGTGCCATTGCCTTCTCAATGACATTTAGGTTGCACATATCTTGGTTATTGTAAATAATATTGCAGTAAACATGGGGATGCAGATATCTCTTCGAGATAGTAATTCTCTTTCCTTTGGATATATACCCAGAAGTGAGATTGCTAGGTCATATAATAGTTCTTTTTTTTTTTTTTTTAATTTTCTAGGAGTTTGCATACAGTTTTTCACTGTGACTGCACCAATTTACATTCTCACCAACACTGTACAAGGGTTTTCTTCTCTCCTTGTCCTTACCAACACATTATTTCCTGTCTCCATTTTTTTTTAAGTTATAGGGAATAAAGTTTATTTTGATGAAAAGTGTAAAGCAAAATTAAAATTGTGTACATTAGTAACATAACTCAACATGCTTAATTTGGTATAAGTGTGACACATTTTCTTGCTTTCCTATGTTTTGCTAAATCACCATAACCTTGTTGTTGTTCAGTCATTAAGTCATGTCTGACTTTGTGACCCCATGGACTGTAGCAAGCCAGGCTTCAATATCTCCCAGAGTTTGCTCAAAATCAAGTCCACTGGGTCATTGATGCTGTCTAATCATCTCATCCTCTGCTGACCCCTTCTCCTTTTGCCTTCCATCTTTCCCAGCATCAGGGTCTTTTCCAATGAGTCAGCTGTTTGTATCAAGTGGTCAAAGTATTGAAGCTTCAGCTTCAGCATCAGTCCTTCCAGTGAATATTCAGGGCTGATTTTCTTTAGGATTGGCTCTGGTTTGGTCTCCTTGCAGTCCAAGGACACCATAACCTAGACTGCTTTATTAAACTAAGGCATGGAAACTTATTTTTACTCTTTTGCTTATGCTCTGATTTCAAACAATTTTATTTAAAAAAAGCCATTGTAACAGGTGTGAGGTGCTACCTCACTGTGGTTTTGATTTGCATTTCCCTGATGATTAGTGATGTTGAACACGTTTTCCTGTGCCTGTTGGCTTTTGCATGTCTTCTTTGTAAAAATGACTATTCAGATCCTTTGTCCATTTTAAAATTATTATTTGAAGGTATTTTTTTGGCTATAGAGTTGTATGACTTCCTCATATTATTACCAAGGACTTTTCCCCTATAATTTCTCCTAGGGGTTTTATGGTTTCTGTTCTTAAAGTCTTTAATACATTTCTAGTTAATTTTTGTGAGTGGTTTAAGATGGAGGCCCAGTTTCATTCTTTTGCATGTGAATTAGCAACTTTCCCCAGCACCATTTATTAAGAGATTATCTTTTCCACTGAGTATTTTTGACTCCTTTGACAAATATTAGTTGATGATATATTCACAGGTTTATGTCTGGGCTCTTGATTCTATTCCATTGGCTCATGTTTCTGTTTTTGTGCCAATGCCAATTTGTTTTGGTTGTTCAAGCCTTGTTATATTGTTTGAAATCAGAAAGTGTAGAGCCTCCGGCTTTGTTCTTTTGTTGCAGGATTGCTTCAGCTATTTGGTGTCTTTTGTGGTTCCATACAATTTTTTTTTTTTAATTTCTATAAAAAAGGATGTTGGAATTTTGATAGGGATTGCATTGAATCTGTTTGGCTTCAATAGCTTTGAACAACATGGACATTTCAGCAATATTAATTCTTTCAATTCACCAGCATGGGATTTCTTTTCATATATTTGTGTCTTCATTTTTTTAACCATATCTTATAGTTTTCAATATATAGATCTTTCATCTCCTTGATTAAGTTTGTAATCAAGAATAACTCTTTTATTGTTTTTGATGCTATTGAAAATAAGACTGTTTTCTTTATTTCTTCTTCAGATAATCCCTTGTTGTTGTATAGAAGCACAACTGATTTTTGTATTGATATTGTATTCTGCCGGAGAAGTCAGTGGCACCCCACTCCAGTACTCTTGCCTGGGGAAATCCCATGGACGGAGGAGCCTGGTAGGCTTCAGTTCATGGGGTCGCTAAGAGTCGGACACGACTGAGAGACTTCACTTTCACTTTTCACTTTCATGCATTGGAGAAGGAAATGGCAACCCACTCCAGTATTTTTGCCTGGAGAATCCCAGGGACAGGGGAGCCTGGTGGGCTGCGGTCTACGGGGTCGCACAGAGTCGGACACAACTGAAGTGACTTAGCAGTATTGTATTGTGCAACTCTATGAATTAGTTCATTAGTTCTAACAGATTTTCTAGGGAGTCTTTAAGATTTTCTTTATGTAAGGTCACATCTTCAAACAGAGACAATTTTTTTCTTCCTTTCCAATTTGGAGGCCTTTTATTATTATTATTTTCTTGCCTGATTGCTCTGGCTAGGAATTCTAGAACTATGTTGAATAGGAGTAGAGAGAGGGCACCCTGGCCTTGGAGAATGTATCTGATGAAAAAAATCAAAATTCTCCAACAATTTAGTCTATTCCTTCTATCAGTTTTTTTTTCCCCCACCTCTTCAAAGCACATAAAACTCTGGCTTCTAGGAGGAAGGAAACAGATATCATTTGATTGTGGTATCCCAGTACATTATTTTAATGGAGAGCAATATCAGAGTTACTGTTGGTTCAACTAGTGCCCTAATCAGTGGAGATATTTGCTTTCTTTCTCAGGCATGTTGCTGTTCCAAGTTAGATTCTACCAAGTCATCCTTATAACATCTTTCCAGATGTCTAGGGGAAATTTCCAAATGGCCAGATTACAAGAGTACAGAATAGGTAGACAACTGGTTAGATAGATAGACAGATGTAGTGTGTGTGTGCTTACTCAGTCATGTCCAGCTCTTTTCAACCCCATGTACTATATAGCCTGCCAGGCTCCTCTGTCCAGGGAATTTTCCAGGCAAGAATACTAGAGTGGGTTGCCTTCTACTGAAGAGATCTTCCTGACCCAGGGATCGAATCCACATCTCTTGTGGTGTCTCTTGCTTTAGCAGGCAGATCCTTGACCAGTGAGCCACCTGGGAAACCATAGATGTCCCTCTGAATATTAACGTCCGAAGTGAAGTCAGTGGGTCAGTGGAGGGAGCTGGCTTCCTTTTCTCCCCTTTGCCACAATCCCCTCAGATTCCTGCCTTCTGCCTCTGCGTGGTGAGTCACTTCCTGTCACATGCAGGCTCAGGACGGCGCTGCCCACAAGTGGAATCCTGCTTCCTGTGCCACACAGTCCTAGTCCAATCCTCAACAGCCCGCATGGGTCCTTGTCTTTTAGTGTCCTCCCTTTCCCAGGGCGCAGGACCCCAGCCAGGCCGAGGAAGGTTTCCAGGGCTTCAAGGCACCTCCAGGCCCTAGGCCCCTCCCCCTGAGGCTCACACCCGCTTTCTCTGTCCAGGCATCCCAGGGATTACAAGAGGCCTTGTTGCGGGAGGAACCACGGGGGGATCGCTCAGCATTCTCCTGGCGGTGGCCCTGCTGTTTTACTGCTGGCACCAGAGGAAACCGGGTTTGTGTTCTCTCTTACCCTTTGCTAACCTCCACAACCTGTCCCTGCCTCAGAAACCCCATTCATTGCAGCCTTGGAAACTGCCCATTACCATTCTCCACCTCACCATCCCAGCGCTAATAGATGGGCTCACATGCTTTCTTCAAAAGGCAGTTTTCTTAACGGATGTCTAGTCTAATTTATGAAGCCTCAGGTGAAAGGTGGGGAGGAAATACACATTTTAATGTAAAGTTTCAAGAACTTCAAACGGTTTCCTTGGATAGTTTCTTTGGTCCAAACAGACTGGTCCACTAGATATTTCAGCCCATCCTACATCCCCCATAAGTGGACAATCAAATAAAACGGAAAAGCCCTATGAAGAAATGACTGAGATGGGAGCTGGCTAATCTCTATCCTTCTTCCTTAGAGATGTCCTTGAGTCAAAGCCTGGGACCAGCATCTCGTATTCCAATGGCTCCGCTCTCTACAGGTCAGGCTACTGGTTCCCCCTCCACCCAGAGGACAGAGTTTCTCCTACGTGCTATCTGTTGTGCTTCCAAAGCCTTCTTGCTTTAGCCCAGGTCAGGCTAGTTTCAGATGTCAGAAAATCTGGTGTAGAAGACATACATAAAAGCTTTTTCAGCTCTAGTGCAGTTGCCCACATGCTTTAACTTTGTGTTTCGAGTGTATGCTCAGTCACATCCCATTCTTTGTGACCCCGTGGCTGTAGCCCCCCAGGCTCCTCTGTCCATGGAATTCTCCAGGCAAGAATACTGGAGTGGGTAGCCCTTCCCTTATCCAGGGGATCTTCCCTACCCAGGGATCGAATCCAAGTCTCCTGCATTGCAGGCAACTGCTCTACTCTCTGAGCCAACAGGGAAGCACAACTCTGTGTTTTTAACTTAATTCAACTCAACTCACCAGATCCTTCGGAGCACCTCCTGTGTATCCTGCACTGGGCTGGATGTACAGCACTTTGGACTTCTGACCAAAGTATCCTTAACAAGCCTGAGGTGAAGTCTGAGGTTCTGGGCATAACCACAGATTCTTCTGGAAATCCACCTGTAGCCCCACACTACTCTGCAAGAAAAACATTTTGGTTGTATTTAGTATTTCCTCCTAAGGTATATCAACACAGCCTTGAACCCTAATCAAGTCTCAGATGTTTGCATATTCAACAGAGCAATGTGTAGCCCTGGCCCCAGCAAGTTATGTGCTTGGTTCGATTCTTTTTCACGAGAATCCGAGACTGCACCCACATTTGAACGGACTGGCAGCACATAGGCTTCCCTGGTAGCTCAGCTGGTAAAGAGTCCACCTGCAATGCAGGTGACCCCAGTTTGATTCCTGGATCGGCAAGTTCCCCTGGAGACCTAGGCTGCCCACTCCAGTATTCTTGTGCTTCCCTGGTGGTTCAGATGGGAAAGAATTTGCCTGCAATGCGGGAGACCTGGGTTTGATCCCTGGGTTGGGAAGAACCCCTGGAGCCGGGCATGGCAACCCACCCCAGTATTCTTGCCTGGAGAAGCCCCCTGGACAGAGGAGCCTGGCAGGCTACAGTCCATGGGGTCCAAAGAGTCAGACAGAGCATAGCACACAGCGCCGGTGGTACATGCGTGTGAAATATTTGAGAACGGCTCCCTCTGCTGACACAAATCTGCCTTTGTTTTATTTGCAGGAGATGGCTTTCAGGGAGACATAATCAGGTGAGGTCTCTCAGCCTTCTGGTTTCCCAAGAATAAAATATGCAGAACTGTGGGGCTACAAGATCAGGCCAAGTGATTTCTCTATGTCCCTGTGGCTCGCTGCTCCCACTTTCACATTCTTTAAAATGGCCATAATCACAGCTTCTTAGAATCCTTCTAATAGTGTATACAATAGATTTTCCCACCTAAATAGATCAGTTTCTTATTTCAAATTTACCCATTCCATTAAATGGATGATACTAAGTGTTATAGATTTTCTAGGTTGGCACAAAATATTTCTGGTGCAAATAGTCCTATAGTTAGACCACATGTTACTATAACTGTATAAAATGATTGCTAGTCCTAGATTTTACAGTGGGGTCTCAGCTTCTAGTAATCCTCTTTTTGTCCCAAATGTGCTTATTTACTCATCAAATTTTGTGTTTTTAAGTTTGGTTTGGTAAATATGATCTTGTTCTTCTATCTGTGTCGGTGTCTCGGTCTTGGGACATAGTCAGGGTCTTGGATCATGGATTATATCCAACTGCTTCCTGGATTATCCAGGCAGAATGCTGTGAAGACACTTCCTCCTGATGATGAGGCTGGGTGTTTTTTTTTTTTACCAGTTGAGAGTGACCATTCTATTTATGAGATGATCTTTTCTATGAAGTCAAAGACTCTTCTGGCCTTGTTCTGCTGACTTCTCCCCACTCTTTTTTTTCTCTATTCCACTTTCATGTATAGTATAATGTCCCAAGGATGATTAGTGTTTCTATGCCTTACAGGAGACCCCTGACCGTAGGCCCACCAGGACGCTTCAACCCCATGTGCCCTGCCCCTGTGGAGCTACAGCAGTTATACATCAATGGTGAGGACTCCCTGGTAGGAAGCTGCTCTGGGCCTGAGCCAGAGAAAGATACTTGTTTTGAGGCCTGGCAAAAGGCCCTGGTCTCTCTAAGCATCCCAGACACTCACGGTAAACAATTGTTTATGAAGAAGCATCTGTAGCATACCCCACTGACTGGGACTGCTTACAAAGTGTTTTTTTTTTCTTCTCAGTGCATCCCAGAGAAAGAGACTTGGTATATTCTGAGATCCAGATTACTCAGCCTGGGGCAGCAGGGGAAGGTACGTTACTGGGGAGAGATTGTGGCTTCAAATGGCGTTCATTCATTTGATACATGTTTGCTGAGTCTCCTTTGAGCAAAGGGAGTGAATCAGTGATCAAGACAGATTAAAAATCCCTACAGCAGTGCTTAGATTCCAAAGAAAGAGGACAGATACAGAAAGCTATGTAGCATCTTTCCTGATATCAGAACAAAAATTAAACATTCTTCTAATAGACATTGTAATCATGAGGGTATATGTTCAAAGGTTACCTGAAAGTAATAAATGAATTATTGCAAAGCTCCTACCATGTGATAAGAATATTATCATTATAATATATAAATATTAATATGTGTAATATATACGCATTTAGTTAATTTTTATAACAACCCTGTGTAACCCACATACTGAGCAAGCAAGACTTATGACTTACTTACAAAAATTTTCTGTCCCCCACTGTCTCTTTAAACTTTCTTCTGTGAGAGATTTTCCTGGGCACTCGGGTTGAAAATTCTGGCAACCAAAGGCTTTTCAACACATTCTCCATTCTCTTGGGTGACAGAGAGTAGATAGACACTTTATGTCATAGTCTCATAGTCTCTTACTGAGTAAGTAAACAGAATGCCAAATTTGAAGATGGTGAGTCAGAACTTTCTCCTCTCCTAGAGCAGGCCAGTTTCAGAATGAAGCTGGCAATGGTGTGGGTGAAGGGGGGGACCAGGCAGAGTTGGCTTCTTCCCTATCTTTTGGGTTGACTTCCCCTAACTAGCCTGGGGAAAGGAGTGGGAAAGAAGTTACTTCAACTGGTACTGTGGAAGCTGGCTTCTGCCTTCCTGGGATGATAGATACTTAAGCGGGCACTCCCTTCTATAACATATATATATATGGTCTCTTGAGGTTTCCTGATGGAGCCCTCCTTCCTCAAGTTCCTTAGGCACAGCGGAGGCATTTCTCATTCCATGAGCTGTTTCGTGCCCCTTCGCTGGCCTCACCTCCAATCAGTCACATCCAGCTTCCTGCTGCTGGAGTCCCTTGATACCTGGAGGCCTTATTGAACAGCACTGAAGGTGACCACGCTTCTGCTTGTTCTGTCTCCCATGTGAACCACATCTGTACTTGGGGACACCTGAGAATTTCAGGTCCTAGCTGGCCCAGCAGATTTCTTTTGATCCCACCACTTGTTGTGAGTTAGAACTCTCAATGCTACTGATAAGGGGTGTTGAAATATTTTTTAATTGTAATCTGCAGTAAGAAATGCAAGCTGTGTAAAAAAAAAAAAAAGAAATACAAGTTGTACTGTTAATAAATGTGAATGTGCACACATATATGCACACACATACACATACCTAAACCAAAAGTTTTAGGAGATAATACTTAGTGTGATGCACTCAATTTTCTATTCTACTCAAATTGATTGTTTTAATCAACTTTATGGAGGTATCAACAATATAAAATATAATTCACCACTGTTAAATGCACATTCAAATTGTTTTAACAAATGTATCCATTCACAGAACCACCACCACAGTCACAGTGTGATGTGTGAACATTTCCAGAAGCCCAGAAAATCCTTTCATACTCCTTTGCAGTTAATCTCCCTCCAGCTTCACCCTTGACAATTACTGATCTGCCTTCTGCCCTATATAGTTTGCTATTCTATAATTTCACATAAACAGATTCTTATATAATGCAATCCTTTTGTTTGGCTTCTTTCGCTTAACACAATGTTTTGAAATTCATCCACATTCTAGCATAAGTAGTTCACTATTTTTTTGACATGTAAAAAGCTATTCCTTTTTAATATATACAGCTTATGAGTTTAGGGATGAATCAACACCAAAGAAACTGTTACCACTATTAAGGTCATAGATGTATGCACCATTTTCCAAAGTTTTCTTTCACACCCTTTATGATGATGATGATGTGTGGTAAGGACACTTAACATAAGATTTACCTTCTTAGCTAATTTTAAGTATAAAATAAAATATAGTTAGTGATTGCAATATATAGCTCAGTTGCTAAGTCGTGTCCAAATCTTTGCTACCTCGTGAACTACAACATGCCAGGCTTCCCTGTCCTTCTCTATCTCCTGGAGTTTCCTCAAACTCATGTGCATTGAGTCAATGATGTCATCCAACCATCTCATCCTCTGTTGCCCTCTTCTCCTCCTGCCTTAAATCTTTCCCAGCATCAGGGTCTTTTCCAATGAGTCACTTCTTCACATTAGATGGCCAAATGATCAGAGCTTCAGCCTCAGTCCTTCCAATGAATATTCAGGATTGATTTCCTTTAGAATTGATTGGTTTTATCTCCTTTCAGTCCAAGGAACTTTCAAGAGTCTTCTTCAGCATCACAGCTTGAGAGCATCAATTCTTTGGCATTCAGCCTTCTTTATGGGCCAACTCTCATGTACATGACTACTGGAAAAACTATAGCTTTGACTATATATACCTTTGTTGGCAAAGTTATATCTCTGCTTTTTAATATGATCTCTAGGTTTGTCATAGTTTTTCTTCCAAGGAGCAAGTGTCTTTGAATTTTATGGCTGTAGTCATCATTGCAGTGATTTTGGAGCCCAAGAAAATAAAGTCTCTCACTGTTTCCACTTTTCCGCCTTCTATTTGCCATGAAGTGATGGGACTGGATGCCATGATCTTAGTTTTTTGAATGTTGAGTTTTAGGCCAGCTTTCTCCACTCTTCTGTTTCATCTTCAACAAGAGGTTCTTTAGTTCCTCTTTGCTTTCTGCCATTAAGTGGTATCACCTGCCTATCTGAGGTCGATATTTCTCCCAGCAATCTTGATATTCCAGCTTGTGCTTCATCCAGCTCGGCATTTCACATGATGTACTGTGCATTTAAATTAATTAAGCAGAGTGACAATATACAGCCTAGATGTACTCCTTTCCCAATTTTGAACCAGTCTGTTGTTCCATGTCTGGATCTAACTGTTGCTTCTTGTCCTACATACAGACTTCTCAGGATACAGGTAAGGTGGTCTGATAATCCCATCTCTTTAAGAATTTTCCAGTTTCTTGTGATCCACATAGTCAAAGCTTTTAGCATAGTCAATGAATCAGAAAAAGATTTTTTTTTGCAATTCCTTTGCTTTTTCTTGGAGAAGGAATTGGCAACCCACTCCAGTACTCTTGCCTGGAAAATCCCATGGACGGAGGAACCATCAGTCCATGGGGTCACTAAGAGTCGGACGTGACTGAGCAGATGTTGGAAATTTTATCTCTAGTTCCTCTGACTTTTCTAAATCCAGCTTATACATCTGGAAGTTCTCAGTTCATGTACTGCTGAAGCCTAGCTTGGAGGATTTTGAGCATAATCTTGCTAGCATGTGAAATGAGGGCAATTGTACAAGAGTCTGAACACTCTTTGGCATTGTCCTTTTTGGGGATTGGAATGAAAGCTGACCTTTCCCAGTCCTGTGGCCACTGCTGAATTTTCCATATTTGCTGGCATATTGTGGAGAAGGCAATGGCAACCCATTCCAGTACTCTTGCCTGGAAAATCCCATGGACAGAGAAGCCTGATAGGCTGCAGTCCATGGGGTTGGGAAGAGTCGGACATGACTGAGCGACTTCACTTTCACTTTTCACTTTCATGCTTTGGAGAAGGAAATGGCAACCCACTCCTACTGGCAGCACATAGGCTTCCCTGGTAGCTCAGCTGGTAAAGAGTCCACCTGCAATGCAGGTGACCCCAGTTTGATTCCTGGATCGGCAAGTTCCCCTGGAGACCTAGGCTGCCCACTCCAGTATTCTTGTGCTTCCCTGGTGGTTCAGATGGGAAAGAATTTGCCTGCAATGCGGGAGACCTGGGTTTGATCCCTGGGTTGGGAAGAACCCCTGGAGCCGGGCATGGCAACCCACCCCAGTATTCTTGCCTGGAGAAGCCCCCTGGACAGAGGAGCCTGGCAGGCTACAGTCCATGGGGTCCAAAGAGTCAGACAGAGCATAGCACACAGCGCCGGTGGTACATGCGTGTGAAATATTTGAGAACGGCTCCCTCTGCTGACACAAATCTGCCTTTGTTTTATTTGCAGGAGATGGCTTTCAGGGAGACATAATCAGGTGAGGTCTCTCAGCCTTCTGGTTTCCCAAGAATAAAATATGCAGAACTGTGGGGCTACAAGATCAGGCCAAGTGATTTCTCTATGTCCCTGTGGCTCGCTGCTCCCACTTTCACATTCTTTAAAATGGCCATAATCACAGCTTCTTAGAATCCTTCTAATAGTGTATACAATAGATTTTCCCACCTAAATAGATCAGTTTCTTATTTCAAATTTACCCATTCCATTAAATGGATGATACTAAGTGTTATAGATTTTCTAGGTTGGCACAAAATATTTCTGGTGCAAATAGTCCTATAGTTAGACCACATGTTACTATAACTGTATAAAATGATTGCTAGTCCTAGATTTTACAGTGGGGTCTCAGCTTCTAGTAATCCTCTTTTTGTCCCAAATGTGCTTATTTACTCATCAAATTTTGTGTTTTTAAGTTTGGTTTGGTAAATATGATCTTGTTCTTCTATCTGTGTCGGTGTCTCGGTCTTGGGACATAGTCAGGGTCTTGGATCATGGATTATATCCAACTGCTTCCTGGATTATCCAGGCAGAATGCTGTGAAGACACTTCCTCCTGATGATGAGGCTGGGTGTTTTTTTTTTTTACCAGTTGAGAGTGACCATTCTATTTATGAGATGATCTTTTCTATGAAGTCAAAGACTCTTCTGGCCTTGTTCTGCTGACTTCTCCCCACTCTTTTTTTTCTCTATTCCACTTTCATGTATAGTATAATGTCCCAAGGATGATTAGTGTTTCTATGCCTTACAGGAGACCCCTGACCGTAGGCCCACCAGGACGCTTCAACCCCATGTGCCCTGCCCCTGTGGAGCTACAGCAGTTATACATCAATGGTGAGGACTCCCTGGTAGGAAGCTGCTCTGGGCCTGAGCCAGAGAAAGATACTTGTTTTGAGGCCTGGCAAAAGGCCCTGGTCTCTCTAAGCATCCCAGACACTCACGGTAAACAATTGTTTATGAAGAAGCATCTGTAGCATACCCCACTGACTGGGACTGCTTACAAAGTGTTTTTTTTTTCTTCTCAGTGCATCCCAGAGAAAGAGACTTGGTATATTCTGAGATCCAGATTACTCAGCCTGGGGCAGCAGGGGAAGGTACGTTACTGGGGAGAGATTGTGGCTTCAAATGGCGTTCATTCATTTGATACATGTTTGCTGAGTCTCCTTTGAGCAAAGGGAGTGAATCAGTGATCAAGACAGATTAAAAATCCCTACAGCAGTGCTTAGATTCCAAAGAAAGAGGACAGATACAGAAAGCTATGTAGCATCTTTCCTGATATCAGAACAAAAATTAAACATTCTTCTAATAGACATTGTAATCATGAGGGTATATGTTCAAAGGTTACCTGAAAGTAATAAATGAATTATTGCAAAGCTCCTACCATGTGATAAGAATATTATCATTATAATATATAAATATTAATATGTGTAATATATACGCATTTAGTTAATTTTTATAACAACCCTGTGTAACCCACATACTGAGCAAGCAAGACTTATGACTTACTTACAAAAATTTTCTGTCCCCCACTGTCTCTTTAAACTTTCTTCTGTGAGAGATTTTCCTGGGCACTCGGGTTGAAAATTCTGGCAACCAAAGGCTTTTCAACACATTCTCCATTCTCTTGGGTGACAGAGAGTAGATAGACACTTTATGTCATAGTCTCATAGTCTCTTACTGAGTAAGTAAACAGAATGCCAAATTTGAAGATGGTGAGTCAGAACTTTCTCCTCTCCTAGAGCAGGCCAGTTTCAGAATGAAGCTGGCAATGGTGTGGGTGAAGGGGGGGACCAGGCAGAGTTGGCTTCTTCCCTATCTTTTGGGTTGACTTCCCCTAACTAGCCTGGGGAAAGGAGTGGGAAAGAAGTTACTTCAACTGGTACTGTGGAAGCTGGCTTCTGCCTTCCTGGGATGATAGATACTTAAGCGGGCACTCCCTTCTATAACATATATATATATGGTCTCTTGAGGTTTCCTGATGGAGCCCTCCTTCCTCAAGTTCCTTAGGCACAGCGGAGGCATTTCTCATTCCATGAGCTGTTTCGTGCCCCTTCGCTGGCCTCACCTCCAATCAGTCACATCCAGCTTCCTGCTGCTGGAGTCCCTTGATACCTGGAGGCCTTATTGAACAGCACTGAAGGTGACCACGCTTCTGCTTGTTCTGTCTCCCATGTGAACCACATCTGTACTTGGGGACACCTGAGAATTTCAGGTCCTAGCTGGCCCAGCAGATTTCTTTTGATCCCACCACTTGTTGTGAGTTAGAACTCTCAATGCTACTGATAAGGGGTGTTGAAATATTTTTTAATTGTAATCTGCAGTAAGAAATGCAAGCTGTGTAAAAAAAAAAAAAAGAAATACAAGTTGTACTGTTAATAAATGTGAATGTGCACACATATATGCACACACATACACATACCTAAACCAAAAGTTTTAGGAGATAATACTTAGTGTGATGCACTCAATTTTCTATTCTACTCAAATTGATTGTTTTAATCAACTTTATGGAGGTATCAACAATATAAAATATAATTCACCACTGTTAAATGCACATTCAAATTGTTTTAACAAATGTATCCATTCACAGAACCACCACCACAGTCACAGTGTGATGTGTGAACATTTCCAGAAGCCCAGAAAATCCTTTCATACTCCTTTGCAGTTAATCTCCCTCCAGCTTCACCCTTGACAATTACTGATCTGCCTTCTGCCCTATATAGTTTGCTATTCTATAATTTCACATAAACAGATTCTTATATAATGCAATCCTTTTGTTTGGCTTCTTTCGCTTAACACAATGTTTTGAAATTCATCCACATTCTAGCATAAGTAGTTCACTATTTTTTTGACATGTAAAAAGCTATTCCTTTTTAATATATACAGCTTATGAGTTTAGGGATGAATCAACACCAAAGAAACTGTTACCACTATTAAGGTCATAGATGTATGCACCATTTTCCAAAGTTTTCTTTCACACCCTTTATGATGATGATGATGTGTGGTAAGGACACTTAACATAAGATTTACCTTCTTAGCTAATTTTAAGTATAAAATAAAATATAGTTAGTGATTGCAATATATAGCTCAGTTGCTAAGTCGTGTCCAAATCTTTGCTACCTCGTGAACTACAACATGCCAGGCTTCCCTGTCCTTCTCTATCTCCTGGAGTTTCCTCAAACTCATGTGCATTGAGTCAATGATGTCATCCAACCATCTCATCCTCTGTTGCCCTCTTCTCCTCCTGCCTTAAATCTTTCCCAGCATCAGGGTCTTTTCCAATGAGTCACTTCTTCACATTAGATGGCCAAATGATCAGAGCTTCAGCCTCAGTCCTTCCAATGAATATTCAGGATTGATTTCCTTTAGAATTGATTGGTTTTATCTCCTTTCAGTCCAAGGAACTTTCAAGAGTCTTCTTCAGCATCACAGCTTGAGAGCATCAATTCTTTGGCATTCAGCCTTCTTTATGGGCCAACTCTCATGTACATGACTACTGGAAAAACTATAGCTTTGACTATATATACCTTTGTTGGCAAAGTTATATCTCTGCTTTTTAATATGATCTCTAGGTTTGTCATAGTTTTTCTTCCAAGGAGCAAGTGTCTTTGAATTTTATGGCTGTAGTCATCATTGCAGTGATTTTGGAGCCCAAGAAAATAAAGTCTCTCACTGTTTCCACTTTTCCGCCTTCTATTTGCCATGAAGTGATGGGACTGGATGCCATGATCTTAGTTTTTTGAATGTTGAGTTTTAGGCCAGCTTTCTCCACTCTTCTGTTTCATCTTCAACAAGAGGTTCTTTAGTTCCTCTTTGCTTTCTGCCATTAAGTGGTATCACCTGCCTATCTGAGGTCGATATTTCTCCCAGCAATCTTGATATTCCAGCTTGTGCTTCATCCAGCTCGGCATTTCACATGATGTACTGTGCATTTAAATTAATTAAGCAGAGTGACAATATACAGCCTAGATGTACTCCTTTCCCAATTTTGAACCAGTCTGTTGTTCCATGTCTGGATCTAACTGTTGCTTCTTGTCCTACATACAGACTTCTCAGGATACAGGTAAGGTGGTCTGATAATCCCATCTCTTTAAGAATTTTCCAGTTTCTTGTGATCCACATAGTCAAAGCTTTTAGCATAGTCAATGAATCAGAAAAAGATTTTTTTTTGCAATTCCTTTGCTTTTTCTTGGAGAAGGAATTGGCAACCCACTCCAGTACTCTTGCCTGGAAAATCCCATGGACGGAGGAACCATCAGTCCATGGGGTCACTAAGAGTCGGACGTGACTGAGCAGATGTTGGAAATTTTATCTCTAGTTCCTCTGACTTTTCTAAATCCAGCTTATACATCTGGAAGTTCTCAGTTCATGTACTGCTGAAGCCTAGCTTGGAGGATTTTGAGCATAATCTTGCTAGCATGTGAAATGAGGGCAATTGTACAAGAGTCTGAACACTCTTTGGCATTGTCCTTTTTGGGGATTGGAATGAAAGCTGACCTTTCCCAGTCCTGTGGCCACTGCTGAATTTTCCATATTTGCTGGCATATTGTGGAGAAGGCAATGGCAACCCATTCCAGTACTCTTGCCTGGAAAATCCCATGGACAGAGAAGCCTGATAGGCTGCAGTCCATGGGGTTGGGAAGAGTCGGACATGACTGAGCGACTTCACTTTCACTTTTCACTTTCATGCTTTGGAGAAGGAAATGGCAACCCACTCCAGTGTTCTTGCCTGGAGAATCCCCGGGACGGGGGAGCCTGGTGGGCTGCTGTCTATGGGGTCGCACAGAGTCAGACACGACTGAAGCGACTTAGCAGCAGCAGCTGGCATATTGAGTGCAGCTTTAACAGCATCATCTTTTAGGATTTGAAATAGCTCAGCTGGAATTCCGTCACCTCCACAAGCTTTGTTCATAGTAATGCTTCCTAAGGTCCACTTGACTTCACACTCCAGGATGTCTGGCTCTAGGTGAGTGACCACACCATCATGGTTATCTGGGTCATTAAGAGCTTTTTTTGTACAGTTCTTCTGTATATTCTTGCCACTTTTTCTTAATCTCTTCTGTTTCTATTAGGTCTTTGCTGTTTCTGTCCTTTATTGTGCCCATCTTTGCATGAAATATTCCCTTGATATCTCTAATTTTCTTGAAGAGATCTCTAGTCTTTCCCATTCTATTGTTTTCCTTTATTTCTTTGAATTGTTTCCTTAAGAAGGCCTTATCTCTCCTTATTATTCTCTGTAACTCTGCATTCAGTTGGGTATATCTTTTCCTTTCTCTTTTGCCTTCTGCTTCTCTTCTTACTATACAGTATATCTCCAGAATCTATTCATCCTTGATAACTCAAACTTTGTACCTTTTGAGCCTTGCTTCTAGTTTCCTTTCCCCAAGCTACTTGTAACCACCATTCTACTCTGCTTCTTGAGTAGAGAAAATACAGTATTCGTCCTTCTGTATCTGGCTTATTTTTCTTAGCATAATGTCTTTCAGATCCAGCTGTGTTGTCACAAATGATAGGATTTCCTTCTCTCTTAAGGTGGAATAATGTTCCATTGTATATGTGTGTGTATGTCTGTGTATGTATATCATATTTCCGTTTTCATTCATCCATCTATAAACTTTTAAGTTGTTTCTATATCTTGCTGTGATCTATTCAAGATCCTGATTTCAATTCCTTTGGATATGTACTTAAAAGTGGAATTGCTGGATCATACAATAGTTTCATTTTTAACTTTTTAAGAAACTTCCATTCAGTTTTCCATATTAGCAATAGCAATTTACACTCTCACTAACAGTGTTCCAGAATTCCTTTTTCTCCACATCCTTGCCAATTCTTGTTATCTTTTGTCTTTTTAATGATAGCCATCCTAACAGGTGTGATGTGATATCTCACTCTGGTTTTGGTTCCACTGATGATTACTGATGTTGAGCACCTTTTCAATAACTGCTGTATGTCTTCTTTAGAGAAACAACTCTTCAGATCCTTTGCCCATTTTAAAATTGGGTTATTATTATTGTTAGTTTAGCTGTTGAGTTGTATGAATTGCTTATATATTTTACATATGAATCTCTTATCTGATAATATGGTTTGCAAGTGTTTTCTTCCATCTTGTAAGTTGCCTTTTCAGTATCCTTGTGTCTAGTAGAAATTTCAATTGTAAGCTGACCCTGCACTTGGTTTGCAAATGAGGTTAAGGACTTCTGCAAGGTCCCAAATCCAATGAAGACTAAGTCTTCTGTTTTACTATAATATTTGCTGCATATAGTGCCTATAGCTATATTTGACTAATGCATATCCTCTGAACACCTGCTTTGTCTGTCACTGATTTCTCAGCCATCCTCACTAATCAGTATCTTTTGAATGATAGAATTAAATTGCTACCAATTTGACTGAATTAATTGGGTGCTTCTTATCGAGTCACCTTGATCAGTTGCTGCTCTTCACACTCTGTCTTTGACATATTTGTCAAAACACCCTTGAAGCTGAGCACTCTATTGGTGGATGAGTTATATTTCAGGCACTTTCTGTGTTGATGATCTGTAGCAATATTTCTTCACCAGTGCCTGAGTGTTTGCATGAAGCCCCTGAAATTGCATAAAAAGTTCCCTGGATGTATCTATTATTCCAGGGAGAGAGTACATAGCTTCTATTCGGTCATTAAAAAGATCTGTAACCCCGAAAGACCCATGGAAAAAATATGACGAAAAATAGAGTATCCCAGGATGTATCTTTTTTCCCAAGCTCTATCCCTCCATAAAATTACTAAATAGTTCTCATGATTCTATCTGCTCTGAGATTCTTTGTGTCTAATAAGGAGGATGTGAGAAATTATACCTGCTAAGTTTTCTCTTACTGTGGCTCCATCTCTAAGAAACGTTGGCAATCAAATCAAAACCAGAACATGCTAATGTAAGACAGTTTTTCCCTCAGGGCATACATTTAAAGGATTCTAGTGGGAACTTGCTGAACAAACAGGAGTTGGACTTTGCGATTGGTGAGATGGAGGTGCTTTAAATTAAGAGAGGCAATAATTGAAAGTAAGAGAGAAATCATCTCAACGTCTGGTAAAGAAAGGGAATGAGGTTTCTCTTTGTGGTATTGAGGGGGAACTTTATAGATCAATGGAGCTTGCAAAGAACATCCAGAGGGTTGGGTTAAGAAATGGTAAAACAAGATCACGTGTGTTGTAGGAGGTGTTAGGTGGCAGAGAAGAGAAAATGACAATCAATGCAGAAGGCCCAGTGACTCCCAGATGCTGGGAAATAAGCTAGAAGACTAGGTTTGAAGTGGATCCAAACATTCATCACCCTGTGGTTTTCTTTTTCTCCACAGCCAATACCTTCAGAACATCTCTAGAGGGCCAGGTGAGTTTCATTTCCTGACTGTTTTCTCTCCCGCTACTACCTATCACCCCACATTCCCTCTCCTTCCAGCTCTTCTTCTATCTTCTTTCCACCCCAGCATGTCTCAGTTGTCTACTCTGAAGTGAAGACACAGCTCTGAGATGATTCAGCTGGAAAGGTCAGCTCTAAAAATGAAGATGCCATGGAAAGTTACGAGAATATCCTACTTATATGACTTGTCTCTGATCCAAAGACCCAGCTTAGTGCAGTCCTTGAGGACTCTGGAGTGGCCAACTAGTTCCAGCTTTCCAGTTCTTCTTGCCCATGTGCAGTCACTCCAAGGACTTCTGGTTCATCCAGTCTGAGACTGTGATGGGAAGACCCCTCAGAGACTGCACTGAAATGAAAGATCCACGGTCAAGAGAGAAGCCTATATACCTTCTCTGAGCCTAACCTAATGTGCTCCTTACTGTCTGATTTCAGGAGAGGGAGAAAGACTGCTGTAGAAAAACAGAAGGCAAATTTTGGAGAATTGGGATTTATACCTAGATAGAAAGGACTGAGTGAATCAGATCTCTGTTTAATACATATTCGGCAACTCTTCCCGTGGGGAATAGGTTGCATCAGTTGGTTTCACTATGACTGGCTGCATGCATACTTCACAAGCAAAGCACAGGTCCATCCCTCCTGCTTACTCTGCCTGTCAAGATTCAGTTGCAGACAAAAGAATCCATTTCAAGTGGTTTACAGATAAAGGAATGGAAAAATTTATATCAGCTACTTTGAAAAATCATTTGAAGAGCTGGAGAAGCAGGCTCCAGACTGAGCTTCCAAAAGCAAAACCTAATTACATTAGTGTTGTTAGGGACGAAGATTTTTAACACTGGAGACAAGAAATACAACAAATATAAAAAGTCAAGTAACAACCTGGAAAACCTAAATTTGAATTGGAAATGTCAGTACAAACTGATGACAAAACCTGCTCATTTTAAAAATGTTATCTATTTCTGAGATCATCCACTGGAAAGGTCTAGAAATAATTAATAATTCAGTAACAATTAGCATCCATTGCACATGCTGTAGTCTCTAAATACTTTTTCCTACTCAAAGGATATAGAGCTACCTTTCTTGTAGGAGCTGTATCTTTGAGTTATCAAATAGGTGATGTTAAAATAATTCTTCCAATAAATGAAGGACAGAAAGAAATAGAAAGCAACTATTTTGTGTGAATGTTTCATGCTACACCTAATGATCAAGTTGATATAAAAAAAACCCAGCCTAATATTATAGGCAACCAGTCCATTCTGAAGGAGATCAACCCTGGGATTTCTTTGGAAGGACTGATGCTAAAGCTGAAACTCCAGTACTTTGGCCACCTCATGAGAAGAGTTGACTCATTGGAAAAGACTCTGATGCTGGGAGTGATTGGGGGCGGGAGGAGAAGGGGACGACCGAGGATGAGATGGCTGGATGGCATCACTGACTCGATGGATGTGAGTCTGAGTGATCTCCGAGAGATGGTGATGAACAGGGAGGCCTGGCGTGCTGCGATTCATGGGGTCGCAAAGAGTCGGACACGACTGAGAGACTGAACTGAACTGAATATTATAGGCCTCCTAATGGAAGTATTCAATACCACCTACAATGTATTTAAGCCTGAATTATCAGAAGTAAATCTATTGAAGTCTCTAGATCTAACTACTGGTTTATAGGAAATACAGTGGACAAAGGATTTTGTTAAATAGAACCATGGGATTGTGATCAGAAAAATCTAAACTATGGAAAAATTCTAAAGGACAAATAATCTTGCTTCTTTAACAAAAGAAGGAAGGAGAAAGGGAAGACTTATAAATTAAATGATACTTAAGACATGTCAGTAAAAAGGAATGAGTGGGTCTTGCCTCAAACAAATCAAGTTTAAATAGAATTACTTATGGAATACAAAATGAAATTTATATGTTAATATGAAGAAATTATGTTTGGATAATTTATATGTTTGAAGAATTTATGTTTTGGGTATAAATGATAGTATTATGGTTATGTTTTTATTAAAAATATTCATCTTTTGCTTCATACTGAAGTATTTGTACATTATTATGATTTTGCTTGATATAATCCAATAAGAGTTGGGTGGGCAGGAAGTGGATACAAGTACAGATAAAGCAAGATTGGTCATGTGAGCACCATTTCTGAAGCTGGATGGTAGGTATGTAAAGGGAGGCAGTAAAGCTTATACTAGTCTCTTTGTATGTCTTAAATTCTGATGATAAAAAGTTAAATATTGCCGTTGTATATATGTACCACAGGTTCTTTACCCATATCATCCGTCAATGGATCTCTAGGTTGTTTCATGTCCTAGCTACAGTAAATAGTGCTGCAAGGAACATTGGAGTACATGTGTCTTTTACAATTATGATTTTTTCAGGGTAGCCCAGTAGTGGGATCATTGGGTCATATTGTAGTTTTATTCCTAGTTTTTTAAGGAAACTCCATACTGGCTTCTATAGTAGCTGTATCAATTTGGATTTCCACCAACAATGATAGAGGGTTCCCTTTTCTCCACATCCTCGCCAGCATTTATTGTTTGCAGATTTTTTGATGATGGCTATTCTGACCAGTGTGAGGTGATATCACATTGCAGTTTGATTTGCATTTCTCTAATACTGAGCAATGTTCAGCATCTTTTCATGTGTTTATTAGCCATCTGTATGTCTTCTTTGGACATTGCTCAGTCATTAAAAGGAACATATTTGAGTCAATGTTAATGAGGTGGATGAACCTAGAGCCTATTATACAGTGTGAAGTAAGTCAGAAAGAGAAAAACAAATATGTAATGTATGTAAAAGCCATATGTAAAGTAGATAGCCAGCGGGAATTGTTGTATGATTGAGCGAACTCAAACCGGGGCTCAGTGACAACCTGGAGGGGTGGGATGGGCTGGGAGGGAGGTTCGAAAGGGAGAAGACTTATGCAAACCTATGGCTGAATCATGCTGATGTATGGCAGAAACTGACACAGTAGTGTAAAGCAATTATCCTCCAATTAAAAGCAAATAAATTTTAAAAGATAATAAGACCTAGGGTGGAAGGGATAGTTAGGGAGTTTGGGATGGGCATGTACACACTGCTATATTTAAAATGTATAGCCGACAATGTCCTGCTGTATATAGCACGGGAAATTCTGCTCAATGTTATGTGGCAGCCTGGATGGAAGGGGAGTTTGGGGGGAGAACAGATACATGTATAAATGTTGCTGAGTCCCTTTGCTGTCTAGCTGAAGCTATAATATGCATTAATATTGGCTATACTGCATACAAAATAAAAAGTTAAAAAAAATGTTAAGCACTCCCAATCTCCCTTACCCTGCTTTACTTTTATACCCCATAGCACTTATCACTTTAAAATATACCATACCATTTGCTTATGTCCTATGCTTATTATATGTCAGTCCTCTAGAAAGTAAATTAAGGGCAACAACCTTTGTCTTTTTCGTTCACTGACATATCCCAAGCACCTAGAACTATGCTTGATACATTGTAGGTGCTTAATAAATGCTTTTGAATACCTGAATTACCTATTTCATTCTAAAAGATCTGCCATGACAGTTCTTTTAGAATGGGGTGTGTGTGTGTGTGTGTGTGTGTGTGTGTGTGTGTACTTTTAGTGTAGCTAGTAAAACCAGCGTATCAAAATGAATATGGGTTTTAAATCCAACAGATTTTAGTTCAAGACTTGAATTTGCCACTTATAATTTCTTAGATAAGTTACATACATTTTTTTTGTGTCTAATTTCCCTCTATGCAAAATGAAGATACTATGTACCTCATGGGCTTCACAAGTGGAAAGAACTGATAGCTTATGGTGAACGATGTTGGATTCGTGATCTTTGAAGAAGATTTAGCTTTGGGACCAGGCATCAGGATTGATCACTCAAGAGCTTTTGTGTAGCAGAGTTTTATTAAAGTGAAAAAGGAACAGAGAAAACTTCTGACACAGACATCAGGATGGGGCCGGAGAGTGCCCCCATTCTTAATCTTAGCAAGGGAGTTATATACTTTTTAATTAGTTATTACAATAAATCAAAAGGATGTCTCAAGGTTGTAAAGATCTTACTAGACCCATTTCCACAATATACATTTTAAGAGAACAGGATTAGTCAGAAGGTTTTCAGAAAAGAGAAACATGTCCTCAAAGAAGGATACATTATAGTTATATAATCCTTATGAAGGAATGTAGAAAAAAACTTTTGTCCTTTCCTCCTCCTTGAGAATTCCAGACCCGTTTCTCCTCCTTGCAGACCCTGGACTTCTTATCAACCTGCCTAAGGACTGACTCTTTCAGAACCCACCTACCAATGCAGGAGACATGAGATGCGGGTTTGATCCCTGGGTCGGAAAGATCTCCTGGAGGTGGGCATGGCAAGCCACTTCAGTACTCTTGCCAGGAGAATCCCATGGACAGAGGAGCCTGGTGGGCGACGTCCAAAGGGTAGCAGACTCTGACACAACTGAAGTACTTAGAACACATGCACATACCTTGTATGACCATTGTGAATACATTCCTAGTCAAGTCTTTTGTCCTTGCATTCCCTCTGTCTGTAATGCCTTTCCTGCTGATAACCACTAATTGTTTCTTCTCATCCTTTAGCGTTTACTCAGATGTTGTAATCTCCATAAAATCTTCCCTTATTACCTGTTTATGATAGACACATCACTTAATCTTCATCAACTCCTCTTCTCATGCTGCTGCTGCTAAGTCGCTCCAGTCGTGTCTGACTCTGTGCAACCCCATAGACGGCACCCCACTAGGCTCCTTCTTATGCTACCTCATATTTATCCAAAATACTTTTGTCATCTGATATTCTAAATTTGTATTTGTTTATTACCTGATTACCCAAAGCATAATTTATGCTCTATGTAAACAAGAATTTTATTTGTTTTGTTTAATAATGTACCCTTAGTGCCTCTTTCAGAGCCCAACACATGGTAAGCACTTAGTTAACATTTATGAATTGTGAGAATTATATAAAGCAATCAATGTAAGTATCTGATAATGTGCCTTTTGCATATAAGCATTCAATACATATTAATTGTCAGTATTTAGTAAGCCACTGATTTATCGAGCACTTAGTATGCCAAACATAAAGATAGATCAGGAAGAAATGTTTCTCCTTAAGAAGTTTCCAGTAGGGAACAGACTGGATACAAAGGAAGGGGAATGAGAGGGTGGGGCAAAGGAGAGAGCTGCACGGACACATTTACACTGCCAAATGTAAGATAGCGAGCCAGCGGGGCTCTGCCGTATGATCCAGGGAATGTGCCAGGGCTCTGTGATAACCTAGAGGCGTGGAAAGGGCTGGGGGGGGGGGGGG
>SJYT01030553.1:163914-246852 GCA_006410635.1 Cephalophus harveyi
CAGTCCATTCTGAAGGAGATCAACCCTGGGATTTCTTTGGAAGGAATGATGCTAAAGCTGAAACTCCAGTACTTTGGCCACCTCATGTGAAGAGTTGACTCATTGGAAAAGACTCTGATGCTGGGAGGGATTGGGGACAGGAGGAGAAGGGGACGACCGAGGATGAGATGGCTGGATGGCATCACTGACTCGATGGACGTGAGTCTGAGTGAACTCCGAGAGATGGTGATGAACAGGCAGGCCTGGCGTGCTGCGATTCATGGGGTCGCAAAGAGTCGGACACGACTGAGCGACTGAACTGAACTTCTTCTGTCCTCCAAAAACTTCTAGTTTTAACCTGTACTGTTATAGAGAGTACATTTATTTATGGACTTCATAAAACCAAGTTTCCATTTCCTGCCACCAGGGACCCAGAATAGGTCCTTAGTAGTTGCCTTTGAGATATAATCATTTGACCATGGAAAGTGTTGCTGCTACAGATGGCTTTCAGTTCAGTTCAGTTCAGTTGCTCAGTCGTGTCCAACTCTTTGAGACCCCATGGACTGCAGCACTCCAGGCTTCCCCGTCCATCACCAACTCCTGGAGCTTACTCAAACTCATGTCCCTCAAGTTGGTGATGTCTTCCAATCATCTCATCCTCTGTCGTCCCCTTCTCTTCCCACTTTCAATCGTCCCCAGCATCAGGGTCTTTTCCAAGGAGTCTGTTCTTCTCATCAGGTGGCCAAAGTATTGGAATTTCACTTCAGGATCAGTCCTTCCAATGAATATTCAGGACTGATTTTCTTTAGGATTGACTGGTTGGATCTCCTTGCAGTACAGGGACTCTCGAGAGTCTTCTCCAACACCACAGTTCAAAAGAATCAATTCTTCAGTTCTCAGCTTTCTTTACAATCTAACTCTCACATCCATACATGACTACTGATAAAACCATAGCTTTGACTAGGTAGACCTTTGTTGGCGAAGTAATGTCTCTGCTCTTTAGTATGCTGTCTAGGTTGGTCATAGCTTTTCTTCCAAGGAGCAAGTGTCTTTTAATTTCATGGATGCAGTCACCATCTGCAGTGATTTTGGGGCCCCCCTTCCCTCCAACAAAAAAATCTGTTACTGTTTCCATTGCTTCCTCATCCATCTATTTGCCATGAAGTGATGGGACTGCATGCTATTATCTTAATTTCCTGAAAGTTGAGTTTTAAGCCAGCTATTTTACTCTCTTCTTTCACTTTCATCAAGAGGCTCTTTAGTTCTTCATTTTCTGCCATAAAGGTGGTGTCATCTGCATATTTGAGGTTATTGATATTTCTCCCACCAATCTTGATTCCAGCTTGTGCTTCATCCAGTCCAGCATTTCTCATAATGTACTTCGCATTTTAGTTAAATAAGCCAGGTGACAGTATACAGCCTTGATGTACTCCTTTCCCAATTTGGAACCAGTCTGTTCTTCCATGTTTGGTTTTTTAACTGTTGATTCTTCACTTGCATACAGATTTCTCAGGAGGCAGGTCGGGTGGCCTGGTATTCCCATCTCTTTAAGAATTTTCCACAGTTTTTTGTGATCCACACAGTGAAAGACTTTGGCATAGTCAACACAGCAGAAATAGATATTTTTCTGGAACTCTCTTGCTTTTTCTGTGATCCAGTGGATGTTGGCAATTTGATCTTTGGTTCCTCTGCCTCTTCTAAATCCAGCTTGAACAACTGGAAGTTCACGGTTCGTGTACTGTTGAAGCTTGGCTTGGAGAATTTTGAGCATTGCTTTGCTAGCATGTGAGATGACTGCAATTGTGCATTTGCTTGAACATTTTTTGGCATTGCCTTTCTTTGGGATTAGAATGAAAACTGGACTTTTCCAATCCTGTAGCCACTGCTGGGTTTTCCAAATTTACTGGCATATTGGCATCATCTTTTAGGATTTGAAATAGCTCAACTGGAATTCTATCACCTCCACTAGCTTTATTCGTAGTAATGCTTCCTAAGTCCCACTTGACTTTGGACTCCCAGATATCTGGGTCTAGGTGAGTGATCACACCGTCATATTTATCTGGGTCATTAAGATCTTTTTTGTATAGTTCTTCTTGTATTCTTGCCACCTTTTCTTAATATCTTCTGCTTCTGTTAGGCCCATACCATTTCTGTCCTATATTGTACCCATCTTTGCATGAAATGTTCCTTTGGTATCTCTAATATATATGTTATGTCCATCTAGCTAACATGTCCTTTAAGGCCAGTATTTCCTTATTTATTTAGTCTTTGGATGATCTATTCATTCATATAAGTGGAGTATTAAAATCTCCTACTAATATTATTGCTTATTTCTTTCATTAAATCTGTTTAAATTTGCTTTATACATTTATGTTCTCCTATATTGGATGCACAAATATCTACAAATGTTATATTCTCTTGTTGGATTGACTCCATTATCATTATGTAATTTCTATCTTTGTCTCCTACTGCACTATTTGTTTTAAAGTCTATTTTCTCTGATATAAGTACAGCTATCACTGCAGATGGTGATTGCAGCCATGAAATTAAAAGACACTTACTCCTTGGAAGGAAAGTTATGACCAACTTAGATAGCATATTAAAAAGCAGAGACATTACTTTGCCAACAAAGTTCCGTCTTGTCAAGGCTATGGTTTTACCAGTGGTCATGTATGGATGTGAGAGTTGGACTGTGAAGAAAGCTGAGTGCTAAAGAATTGATGCTTTTGATCTGTGGTGTTGGAGAAGACTCTTGAGAGTCCCTTGGATTGCAAGGAGATCCAACCAGTCCATCTTAAAGATCAGCCCTGAGTGTTCATTGGAAGAACTGATGTTGAAGCTGAAACTCCAATACTTTGGACACCTCATGCGAAGAGTTGACTCATTGGAAAAGACACTGATGCTGGGAGGGATTGAGGGCAGAAGGAGAAGGGGACGACAGAAGATTAGATGGCTGGACAGCATTACCGACTTAATGGACATGAGTTTGGGTGAACTCCGGGAGATGGTGATGGACAGGGAGGCCTGGCGTGCTGTGATTCATGGGGTCGCAAAGAGTCAGACACGACTCATCGACCGAACTGAACTGAACTGAACTGATTCCAACTTTCTTTTGGTTTCATTTGCATAGACTACTTTCCCTTCATTTTGAGTCTGTGTGTTCCTGTCCTTACATCTGAAATGACTCTCCTGTAGGCATTATATATATGGGTCTTATTTTCTTGTCAGTCAGTCATTCTATGCATTTTGGTTGGAGCGTTTAGTACATTTGAATTTAAAATAATTATTGATAGATATATACATATTGCCACTTTGCCATTTCTAGTTGTTTTCTTTAGTTCTTCTATAGTTCTCTTTTTCTTATCTTGAGCTTTTCTTTTTTAATAGACTATTCCAATTTTATATCATTTTTTACTCTTAAAGTGAATAATTGCTTTATCAACAAAATTTAAATACACAAGTGAGTGAATTTATATGTTCAACAAAATTAAAATTACAATCATTCATGTGTTTCCAAGCAGGTTGGTTCTTGTAAACTTATCATGCCAAATTTACAAAAGTAGGCTTTTCATCCTAAGCAATCTTTATAATTTTTAGAAATTTGAATGTTATCTTTCAGATTAGTTTCAAAATCACCTTGGTCTCTCTGCAAGTTTAATTATGATTACTTTTAATTGATGTTTAGTTGATTTACAATATTACATTAGTTTCTAGTATACAACATACTAATTCAATATTTTTATAGATTATGCTCCCTTTACAGTTATTACAAAATAATGGCTACATTTTCCAATGCCATTCAATAAAATTATTTATTTTATACATAGCAGTTTATATCTCTTATTTTATTACCCCTATCTTGCCCATCCCCCTTCCCTCTCCCTATTAGTAACCACTTCTTAGTTCTCTATACCTATTAGTCTTTTCCTGTTTTGTTATTTTTAAGTTTGTTGTATTTTTTAGATTCCACATATAAGTGATGAGATATAGGATTTATCTTTCTCTATTTGACTTATTTCACTAAGTATAGTAAGCTCTAGGTTCATCTGTGTTTCTGTAAATGGCAGAATTTCATTTTTATTTTTTTGATTGAGTAACATTCCATTATGTCAAAGTGAAAGTGAAAGTGAAGTAGCTCAGTTGTGTCCAACTTTCTGCGACCCCATGGACTTTAGCCTACCATGCTCCTCTGTTCATGGGATTTTCCAGGCAAGAGCATTGGAATGGGTTGCCATTTCCTTCTCCAGAGGATCTTCCCAACCCAGGGATTGAACCTGGGTCTCCTGCATTGTAGGTAGACGCTTTACTGTCTGAGCCACCAGGGAAGTTCCATCATGTCAGGGGAGTTTATAATTTCCTTGGTTCTGTCTTGCAGCAGCAAAAATTTGAAGTAACAGACCAGTGTTACAGCTCAGTATTACAGCTCAGTTTTATTTGGCAAGCAAAGGAAAATACATCTTCAAGGTGTGAGGGAAGACCGACCCAAAAGAAGCGCAGGGAAGAGAGAGAGAGAAGAGAGGAGAGGAAGCTCAATATGGCTCCTGTTTTTATATGTTTTTTCCTCCTCCCCCTGAGTCTGCCCTATGTAAGCTGAGCTAGCCAGGAGGGCCATTTGCTTCACCTTAGGTTCTTACTCTATTCCTTGGAACTTTCTTTAGTTTATTTTTGCGGGCTTTCCCCTTTGTCTTTTAGCCACTGCTATTTTGGATTCCTTTTTCCTATTCTAACTACCTAACAATTATAACAAATGTATCATCTTCTTTATTCATTCATAGGCTGCTTTCATATCTTGCCTATTGTAAATAATACTGTTATGAACATTGGGGGTATATGTATTTTTTTATTAGCATTTTCTTATGTATACCAGGAGTGGAATTACTGGATTATATGGTAGTTCAAGTTTTAGTTTTTTGAGAAGCCTCCATACTGTTTTCCACAGTGGCTGTACCAATTTGCATTCCTACCAACCATGCAAAAATAAGGGAAGTGAAAAGCAAAGGAGAAAAGGAAAGATATACCCATTTGAATGAAGAGTTCCAAAGAATACCAAGGAGAGATAAGAAAGCCTTCCTCAGGGATCAGTACAAAGAAATAGAGGAAAACAACAGAATGGGAAAGACTAGAGATTTCTTCAAGAAAATTAGAGATACCGAGGGAATGAAAATATAAATATGGCCTACACTGCATCAATTTATATTGAAATAAAAGGAAACCTCTTTAATCTTGTCTCCAAAACTTGACAAAAATATTGAGTTAAAAATAAACATGGTAGCAATGAAGGTGATATTTTGAAAACACTGTGTATTTTGAAGTCTTAAGAAAGCAGAGTCATTTACATGTTGTCCACCATGATAATTTTTACCTATTCACCTATCAAAATCTTCATAAATTTGTAAGCAGCACAACTGTATTCCAAACAGAAATCATAAATAACTATAGTTTCAAGGTTACATTTAACAAACATCTATTATAAGGCAGAGATCTTTTTAAATACATAGATATGAAGGTAAAGTATATGACACTTAAGAACATATATATAATTTATATTATATAATATATGCATGTATGTGCATATAGTATTTATATGTATCACATCATAATTTATGAAAATTACACATAATTATGTTATTATATGTTTGTGACTAGTGGCTTTAATCTTCAGTTTACAGACAATCGGAGGAGCGAAGAGATCAAAGAACTTCTGAGAAGTGTTTAAGATCCTTAGTATTAGGACTGCAGATAGACTGCAGGACTCCCTGACTTCAAGGTCATTCCCAATTTACTCAGGTGCTTTGAAGGCCTAAGTTCAAAAGAAACAGAATAATCTTGCAAAGATGCAAAGTAGAGAGAAACAAGGGAAAGTGAATTTGGAGCTAATTTAGAGTGGAAAGTTTAGCTTCCCAGTGAATTCTGAATATGTGGACACTAGATCATCCTTTTGGGACCAAAAACATGTAGAGGTATTCAGAGAGCAGCCACACTGCTCAAATGCGGTAGACAACATCCAGTCTTTCTCGTCATATCTCTCACATAAGGCTAAAGTCTGAAAGCAGAACTAGAATTTCATGGATTTTAAAGTTATATACATTGAACACTAATATGGTCTGTCATAATATTAAACAGTCTACATCACAAATAGCATACATTTGTATTTTCAGCTAATATACTTAAACACCATCAACTACATCAAAATGGCAACACACACCAGTCTCTATTTGTGTTCATGCAATTCAGCAGACGTCAATGGAATGAGTGCACATGAGGTAAGGAAGGTAAATGCCAGGTAGCTCCTCTAGGCACGCGTGACAACATGTTTTATGGGGCTCTAAGCACACTATAGGAGGCTGTCTCTTATACACATCTAGATGTGTATAAGAGACAGGAACAACAGACTGGTTCCAAATAGGAAAAGGAGTACGTCAAGGCTGTATCTTGTCACCCTGCTTATTTAACTTATATGCAGAGTACATCATGAGAAACGCTGGGCTGGAGGAAGCACAAGCTGGAATCAAGATTGCCGGGAAAAATATCAATAAACTCAGATATGCAGATGACACCACCCTTATGGCAGAAAGTGAAGAAGAACTAAAAAGCCTCTTGATGAAAGTGAAAGAGGAGCGTAAAAAGTTGGCTTAAAGAAAGGAAACTAGGATCATGGTATCCGGTCTCATCACTTCATAGCAAATAGGTGGGGAAACAGTGGAAACAGTGGTTGACTATTTTTTTCTGGGCTCCAAAATCACTGCAGATGGTAATTGCAGCCACGAACTTAAAAGATGCTTACTCCTTGGAAGGAACGTTATGACCAACCTAGATAGCATATTAAAAAGCAGAGACATTACTTTGTCAACAAAAGTCCATCTAGTCAAGGCTATGGTTTTTCTGGTGGTCATGTATGGATGTGAGAGTTGGACTATAAAGAAAGCTGAGCACTGAAGAATTGATTCTTTTGAACTGTGGTGTTGGAGAAGACTCTTGAGAGTCCCTTGGACTACAAGGAGATCCAACCAGTCCATCCTAAAGGAGATCAGTCCTGGCTGTTCATTGGAAGGACTGATGCTGAAGTTGAAACTCCAATACTTTGATCATCTCACGAGAAGAGCTGACTCATTAGGAAAGACCCTGATGCTGGGAAACATTGAGGGCAGGAGGAGAAGGGGATGACAGAGGATGAGATTGCTTATTGGCATCACCGACTCGATTGACACGGGTTTGGGTAGACTCTGGGAGTTGGTGATGGACAGGGAGTTCTGGCGTCCTGTGGTTCATGGGGTTGCAGAGTTGGACACAACTGAGCAACTGAACTGAACTGAACCAACCATGTACAAGGGTTGCTTTTCCTCCATATCCTTCCAAACATTTGTTATTTGTGTTTGTTTGTTTGTTTTGGTTTGTTGGCTTTTTTTTGATGATAGCCATTCAGGTATGTGTGAGGTGATATCTCATTGTGGCTTTGATTTGCATTTTCCTGATAATTAGTGATGTACCTGTTGGCCATCTGCATTTCCTCTTTGGAAAAATATCTATTGAATTCTTCTGCCCATTTAAAATTGTTTTCTTCTTTTTATGTTGAGTTGTATGAACTTATCAGATATTAACCCCTTATTGGTTACATTATTTGCAAATATTTTCTCCTTTGACATGCAAAAGCTTTTCATTAGGTTCCATTTGTTTATTTTTGCCTTTGTTTCTTTTCCCTTAGGCAGTTGATCGATAAAAATATTGCTATAGTTGATGTCAAAGAGTGTTCTGCCTATGTTCTCCCCTAAGAATTTTTTCAGATCTTAATCCATTTTAAGTTGTTTTTTAGTATATGTTTTGAGAAATTATACTAATTTCATCCTTTTACATGTAACTGTCTGGTTTCCCAGCACCATTTACTGAATTTACTCTCTTCCTGTGTTTTAATGGCTTTTTTTTCTTTTTTTTTTTTTAACTGTTATATTTATTTTACTTTCTCTTTTTCTCATTCTGATTTGTTTGTTTGCTTTAGTATTTACTACAGGATAGCTTCACGGTTACCAGGAGGTTTTCATATAATAACATAGCACTCTATTTTAAGTTGGTAAGAACATAAATTTGATCCTTAAAACTCAACATTTTTATTTTCCTCATCACAGTTTATATCTGTATATCTTGTGTATCCCTTAAGTAGTGATTATAATAGTTATTTTAACTACTTTTGTATTTTAATTTTTATACTAGATTTATAGGTGATTGAAGCACTACCTTTCCTATATATTTGTATTCTGTATCCAGTTCCCAGGACCCTGCAGCAGGCCACTGTCAACGCATGCCTCCACCGGAGACTCCTGGACATTCAAAGGCAAGTCTGGTTTAGTCTTTTGTTGAGACACTGTTCCTTTCTTCTGGCTCCTGGCTCGCTTGCACAAGGTTTTGTCTGTGCCCTCCAAGAGTCTGTTTCCCCAGTCCTGTGGAAATTCTGTAATTAAATCCCATTGGCCTCCAAAGTCAAATTCCCTGGGGGTTCTTTGTCCCTTTGCTGGATGTCCATATCCAGGTTGAGAAATCTGTTGTGGGTCCTATAATTTTCTAAACAGTATGAGAATTTCTTGGTATAATTGTTCTACAGTTTGTGGGGCATCTGCTCAGGGGCTCTATGGTGGGGCTAATGGTAACCTCCTCCAAGAGGGCTTATGCCACATACTGCATGACCCAGGTCTGCTGCACCAAGAGACCCTGTCCCCATGGTAAGCCACTGCTGACCTGTGGCTTTGCAGGGGACACTCAGACACTCAAAGGCAGGTCTGGCTCAGTCTCAGCAGGGTCTCTGGGTCCTGGTGCACAGAAGATTTTGTCTGAGCCCTCCAAGCATCTCTGGTGGATATGGGGTTTGATTATAAACAAGAATTTGCCCCTCCTACTGTCTTGTTGGGGTTTCTCCTTTGCCCTTGCATGTGAGGTATCTTTTTTAAATAGGATCCAACATTCTCCTGTTGATGGTTGTTCAGCAGTGAGCTGAAATTTTGGAGTTCTCACAAGAGAAGGTGAGCACACATCTTTCTGCTCTGCCATCTTTACCTTCCCTAGGGTTTTGCTTATTTTGGACCTTTTAGCACAGTCCCAGAGAGTGGACACATAGCTACTCTTGAATCAAACCTATTTGGAGCCTAAGCCTGGACATCATTTTTCCTGGTGACTGGGGATTCCTTAAATCTCCCATGAAGCACAGTTGGGACAAAGATCATAATATGCTCCTGTCATCTTACACAACAAATTTAAGGCAACATAGTAAGAAAGCTAAGATATTCTTCCCCTACTTCCCATCCCCCCCCCCTTTTTTTTATCCTTTCCAATCTCCTCCTAGGACTGGAAACCTAAGATGAAACTTATCACTTCCACTCCCACCCCTACACCCCCAACCCCTTCCCACCCTGTATCCTCATGGCAGGGTCGCCAGGCTTTGCCTTTCAGTTACTTCCCCCATCACTTTAGGAAACATCACTAAGAACAAAGCTAGTGGAGGTGATGAAATTCCAGTTGAGCTATTTCAAATCCTAAAAAGATATTGTTGTTAAAGTGTTGCACTCAATATGCCAGCAAATATGGAAAACTCAGCAGTGGCCACAGGACTGGAAAAGGTCAATTTTCATTCCAATCCTAAGAAAAGTCAATGCAAAGAATGTTCAAAGTGAAAGTGAAGTCACTCAGTCGTGTCTGACTCTTTGCGACCCTGTGGACTGTAGCCCACCAGGTTCCTCCATCCATGGGATTCTCCAGGCAAGAATACTGGAGTGGGTTGCCATTTCCTTCTCCAAGAATGTTAAAACTACTGCACAAATGCACTCATCTCAGAGGCTAGCAAAGTAATGCTCAAAATTCCCCAAGCCAGGCTTCAACAGTATGTGAACCATGAGCTCCAGATGTTCAAGCTGGTTTTAGAAAAGGCAGAGGAACCAGAGATCAAAAGAGGCAGCATCCATTGGATCACACAAAAAGCAAGAGAGTTCCAGAAAAACAGCTGCTTCTGCTTTATTGACTACACCAAAGCCTTTGACTGTGTGGATCACAACAAACTGTGGAAAATTCTTCAAGAGATGGGAATACCTGACCTACCTCCTGGGAAATCTGTATGCAGATCAAGAAGCAACAGTTAGAACCAGACATGGAACAACAGACTGGTTCCAAATAGGAAAAGGAGTACATCAAGGCTGTATATTGTCACCCTGCTTATTTAACTTATAAGCAGACTACATCATGCGAAATGCTGGGCTGGATGAAGCACAAACTGGAATCAAGATTGCTGGGAGAAATATCAATAACCTCAGATGTGCAGATGACACCACCTTTATGGCAGAAAGTTAAGAGAAACTGAAGGGCCTTTTGATGAAAATGAAAGAGGAGAGTGCAAAAGCTAGCTTAAAACTCAACATTCAAAACACTAAAATCATAGCATCTGGTCCCCACACTTCATGACAAATAGATGGACAGGGAAGCAATGGAAACTGTGACAGACTTTATATTCTTGGGCTCCAAAATCACTTCAGATGGTGACTGCAGCCATGAAATTAAGACACTTGCACCTTGGAAGAAAAGCTATGACCAACCTAGACAACATACTAAAAAGCAGAGACGTTACTTTGCTGACAAAGGCCTGTCTAGTCAAAGCTATGACTTCTCCAATAGTCATGTATGGATGATAGTGTTGGACCATAAAGAAAACTGAGTCCTGAAGAATTGATGCTTTTGAACTGTGATGTTGGAGAAGACTCTTGACAGTCCCTTGGATGGCAAGGAGATTGAATGAGTCAATCCTGAATATTCATTGGAAGGACTGATGCTGAAGCTGAAACTCCAATACTTTGGTCACCTGATGTGAAGAGCTGATTCATTGGAAAAGATCCTGATGCTGGGCAAGACTGAGGGCAGGAGGAGAAGGGGATGATAGAGGGTGAGATGGTTGGATGGTATCACCAACTCAATGCACATGACTTTGAGCAAGCTCCAGGAATTGGTGGTGGATAGGGAAGCCTGGCATGTTCAGTCCATGGTGTTGCAACGAGTGAGACATGATTGAGCAACTGATTGACTTGCTTACTAAATATTTACCTTTTTACTGAAATATTTTCTTTCATACATATATATATATATATATATATATATAGGAGAAGGCAATGGCACCCCACTCCAGTACTCTTGCCTGGAAAATCCCATGGATGGAGGAGCCTGGTAGGCTGCAGTCCATGGGTCAGTTTATTGTGATCCACACAGTCAAAGGCTTTAGATGTGTATAAGAGACAGATATAAAAGAAATTAAACTTTCTTTTCTGTTTAAATAAGTCCTTTTTTACACTGCTTGTAAAGCCAGTTTAGTGGTGAAAAGTCCTTTATTTAGCATGTGCTTTTCTCTCCTTCTAGTCTAGATGATAACTTTTCTGGGTAGAGTATTATTGGTTGGATTTTTTTTTTTTTTTAATTCTTTTGTTTCAGTACTTTGAATATATCACTTCACTCCCTTCTGGCCTGAAAAATTTCTACTATATAATCTACTGATAATCTTATGAATGTTCCCTTATATGTAACAAATGCTTACTCTAGATGCTTTTAATATTTCCTCTTCATCGTTAACTTCTGCCATTTTAATTATAATGCGTCTTGGTGTAGTTCTCCTTGGGTTCATCTTAATTTAACCCTGAACTTCCTGGATCTGGATATCTATGTCTTTACCCAAGTTAGGTAAGTTGTCATCCATTATTTTTTCAAAACCTGGGCCATTTTCTCTCTCTCTTCTCCTTCTGGGACCCCCGTAAGTTGAATGTGTGTCCACTGAGTTTTGTCCTATAAGCTCCTCAAGCTCTCTTTACTTTTTATTTAATTTTTATTGCTCTAATTGGGTGAGTTCTACTGCCTTGTCTTAAAGTGGACTGCTGCTTTCTTATGTTTCACCCAGCCTGCTGTTGAATATGCTCAGTGTATTTTTCAGTTCAGTTTTTTTATTCTTCAGCAGTAATTTCTTTTTCTTTATTTCTATGAAATTGAAGAAGGACTTCAATTGAAATTTTATTCAGATTGCATCCAACCCTATGTCATAATGTCACACGTTATATATGTCACAATGGTCTAAGAAATATCTTAAGGTATGTAATGTAATAATCTTTACTGAGTGGGAGTAAGACATGAAATGATAAAGACAAAAATAACATTTCCTTTATTTGTTACTGTATTCATTCTTTCATGGCAATATCTTTACTTAAAAATGACCTGTAATATAGTCTTAATGATACCCTGTGCATAAGATTATTATACTCTGTGCACTGTTAAGATTATTGTCCATGAATCTATGGCCTTTACAATGTCTTCACAATTATTTTCAGTTTATACTGATCCTCTGAGTCCACAGTTGAATACATTTGGTCATTGTCTTCTCTATCTCCCATCTGTCAGCTGGCATTACCTAGCAAATCTCACTGGAACCTGGGAAGTTCAGTTCAGTTGCTCAGTCATGTCTGACTCTTTGCACCCCCATGAATCACAGCACGCCAGGCCTTCCTGTCCATCACCATCTCCTGGAGGTCACTCAGACTCACATCCATCGAGTACATGATGCCATCCAGCCATCTCATCCTCTGTCGTCCCCTTCTCCTCCTGCCCCCAATCCCTCCCAGCATCAGAGTCTTTTCCAATGAGTCAACTCTTCGCATGAGGTGGCCAAGGTACTGGAGTTTCAGCTTTAGCATCATTCCTTCCAAAGAAATCCTAGGGCTGATCTCCTTCAGAATGGACTGGTTGGATCTCCTTGCTGTCCAAGGGACTCTCAAGAGTCTTCTCCAACACCACAGTTCAAAAGCATCAATTCTTCAGTACTCAGCCTTCTTCAGAGTCCAACTCTCACATCCATACATGACCACAGGAAAAACCATAGCCTTGACTAGACGGATCTTAGTTGGCAAAGTAATGTCTCTGCTTTTGAATATACTATTTAGGTTGGTCATAACTTTTCTTCCAAGGAGTAAGTGTCTTTTAATTTCATGGCTGCAGTCACCATCTACAGTGACTTTGGAGCAGTGATATGTAAAGAGTTCCCAGTTTTCAAGTGTAAATATCCTTGGGTTTCTTTTGCTATGTGCAGCAGATAGAAAACTGAAATCAGCTGCAATTTCTATTTGTCACTTCCTCATATTTTCCAACTTTTTGTTGACATTTTTCTGTATCTATTTATTCTTCTCCCCAGGTCAGTGAGCATTCTTATGACCATAACTTTGAATTTAATCAGGTAAATTACTTACCTCTGTTTCATGAAGTTTTTTTCTTTCAAGGTTTTATCTGATTCTTTTATTTAGAATATATTTCTCAGCTTTCTTTATTTTGCTTGACTTTGTTTTGATTTGTATACTGTAGATGTTTCAGCAGCCTCTCCCCAACATTGAAGAGTGGCCTCAGGTAGAAGACAAAACTTATTATTCAACTGCTCCAACTGTTTGTCATCTCTCTAATCTTTGCATCTTCAAACAGCCTATTATATTTTTAAATGCTCCTAGTATTTGAGAATGTGTCTAGAGCTCTCAGTGTTCCTAAGAGGAGTATCTCAGTACCTTGCTTCAGGCTGTTTGGAAGCTAGAATTCAGGCAGCATCTTTTAAAAGTATGCAAATATATACAGCTTTATGGGAATTTAACTTAAGTCCCACTAGCCAGGTGATCTGATGATGTACTCCAGGTTGCAGTGGCAAAAGCTGGGGCTTCAGACAGTGGTATAGGCTCTTTTTTAATTAAAACATATTTGACTTACAATGTTACAGTGGTTTCTAGTGTGCAACACAATGAACAAAAATTTGAACATGAAGAGATGCTCAATTGCATAATTCACCAAGGACATGAAAATTAAAACTGCAATAAGATAATCCTAGCATGCTGGCTAAAATTTACAAGATTATAATACTAAAACTCTCATTCACCAGTTGATAAGGTTGGAACTAGCACAACCACTTTCAAAAATAATTTAGCAGTATCTTCTAAACTGAGCTTTCTAAAATAATGTTATAAGCCAGGAATTCTATTCCCAGGTATATAAGCAACAGAAATGCAAGCCCACATGTACCAGGAGACCTATATAAGAATATATGTAGTAGAGTTACTTGTATTAGCTTGCAAAGCAAGTTAAAGCTCTTTGTTGCCTTGAGGTCTTCCTGATGGACTGAGATGGAATAATCTCTATTTACCATTATATGCTTTCCCTGTCTCAGAGTGAAGTAGGTAGGATGTAACATAAAATATGTAAGTGATATGCATTTGTAGATATGAAATTAAATGGTCCCTTAAGGGATTCCTTGGTGGCTCAGATGGCAAAGAATCCGCCTGCAATAAGGGAGACCTGGGTTCCATCCCTGGATTGGGAAGATCCCTTGGAGAAGGGAACAGCCATCCATTATAGTATTCTTTGAAGAAGGAAATGTCCACTCCAGTACTCTTGCCTGAAAAATTCCATGGACAGAGGAACCTGGTGGGTTACAGTTCATGGGGTCGCAAAGAGTTGGACACTACTGAATGACTTAACAATCACTCACTCACAGTATACTTGTCTGGAGAATTCCATGGACAGAGGAGCCTGGCAGGCTACAGTCAGTGGGACTGCAAAGAGTTAGACACGACTGAGCCACTTTTACTTTCACTTTAAGAAGACCAGAATACAGACCCAGAAAGAAAAGGTGGGAAAAACTATTTGAAAATAAGAAACTGGCATTCCTCATGGTAGGTAATGTCAGTATACCAGGAAGAAAACCTGACTTTTAAAAAGTTATCCTGTCTGCGAGACAGCAAAAGAGACAGATGTATAGAACAAGCTTTTGGACTCTGTTCATGATCTGAGCCACAGTCAGCTCCTGGTCTTGTTTTTGTTGACTGTATAGAGCTTCTCCATCTTTGGCTGCATAGAATTTAATCAATCTGATTTCAGTGTTGACCATCTGGTGATGTCCACGTGTAGAGTCTTCTCTTGTGTTGTTGGAAGAGGGTGTTTGCTATGACCAGTGCATTTTCTTGGCAAAACTCGATTAGTCTTTGCCCTGCTTCATTCCGCATTCCAAGGCCAAATTTGCCTGTTACTCCAGGTGTTTCTTGACTTCCTACTTTAGCATTGCAGTCCCCTAGAATGAAAAGGACATCTTTTTTGGGTGTTAGTTCTAAAAGATCTTGTAGGTCTTCATAAAACCATTCAACTTCAGCTTCTTCAGCATTACTGGTTGGGGCATAGACTTGGATAACTGTGATATTGAATGGTTTGCCTTGGAGACGAACAGAGATCATTCTGTCGTTTTTGAGATTGCATCCAAGTACTGCATTTCGGACTCTTTTGTTGACCATGATGGCTACTCCATTTCTTCTGAGGGATTCCTGCCCGCAGTAGTAGATATAATGGTCATCTGAGTTAAATTCACCCATTCCAGTCCATTTTAGTTCGCTGATTCCTAGAATGTCGACGTTCACCCTTGTCATCTCTTGTTTGACCACTTCCAATTTGCCTTGATTCATGGACCTGACATTCCAGGTTCCTATGCAAGGGTCGCAAAGAGTCGGACCCGACGGAGCGACTGAACTGAACTGAGCTAAACTGGAGAGAAGACATCTGTTTAATCAGGGATTCTCGGGAAACTGGACAGCTATGTATAAAAGAGTGAGATTAGTATATTTCCTCACACCATATACAAAAATAAGCTCAAAGTGAATTAAAGACCTAAATATAAGACCCCAAACCATAAAACTCCTAGAAGAGAACATAGGCAGAACATCCTTTGACATAAATCATAGCAATCATCTTTAGATCAGCCTCCAAAGGCAAAAGAAATAGAAACAAAAATAAATAAATGGGATCTAGTTAAACTTAAATTCTTTTGTAGAGCAAAGGAAACCATCAACAAAATGAAAAGACAGCCTACTGAATGGGAGAAAATATTTGCAAATTATATGACTGACAAGAAGTTGATAGCCAAAATATATTAACAGCTCATAGAACTCCATCAAATAACAACACAATTTTAGAACAAGCAGAAAACCTGGACAAAAATTTTTCCAAAGAAGACATACAGATGGCTGACAGACATGAAAAGATGCTCAATATCACTAATTATTAGATAAATACAAATCAAAGCTACAATGAGATATCACCTCCCACCTGTCAGAATGGGTATCATTAAAAAGTCTACAAATGATAAATGCTGGTGAGAATGTGGAAAAAAGGAAATCCTTGTATACTGTTGATGTTTTCCACTATGGAAAACAGTATAGAGGTTCTTCAAAAACCTAAAAATAGGATCACCACGCTGCTGCTAAGTCGCTTCAGTCGTGTCCGACTCTGTGCAGCCCCATAGAGGGCAGCCCACTAGGCTCCCCCGTCCCTGGGATTCTCCAGGCAAGAACACTGGAATGGGTTGCCATTTCCTTCTCCAGGGCTACCATATGATCCAGCAATTCCACTCTTGAGTATACATCTGAGAAAAGCCACTATTTTGGAAATATACATGCACCCCAGTATTCAACAGCAGCATTATTTTCAATAGTCAAGTATGAAATCAAGTCAGGTGTTCATTAACAGATAAGTGGATAAAGAAGATGTGATATATATACACACATACATATACATACCGGAGAAGGCAATGGCACTCCACTCCAGTACTCTTGCCTGGAAAATCCCATGGACGGAGGAGCCTGGTAGGCTGCAGTCCACGGGGTCACTAAGAGTTGGACACGACTGAGCGACTTCACTTTCACTTTTCACTTTCATGCATTGGAGAAGGAAATGGCAACCCACTCCAGTGTTCTTGCCTGGAGAATCCCAAGGACGGGGGAGACTGGTGGGCTGCCGTCTCAGAGACGCACAGAGCCGGACACGACTGAAGTGACTTAGCAGCAGCAGCAGCACATATACATACAATGGAATATTTTTCAGCCATAAAAAAAGAATGAAATTACACCATTTGCAACAACATGGATGAACCTAGAGAGTTTCATGCTTAGTGAAATAAGNGTCTCAGGGACGCACAGAGCCGGACACGACTGAAGTGACTTAGCAGCAGCAGCAGCACATATACATACAATGGAATATTTTTCAGCCATAAAAAAAGAATGAAATTACACCATTTGCAACAACATGGATGAACCTAGAGAGTTTCATGCTTAGTGAAATAAGTCAGACAAAGAAACACAAATACTGTGTTATCACTTACATACTCTGTTATCACTTTTAAAGATATGAAACCTAAAAAAAAAACAAGACAAGCAAATGTATGTAACAAACAAACGAAAATGTACAGACTGATATAGAAAACAAACTAGAGGATACTGGTGATGAGAGGGAAAGAGAGAGGGGCCACATTGGGGTATGAAATTAAGAGTTACAAACTGCTGTGTATAAAATAAGTATAAGGATGTATTATACTGAATAATTAAATATAGCCATTATTTTGTAATAACTTTAAAGGAGTACAGTCTATAAAAATATTGAATCACTATGCTGTCCACCTGAAACCAATATTTTAAGTCAATTATACTTTCAAAAAGGTAAATCAATGCTGTTAGAAATATCTGCTGATGATAGATTTTATTTTTAGTAAAATGATCCTTGTAATCATCATGACAGACCCTTTGGTTGATCTTTCCAGACCCTGTTAATTGGCAATATCAAGAACCTGTCAGGTCACTGTACAGAGCTAAGGCACATGAGTGTAGTTGTTTAACCACAATTTTCTCTGTAAAAGATAGCTAGACCTTGTAGCCTTGACCTTATTAGCAGCTTAGATATCACTGAACTACAAAACACTGATGATGATATTTCACCAGAAATCAACTAATGGGGTTAGAGTTCACATTTTTAACCAAGTAAAAGACTTAAAAATATTAATAGTACATGAAAAGCTTCTCTACATCATTAAGCACCATGAAAATGCAAATCAAAACTGCAATGATATACTGCTTCACACCTGCTGTAACAAAAAGACAAGAATCAGAGAGAATGTGGAGAAACTGGAAACTTTATACATTGCTAAGTGAGGATGTAAAATGATGCAGCTGCTTTCAAAAACAATCTGGCAGTTCCCTCGAAAGTTAAACATAGAGCCACCATGTGAGCCAGCAATTCCATTTCTAGGTATATAACCAAGAGAAATACATCCACACAAAATCTTTTATATGAAAGTTCATAGCAGCATTATCCATAATAACCCAAAAATGTAATTAATCTAACCTAAATCAAATCCCTTATGATTATACAGTAGAAGTGAGAAATAGATTTAAGGGCCTAGATCTGATAGATAGAGTGCCTGATGAACTATGGAATGAGGTTCATGACACTGTACAGGAGACAGGGATCAAGACCATCCCCATGGAAAATGCAAAAAAGCAAAATGGCTGTCTGGGGAGGCCTTACAAATAGCTGTGAAAAGAAGAGAGGCGAAAAGCAAAGGAGAAAAGGAAAGATATAAACATCTGAATGCAGAGTTCCAGAGAATAGCAAGAAGACATAAGAAAGCCTTCTTCAGCGATCAATGCAAAGAAATAGAGGGAAAGAACAGAATGGGAAATACTAGAGATCTCTTCAAGAAAATTAGAGATACCAAGGGAACATTTCATGCAAAGATGGATTCGATAAAGGACAGAAATGGTATGGACCTAACAGAAAGAATATTATTCCTCAATGAAAAGAAATGAACTGATACAAGGTATAACAGAATCTTAATAATGTTATTCTAGATGAACGAAGCCAGTTGCAAAAGCCATACATTGTGTTATTCTGTTTCCATATGGAATGTTCAGAAGAGGCAAGTCTGTGTAGACATAAAGTAGACTAGTGGTTCACTAGAGGAGAAGATGGGTAAGTGGGGGAAATGTGAATGACTACTAGGATGAACTGTTTGGATGGCATCACTGATTCAGTGGACATGAGTTTGAAGAAACTTCAGGAGATAGTGAAGTGCAGGGAAGCCTGGTCTGCTGCATGCAGTCCATGGGGTTGCAAAGAGTCAGACACGACTGAGTGATTGAACAACTAATGAGTATGGGATTTTAGGGGGAGGGTGATAAAAAGTTCTAAAATTAGATTGAGATGATGATTGTTCAACTCTTAATATACTGAAAACCATTGAACTGTACAATTTAAATTGATGAATTTATAGTGCTATGTTGTTTTTAGTTGTTTAGTCATGTCCAACTCTTTGCGACCTCATGGACTGTAGCCCATCAGGCTCCTCTGTCCATGGGGATTCTCCAGGCAAGAATACTGGAGTGGGTTGCCATGCCCTTCTCCAGGGGATTTTCCCAACCAAGGGATCAAACACAGGTCTCACACACTGCAGGAGGTTCTTTAACATCTAAGCTACGAGGGAAGCCTACGAATACTGCAGTGGATAGCCTATCCCTTCTCCAGGGGATCTTCCCAACTCAGGAATTGAACCAGGGTCTCCTGCATTGCAGGTGGATTCTTTATCAGCTGAGCTACCAGGGAAGCCCAAATTTATAACACATACTTTATATATCAAAGCTATTTGATACTTATATATCAAAGCTATTTTATTTTTAAAAAATAAAAACAAAGTTTGATGCATTTTACTTGGTTGCTGGATGTAGATTTCCAGTATATTATACATATTAAGAATTTCTTGCTCTTTGATTCCTTAAATACTAGTTACTTTTAGAGCAGAAATTATTTCTTATTCATAGAGGAAAAGATTTTTAAATTAAAGTTCACGGCTCTAATCTATCATCCAGGACTTATCCTTTGTTTAATGTTTTATAGGAATATTAAACATTTTAGGGTAAACTATACAGATCACATTAGAAGATGTAAATGCTAGGGTTGAAAGGAATGGGCAATTATCAATAATTTATAGAGAAAGAACTTTCAAAGTATTCCCCCCCTTTTCTTTTCAAATATTTTTAACAAAGGAAGAAGAGGCTCTGGCTATTGAACTCGAGGCAGACAATACAATCTAAGAGGAGATCTAGTCAATGAAAAGTTTCCTTTTTTTTTGAAGATAGAATTCCTGTACATTCCCCATTCAATAAAGATAACATAAAAGAATCAGATCAGATAAGAAAAAGCCTTTTAAATCCAGGCTTGAAAAGGACCCATTCTAAAAAGCATTCCTAAATACCCAGAAAGCCTGTCTTTCAAAGGTAACTAGCTATGACTCTGTGTAAAGTCTAGTTTGAGCCTTCCCTGGTGGCTCAGTGGTAAAAGGAAAAAAAAAAAAAATCCACCTGCCAATACAGGAGATACAGGTTGGATCCCTGGGTTGGCAAGATCTCCTGGAGAAGAAAATAGTGACCCACTTCAGTATTCTTGCCTGGGAAATCCCATGGACAGAGGAGCCTGTTGGGCTATAGCCCATGGGATCACAAGAGTTAGACATGACTTAGCAACTTAACAGTAGCAACAAAGTCTAGTTTACTTGAAGACCACCTCACAATGTACAGATGTCTACAACTTCAGCATATCATTTGATATTTCTTAATCCAAACATTACCCTGGCAATGAGTTTTTTCTGCTGCTGATAATAATTTAGTCATAGTGTTCCTCTCTAATAAAGCCACTACTGAAACTCTTACATGAGTTTACATGTAGGAAATCTCACATGAGATTTCTAATCTCAAAGAGAGAATATGAGAAATTATTCATATAGCTTAATAACATATGCGATATATTGGGCTTCCCAGGTGGCACAGTGCTAAAGAATCCACCTGCCAATGCAGGAGATGCAGAGAGACTCAGGTTCAATCCCTGGGGTGGGAAGAGCCCCTGGAGTAGGAAATGGCAGACCGCTTCAGGATTTTTGCCTGGAAAATTCCATGGACAGAGGAGCTTAACTGGGGTCACAAAGAGTCAGACACAACTTAGCACACACACACATGTTCAGTACATGTTAAATGTTTTGGGTTGATTGGGAGTAACATCTATTAATAGTTGTTAGATCTGGATCACTGAAATTGAAATCATTACATATGCTTCCTATGTGAACCCTCTAGGCTAATTAATGTGCTTTCTCTAAAATTTTTGCAGTATTTCCTAGTGAGAGCAATGAGAGTTTCATATAGAAAATGTTGATTGTGCTCCAAAACTTTAAAGATGTGAGGCTATCTCACTGATAGGCAGGTTTCTATAATAATAATTTAATACTTATTATTTCTTATTTATTAGCAGTTTTTGTGTTACCTTCAGGTATACTTTCTAGAATATTACTTAAGCTAACAGTATTTACTGCTAGAGGAGGCCTAGCTCATGGCCAAGAATGAAGAAAGCCCATAACAATTTTATTGGCTGCTTGTATAGTTCTCAAACAGATAATTCCCCTTGTCCTCACAGTGCTGCATTCTGGTATGAAGCTCAAGGAATTCTAAGAATTCTACACTTGACTCTGTCCTTCCAAGTTGTTATGAAGGCACATTTGACATTGTAAGAGACAGCTTGCTGGGTATCTAACTTTCAAGCATATAGACATAAGGAATGAACTCCTGGAGTGTTCTTTCACTGTCTCCACAACTGTTGGGGTACACCTGGTGCCTTATACACAGTCAGCATTCCATACATTTTAACCAGTATTGTTAGTTTTTTTTTAATTTAGTTTTAATTGGAAGATAATTGCTTTACAATGCTATATTGGTTTCTGCCATACAACAACATGAGTCAGCCATAAGTATACATATATCCCCGACTCTTGAACCTCCCTCTCACCACCCCATCCCATCCCTCTAGGCTGTCACAGAGTGCTGGGTTGAGCTCCCTGTTTAACCAGTATTATTATTGTTATTAGGCTTCCCAGATGGCACTAATGGTGAAGAATCCGCCTGTCACTATAGGAGACAGAGATGTGGGTTCGATTTCTGGGTCGAGAAGATTCCCTGAATAGGAAATGGCAACCCACTCTAGTATTCTTGCCTGGAGAATCCCACAGACAGAGGAGCCTGGCGTGCTACAGTCCACAGGTCGAAAAGAGTCAGACACGACTGAAATGACCTACATTGTTGTTATAGGAAGTGACTCTTCTCACAAATGGTAGCAAACTGGAAGCTTTCCTTCCCTCCACTGACCAGAAAGAACACAGCCTGCCCAGAGAACGCTGGTGGGTTAAGCCCTGAGGTTAGAAATTTCTAAAGGTCCAAGCAGAGGCCAAACCACTTTTCAGGTTAGTGAGAGTGACAAGGAAAGAGGCAAAGCCCTCTGCAAAGATCAACTGACAAAGATTCCCTACTAAGCAGGGACTCAGCATCAGCATTTGTAAATATGAAGAAAAAGAACTACCGGGGAACGACTCTGCAACAAAGAAGCCACACTCACAGCGTGGGGTGGTGGGGTAAAGTGCCCTTTAGGACAAGAGGGTGACCAGCGAGGTCAGGGAGAAGAGGCAGCCAGCCATGAGTGAACCAGGGCACGGATTGTTCTAGTAGACTCAGGGCCGAGATGTTAGCACCAGCTCTTCAAGAGTAAGAATGAGTTTGGAGGGGTTTCTCTGGTGGCTCAGTGGTAAAGAATCCGCCTGCCAATGCAGGAGGCACAGTTCCATCTCTGGTTCGGGAAGATTCTACGCGCTATGGAGCAACTAAGCCCAAGCGCCACAACTACTGAGCCTGTGCTCTGGAGCCTGGGAGTCGTAGCTACTGAAGCCTGCACACCCTGGGGTCTGTGCTCCGCAACATGAGAAGTCTGTGCACTGCAACTAGAGTAGCTCCTGATCACCGCAAATGGAGAAAACCCACGCAGTAAGGAAAACCCAGAGCAGCCAAAAAGCAATAAAATTATACTGAAAAAAAGAATGAGCTGGAGGTGCAGAGTGAAACCCTGCACCTGTGGGCTTTGACTTCTCTGCTTGGATTACACCAGAAAATGTGGGGCCTGCCTTCTCAACACATCCATTTGTTATTTTTATAAGGTCCTGAATTTTAAAATCTGCTCTGAAGACAAAATTTGATTCATTCCTTACACCTGACACGTATAAACTTCAAGTGGGTCAGAAATATACAGTTGATCTCTGAACAACAAGGGTTAGGGGTGTACAAATCTCTGAGGAGTCAAAAGAAACCCAAATACAATTTATAGTTGATCCTCCGTATATGCAGTTCCTCTGTATTCACCGTTCCCCTGGAGTCAAGCAACCAGAAATTGTGTAGTTCTTAATATTTACCATTGAAAAAAAGTCTGCACATAAGTGGGTTCTGGCAGTTCAAACCCCTGTCTTTCAAGAGTCAACTATAAATATAAAAATAAAATCATCATCCCTGAAAGAAAGCATGAGTTAATTCACCTACAAGCTGGAAAAGTATTTCTAACTATGGTGCAAAATCCAAAGGTAACAAGGTCAAAAACTGATATATTCAATTACCCTCCCAAACTCAGAATCTTTTGCATGGCAGAGAATAGCATAAGAAAGTGAAAAGAAAAATGATTAATTGCGGGGAAATGTGTAATTAATTTCGCAGAGAAGGGACAAATATCCCTAATACATGAGTTTCTTTTGATAAAAAATATGTCTCCTAACTCTATGGAAAAATAAGAACAGGCAGTTTACATAAGAAGAAATGAGAATGGTCCTTAATCATATGGAAAAAGAAGAAATGAACAAAATAAGAAAAATTCACATTAAAATTCCACTGATTTTAAAACACAGATCAACTGTATATTCCCGAAAATGTGCTTAAGGGCAATATATAAAATAAAATGGCTACATCTCTGAAGATAAGATTCTAAAGTTAAAAAAATTAAAATATATTCAGTAATCATACTGGAGCATAGTAAATAATACAACAGAAATGCAATCAGCAAAATCCAGACTTTGGGCAATTCCAAAGGAAACTTGTTTTGTTTTTTTTTAATAAAATAAATTACAAGAAATAAAAATGTCAGATCGAGGGAGAAATTATATTAGAAGATACTTAAAAGACATATCAATCTCATGGAGTTTATTTGGATTCTGATGTGAACAAACCATCAAAAAACAAAGAACGACTTTGAGATAACAATGAAAATGTGAATATTTACTTAATATTTGATTATTTTTGGTGTTAGAATTTTCAAGTGTTATAATGACACTGTGATTCAGTTTTTTTAAAAGAATCCTTATCTTTTAGAATTATATGCTGAAATATTTATGTATGAAAAGTTTTGAGGTCTGAATTTGCTTAAAAATGATTTGGAGAGGATGGGAGATAAAATTAGATTTGCTCCGAGCTGATAATTACTAAAGCTGCATAATGGCTACAAGTAGGTTCCCTATACTATTCTCTCCACTTTTTTATAGTTTGATATTGTTTACTGTTAATCACTCAACTTGTCTGACTCTTCACGACCCAATGTACTGCAGCCCACAAGGCTCCTCTGTCCATGGGATTTTCCAGGCAAGAGTACTGGAGTGGGTTGCCATTTCCTTCTCCAGAGGATCTTCCCAACCCAGGGATCAAACCTGGGTATCCTGCATGGTAGGCAGACATTTTACTGTCTGAACCACCAGGGAAGTACTTTAGAATGCCTAGTATATGCCTAGTACATGGTAAATACTCAAAATATTTATTATTGTTAATAATGTTATATGTCATCACTATTTAAAATTCCTCTCAAGGAAGGCTCCCAAAGAATTTAAAATAAGATTTTGACTTAATTATGCATGTGCCTATGTGATTGCCTGAATTACTGTTGCTGTGTTTAAATGCTGCCTCTCCATGAAATTGGTGTCTGTTCTCTGAACCAAAGTTTTCTGACAAAGATGTAGAAAATATTGGAACTGATGCTGCATCAAACTAATAATTGTCCACAATCTTAAAAGCATCAACATTGCTTAAATGCAACACTTTTAATGAGCTAAATATTATGCCACAAGTTCATTAAATCATGACCATAATAGACTATGGTAAGTTCAAAATTATACACAGAAGGCACTGTAATGTCATCAAATGAATGGTAACACAAAGCCCTAAGAATCAATTAGTAGTGCCCTAGAGTGAGCAAAGTTAGAGAAATATTTATAATACAAATATTTTGACCCCTGAAATTCTGAATTTCTGAAAACATTTTATTAATGGAAAGGAGACGAAAAAATGTACTTTTATGAACCCTGTTTCTAATATCACAATATATGGTTTTTCCTGTGGTCATGTATGGATGGATGTGAGAGTTGGACCGTGAAGAAGGCTGAGCGCCGAAGAATTGATGCTTTTGAACTGTACCACATGACTTGTGGGATCTCAGTTCCTCCACCAGGGACTGAACCTGGGCACAGCAGGGAAAGCCCAGAATCCTAACCACTAGGCACTAGGGAACTCCCCAACTCCCCAAAAAGCAGCTCTGGAAACTGCCCAATCAAAAAATATATAAAGCAGTTTCCGTATGTTCAATATTTTAAGTAGCTCAAATGCCTGTTTTCATACCTATAGATACAAATACACACATCCAGGAAAGAAAGATAAAATTAAGATTAAATACGAGTGTATATATATATATATATAACTGAATCACTTTACTATACACCTGAAACTAACACCACATTGTAAATCAACTATACTTCAATAAATACTTTAAAAATAAAAGACAAACCAAAAAAACACTGCCCAGCCAAAATGAATAAATACTTGTAGATTTTCCTCACAGGGTCATAAGATACCATCCCTCAGTTTAACTCTAAGGCTCTTCTCAAACCTCATGATGAGGTTCTTTCACTTCTTCAATAATTGATTCTTCCTTGTATTTTATAGTAGACTAATATCCCTTAGATCTTATACTGACTGTATATATTTCACACTCCCAACTCCTAAAAACTGAGGCGTAAATTTTCAAATGTGCTAGTATTCTAAGATTACTATCAAATACCATTAAAGGCAGGCAACGGAGATTTGGAGATCTAACCAATGCGTTCATAAGATCAAGATATGAATCCAGACCACAATATTCAAATAATACAAGTGCAATTAGTCTTCATTATTTCTTATTCAGGTAAATACAGGCATACCTCAGAGATATCGCAGTTCCCATTCCAGACCATCAGAATAAAGCAAATATGGCAATAAACTGAGTCATACAATTTTTTTGGTTTCTCAGTGCATATAAAACTTTTTACTCCATACTGCTATCTTTACTACATACTGCAGTCTATTAGGAGAAGGCAGTGGCACCCTACTCCAGTACTCTTGCCTGGAAAATCCCATGGACGGAGGAGCCTGGTGGGCTGCAGTCCATGGGTCGCTAAGAGTCAGACATGACTGAGCGGCTTCACTTTCACTTTTATGCATTGGAGAAGGCAATGGCAACCCACTCCAGTGTTCTTGCCTGGAGAATCCCAGGGATGGGGGAGCCTGGTGGGCTGCCGTCTATGGGGTCGCACAGAGTCGGACACGACTGAAGCGACTTAGCAGCAGCAGCAGCAGTCTATTAAGCGAGCAATAGCATTGTCTAAAAAAAAAAGTACATAACAATTTAAAAATACACCAAGAATTGCCAATAGTAACAAAAATCACTTATCTCAAATCAATTTAACAAATATATTTGGTTTCTTTTAAAGTTTATTTATTGAAGTATAGTTGATTTACAATGTGGTGTTAGTTTCAGGTGTATAGTAAAGTGATTCAGTTATATACGAGGCTGCTGCTGCTGCTGCTAAGTCGCTTCAGTCATGTCCGACTCTGTGCGACCCCAGAAATGGCAGCCCATTGGGCTCTACAGTCCCTGGGATTCTCCAGGCAAGAACACTGGAGTGGGTTGCCATTTCCTTCTCCAATGCATGAAAGTGAAAAGTGAAAGGGAAGTTGCTCAGTCGTGTCTGACTTAGCGACCCCATGGACTGCAGCCTACCAGGCTCCTCTGTCCATGGGAGTTTCCAGGCAAGAGTACTGGAGTGGGATGCCATTAACTTCTCCAATACGAGGCTAATCAGTGTAAATGACAACCTGTGATTATGACTCATTTATTTTACCTTCTGCCTCTTTTCCTGTCCATTCACTGTTTAATTCTCAGTTGGGGTGGGGTGGGGGTGCTATCAGGTACACGCAAACTTTCCTTTTAGTATTTCTTGGTGTGTTCAATAAAATAGCATAAAAATTCAGTTAATATAGTAAGTGATCTGCTTTGAATATCCCATTAAAATGTACTGAATTAACTATAAGTAACTGCATGTAAATTTTTAACTGCAAAGTAACCAGGAAACAACAACAGCTAAATCACCTTGAAATACTGAAGAAGCTAAAAACATTAAAAAAAATTTTTTTTTCTATTAGAAATTAAGAATTTGGGGATACTAACTTCCACCCAGTTTTTAATATTAGGGCAAAATGGTGAGACATGGTTAAACTTCTCTAGTTCAAGTGTTTCCAAAGATAACAGGCAGTGCCATAATCAGCTTCAAAAAGACCCTGCCATCACTACCACCACCACCAAAAAAACAGAGAGCAAAGATGGTCAGGAAATTCAAGGACAGCATGAGCAGAACTTGTGGCATATGAAAAATGGAGAATTCATTGCACAAATGCCAAGTAACTGGAAGCTTCTGTGTAATTTAATCATCATGGAGAAAGACTGTAATTGGGGGGTGGGGAAGAGCTGACTAAGGTATTAGTTAATCTTAGTAACTAAAGGTCACAGAACTTATCTCAGTCTTCCCTAACAATATTAAAACTGACTTTAAATATTGTTAGAAGTTATTATTAGGTGAGGGACATACTCAGATGTCTCTATCATTATGAAATGCAAGCTTTTTTTTTCTTTAAAAAGAAAAAAGCAGAGCTTAGCTTAGAGCTCCTTCCTGTACTTCCTTTTTCAGCACTGCCACAAATATTCTGATTCTTTGATGGTATGTTTTCAAGTGGCTATTTTTGCATTCTTGGCTTTTAATATTCTGAATCACAAATCTTGCCAAATTTTATTTCTCTAATTAAACTCACCTATATTCCTAAATTGCCTGTTCATAAAAAGATTGAATGAAGCTCTTGATCAACACAACTCTTAAAAACTTTAGCTCTTAGTTCTGTATTTAATTCCCCCTTTCCGCCCCCATATATTAGAATCATATTTTGTTAAACCTTTCATAGGTGAGAACTGTTCATGTATGGTGATTATTTTGTAAGTAATTCTATATCCAGTTAATAATTTAAAAATTTTTTTTTTGGAAGAGGCACAGCTGTAGTTCTGGCAAAGCAGTGAATCAAATGCTGAGGAACCAGAACTGTCATATGGCAACCTTAAAGCAACATACTAGAGATTAAGTTCTCAGTAAATGAAGAATGCTATACCTGGCAATCTTCAATAAAGTTCACCCTGGATTATATCCTTAATAAATAAATTTCTTGTGCCACTACTGCTGACCTTTGACAGAGAGGAAATACTAAATGCCACTTCTTCAGCTAAAGTACGTTTTCAGGTTTGGTAATACCAACATGGGTATTACCAACACGGTATCCTCAAAATGGGGAGCGAGGAGCTTATATTGCATAGTATTTGGATAAGAGGAATACTTTTGTTACCCAGGAGACAGCCAGAAGTCTCAAAGCCTCTTGTTCTTACGATATAGTTTTTCCTTTACAGGCTTCTTAAATTTTGAAGAGCTGTCACTAGATTATTAAAAGTATTTACGTTTTGTGAACTAGTGTAGATGAATTAATGCACATGAAAAGAAGTTACTTCTTGATAACTGGTTCATGGAATAGTTTTTCTTAAAAACAAGTGTCAATGATTTGACTTTGTTTTCTCCCCAAGAGGATCAAGAAGAGACATAGATAACTTTAATAACACACTGCAATATCAAAAATATTCTTAAAAGGCACTGGAAAGAGTATTAGGAAATCCTGGTATTCATTAAGCTGTCTTTCTGGCCTATATCTTCAATATCGGGAAGGAAAAAGGCAACCCATCCATACTCCTAAATTGGAAAGTGCCTTTAGAAATAGATGTTATGGAGTTCCCTGGTGGTCAAGAATCTGCCGGCCATTGTAGGGGACACAGGTTTGACCCCTGGCCCAGGGTGATCCCACATGCCACAGCATGTGTGCCACAGCTACTGAGCCAGCACTTTAGAGCCTGAGGCACAACTGCTGCAGTCCACGCCCCCTAGAGCCCGTGCTCCACACCAAGAGAAGCCCCTGCGATGAGCAGCCTGTGCACCACCACTACAGTACCATGCGCATCAGTGAAGACCCAGCACAGCCAGAAGGAAGAATACACGTCATGGCACGCTACCCTCCCCAAAGGGGTTTACTATCACTTGGGAATGGACTGCGTCCTGGATTACTATCTGACAAGGGAACATCTGTCAAAGGCAAAGGAAACAATTGCTTTTTTAAATACATTTTTTCCAAGATTAAAGAAAAAAGCTGTGTAAACAAGCAAAAGACATCTGTTTCTTCAGTGCGACCACAAATTTTGGAAAAGTAATAAGAACTTGAGGACTTAATTGCCACTTAAGGCTAGAAAACTTATTCTATTTTAATCTGGCTAGAAAATGTAGTTTGCAAAGCCCAAAATTCTGTTCAGCTTTACTGCAAATTCACTTACCAACTTCAACTACGGTCATTCTAATTACCGCACCTCACAAGTTTGACCAGTACCTATCTATGTGATCAAACAGAATGTTAACATGTGCTTGGTTGACTTCATATCCACAAATAAATCATTTATATCCTAGACCAAGGGGATCAGTCCTGAGTGTTCTTTGGAAGGAACGATGCTAAAGCTGAAACTCCAGTACTTTGGCCACCTCATGCGAACAGTTGACTAGTTAGAAAAGTCTCTGATGCTGGGAGGGACTGGGGGCAGGAAGAAAAGGGCATGACAGAGGATGAGATGGCTGGATGGCATCACCGACTCGGTGGACGCGAGTTTGAGTGAACTCCAGGAGTTGGTGATGGACAGGGAGGCCTGGTGTGCTGCAATTCATGGGGTCGCAAAGAGTTGGACATGACTGAGCAACTGAACTGAACTGTGGGCAATGGTAATCAGTTCCCTGTCTCCAAGCTCTAACTATAGTCAGTCTTGTTCCCCTGTGCATGCTCTGGGCACTCAATGAATGAATGAAATTGATAGTCATGATGAACAGAGAACATGTTTTCAATTTTTAAAAATACCATATGGAAACAATTAACAAACCCATGTAAACTTGTGCTTAACTTGCTGTCTGAATTGTTTTCACTAAAAGTTAAATATGAATAAATCTGTTCTTCTGGAGCACACATATTTATGTCTCAGCACACACGCTTAGCTGTAACCTTGACAGTGCACAGAAATACTCATGAAGTAATTGTTGGGGATATTACAATTCTTCCCAAGCGGGAAAATATGCCAAAAGTTACACTGGTATCAAGGACTTTGGACTCCCTCATCCCTTTTTCCCAGCCCTATTTTAATAGGGGGCAAAACCAATAATTTTATGGACTTCCCCCAGAATGCTGCTGCTGCTACTGCTGCTAAGTCGCTTCAGTCGTGTCTGACTCTGTGCGACCCCATAGACAGCAGCCCACCAGGCTCTGCCATCCCTGGGATTCTCCAGGCAAGAACACTGGACTGGGTTGCCATTTCCTTCTCCAATGCATGAAAGTGAAAAGTGAAGTCGCTCAGTCGTGTTAGACTCTTCACAACCCCATGGATTGCAGCCTACCAGGCTCCTCCATCCATGGGATTTTCCAGGCAAGAGTACTGGAGTGGGTTGCCATTGCCTTCTCCCCAGAATGCTAGTTACTCCTAAAGGAGATATACAACATCTGAAGAGTCAGGTACTTAACTTCTAGTTCAAGAACTTTCATCACTGACTTAACTTTCTTTTAAACGGTATGATTCTGATTTGTCCTTGCAAAGTTGGTCAACTGATTAAGGGCAGAATTTGACATAGGGTAGAAATTGCTTTCGACTCAGCAACTAACACTTTCAATCGTGTCCAACTCTTTGGGACCCCATGGACTGCAGAAGCGGGTGACAGAGAATGAGATGATTGGATGGCATCACTGAGTCAATGGACAGGAGTTTCAGTGAACTCTGTGAGACAGTGAAGGGCAGGGAAGCCTGATGTGCTGCAATTTATGGGGTCACAGAGCCATATACGACTTAGCCACTCAACAAGAAATTGCTTTCAGGGAACTGAACATTTATAAAGGCCAAAGATAAAACTAAAACATTTATATATTAGATACAGACACATATCAAGTTGTTTACAACAGTTACCTCTAAAGAGGGATGGTGGGGGAGGGGGAGACCTGAAGAAAGATGTTCATTTTTCATTCTGTATTAATGGCACAAATTAACCAAGTTTTCAGTTTTTGGTAGCATGAAGTCTTGTGTTATGTAACACTCAAAGCTGTATAAAGACTCATTTTAGTTTGTCCTCTTTTTCCTATCAACTATACCTTCCCTTTTTTCCTTCTTTCCTCAAATAAAAACTTATTCTGAATGAAGAAAAAATCTGCTAAAGTTAACTCCTGAATTTTATATATTTATCACTCAACAGTAGGCCAAAAGTAAAAGACTTCAAATAAATTGTAGGCAGATGTCTAATTTCTTGATTCACATGCTTAAAAGAGACCCTGATTCTAAGTTAAGCCCTGCCTTGCATTCAAATTCTATGATTCTAATGAAATCCACCTAATTGGCCAGATTCCTCTGGGGAAGATTTTTTTGTTTTCTTTTAGGCCATGTGGCATGTGGGATCCCAGTTCCCTGACTACACCAGTGACCTAACATGTGCCCCCTGAATTGAGAGCGAGGAATCCTACTCATCGGACTGCCAGGGAAGTTCCTGCAGAAGGTTTTATGGAGAGTCAGAAGTTATATAAAAATGCAAAACACACCCAAAGAGATTTGGAAGAAAATGAAAATCTGTATATATTGACATAAAATCTCCTAGACATTTTGGTAGGAAAAAAAGCAAGTTGCAAAACATATGCATAGTAAGACACAATATGTAAAAAATGTAAATGCATAAAATTATGTATTTCTACAGGTAAACCTATTATGTATATAAATGCATAAAGAAAAGGTGATTGAAGAGTATACACTCTAGAGCAACAGTTACCATTTTGGAGAGGGTACCCCAGTAGCACTTCTACAATATCTGTATTTTTAATTTTTTTCCTAGAATATAGTCATATGTAATTAAATACAAAACGAGGAACTTTTATACTTCTAGGAAGTACTTCATACGATGGTTTCCTTAAAACAGCTTCTTGAGTTGTTTAGTCACTAAGTCGTGTCCGACTCTTTGTGAGTTCATGGACTGCAGCAGGCTAGGTTACTCCGTCCATTGCATTTCTCAGGCAAGAATACTGGAATGGGTTGCCATTTCCTTCTCAAGGGGATCTTCCTGACCCAGAAATCAAATCCGCATCTCCTGCATTGGCAGGCAGATTTTTTACCACTAAGCCACCAGAGAAACCCACCACTGAAGGTATAGTTTACCAAATACCACTGTTGTCTTTTTTTCATCATTATCATCCTTTACCCCTGCTACCCTACACCTTTCTCTCATTGATCCACACAAGATCAAATCTGAGGAAATCACATGAGCTTTTTCTTGAGTATTTGATAATGAAGAAATGATTCAGTCGCCAGGAAGTACCAAACTCATAGAGAACTGATATCATCACAATAAAGATCATTTAAGTAGGTGGCCTCATCCTTTGGCTTTAATCCAATGCACTTGGAAATACCTGCATTATTTTGGAGAGGACAAGATGCTTTAAGAATAAGATTCTTTCTGGGTGTGCCATGTACCATGCCATGTATTTACTGCAGAAAAAATACTGCAGTAGAAAGGTTAACACCCAAAAAGCACACTCAGCTTCCTTAGAAGAGAGATTATATATAAATCCCAGATAGTCCAAGCAGTGCTAAAGATCTGCCAAAGTGGTATTTGTTTAGAAGCAAAGCATTTTTGCTTAAAACTGCAAAACTGTAAGAGTAGTTCTATATTTTTTCATTACATGTGATTTTATACTTCTACATGTACATTTTACACTTCCTACATGTTACATGTAGGAAAGTTTGCTGAAAATTATAGTTTTCTTGAAAAGGGAAAAGCTATCAAAGTCAGACATATGTGTAGCATGAATTTTAGCCCACAACACCAAATATATTCTGTTTTAGCTGACAAAAAATTATAGAACAGCAGCTTACTAGAATCAATGACTATTATGAAATCAAGTAAATGTACAAGTTTAATGAATCCCAGCTTTTAATTATTAAAATCTAAGTAATGCAATTTATAATTTAGAAAAGAACACTTAAGCATTCTATTTAGTTTCGTATCTTTAAAAATTATTGTAAGGTTCCTGCTGGTCATTACTATCTACCCCATTTTCTAGACGATATGAACATTTTAAATGGTCACACTTAAGTATTCCCTTTGTCACACTGTGTCTACTTTAAAAACATGTATCTTTTAGATATATACTTTTAGATACTTTTAAAGTATCTACTTTAAAAAACTATAATGGCAAACAGAAGTCAAAAGATAAATTTCAAAAGTCAAAGGCACGATCAAACCCTTCTAGAATGTAAGTTATATCATCTGAAGTTGATATAAGATCAATGATCTAGACCCCTGCTAGCATCTGTAATACAGAAAATTGCAAATTATGGATTAAAAGAAATAAACAGTATAACAACTCATTTTTAATGTTCTAAATACTTGGCACAATGCATAATTTGCTTTAGAAACTATTTGTTAAAAGTACTGTAATTTTTTAAATGATTTTTAAAACTGTCAGGTTGTAGGATTTCCTATCTACCTGATTTTCATTAGATGTGTATAAGAGACAGGACTTAACTTTCTTTTAAAAGACGGCAGCCCACCAGGCTCTGCCGTCCCTGGGATTCTCCAGATAAGAGCGCTGGAGTGGGTTGCCACTGCCTTCTCTAATGCATGAAAGTGAAAAAAGAAAGTGAAGCCGCTCAGTCGTGTCCGACTCTTAGCGACCCCATGGACTGCAGCCTACCAGGCTCCTCCGTCCATGGGATTTTCCAGGCAAGAGTACTGGAGTGGGGTGCCATTGCCTTCTCCGTTACAGCCATAGCTTCAGGCTATTTTCAGAAGATATCCCCAGAACCAAAGAAATTCAGATATTTAATAAGATAATGTGATGCTTCTTTTCAGATTACTGTTTACCCCCAAACTGTGAAATGTGTATTTTAAAAAACAGTAATCTTCCTCTATAATCACAATGCAAAACAAGCAGAATACCCACTGTCATTACAGAAACTATGATTGTATACTTTAAATATTTGGATATCTTTTTAATGACTATCTTAAACCAACTTTTAATTTATATATACCAGAGTATACACTTATTAGATGAAAAATACATTGGTTCTACCTACCTACTACTTTTAATACACAACATGATAATCTGTGTCTTCTTCCTAATAGCACAATTATAAGGACAGGAACACAAAAGATGTATTAGGGAGGTACAGTAAGTACCAGTAAAACTTTCTTAGCCTTGGATTATCATTTTTTTATCTTTCCTTTGAATACACATTGCAACTGATTTGTCCTTTTTCACTACCCTTTCACTCTATTACTACCTAAAACTTTTGAGCTTTGGAGCAAGGTCAGGTATACCATATTATCTATTGTTGCTACTGAATTAAATTACAGGTGAAAAAAATAATGAAATGCTTGATGTTAAGGAAGATACACAAAAACCAAGGAAGAGTAAAGAAAGAAAGAGAGAGAGTGGTTGTACCTCACCAATAATTATCTGGCAACTCTGGAGAAGAGGTTTCTATCTGGACTTTATATCATTAATATAGGGCCAAAAATCAAAGAGTCCAGCTCTCCATTATGACTTTTGATCTTACTTTTTAAAATAAACCTCAATTTCACCTCTAATTAGTTTCAAAGACATACTTCACTCCAGTGGAGAGGAGCTTATTTCCCAACTACATCTACAAGGCTTTCTCTATAGAAAAAAGAACCAGGAAAGCAAAAACTATTTGTTCCAGTATCTGTACTCAGAAGCCTGACTGCCTCCCTCCAGGAAACCAAGAAACTACAGAGTACGATCATCCCATAAAAGAAGACAATTTTAGCTTATCTTCCAGGCAACTCTTTCCACCCCACCCTCCCTAAACACACACAACAGAGAAGCAGTGAGTTGCGTTTGACAGAGACAGTAATTAAAGAGGGTAAAAATGCAGACTTATAGAATACTTAATACTAAGTTAAAATTGCAATATCATAACATCAAGATGGCAATTCATTCAACTTTAACCCATTTGGGAAAGTTACTTTTTTTCTAACTATAACTTCTTTATATTCTCTTAACTGTCCAAGCTAACAACTTTATTGTATACTACTGCTTCTTATAAGAAGTAAATCCAGGGACCATTCCATTTTATCTTAGACATATCATTTACTAGTTTTCCAAGCATGACAGAAATGGAAAAATATATATATTAGAACAAGAACAATTTATGTTAATTTACACAATTTGTGTTCTTCCTGTGCCTGATTCTATTAAAATTAACAAATTTAAGTTTAGTCTTATGCTTAAGGAAAAAAAAAAAAACCTAGTGAGACTCATTTACAAAGTATACAAGAATATAATTTTATAAATCTTTCCAGTGTTTGCTATAACTACATTACATGAAATGTTTCCCTTCAAAGAAACTCAGAAGGATAGCGCTTACAAAATGAAACAAAACTTTCCATGTTCATCTCTGGCAAGCAACGAACAAATACAATTTGCTTAGGAAAGATCTAGAACTGGTGCCTCCGGAGCAGAAACTACCACTAACATGCTGCTGTATAAGAGAGTCTTGGTGAGTGGCTACTATCTGGGACTTCTTCCTCTCTTCTCATACCAGTGAATCCATTTCATATAAAGCGTAAGAGAAAACTAAAGCTTTGCAGAAGTGAAACTCAGCATGCTCCATCCAAATACTTCTAAGGTAACCACTCTAAAGCAAAAACGGCAGAAGTCATCTCTTTTATCCCTGCCTCCCAAAAAACAAACCCCACAAAAGAACAAAACAACCCAAAACCCAAAGGCAAATGCTGTTGCTCAATCAATCATCAGATGGATTTAGAGGCAAAAAACATGACAACAGCAATAATTCAAGTAAAGTATATGAGAAAATTTAAACACACCACTTTCAAGTTAAGACAGAAGTGAAGGGGAGCTATGATCTTTATATCTGAGTCAAAAAGCTTAGGCATTATCACCAAATGTTAATTCACTTTACAGTCATCAATGAGACTATTGTATATATTTTTGCACCTTGCACTTGTAAAAGCAGATAAAATATTTAATATGTAATTTACATTGTATTTTACCAGCTCAGCATACAGGATGTATATAGATTATATCAAAGTGTAGTAGACAGTTAGGGGCCTGTGCAAACCCTGCAAAAATAGTACTTCAGGTATCTGCTAATTAAAAAAAAAAAAGAAGAAAACAAAAGACATTTTGCTGTTTAGAAGGGATACAATTCAAACTACCACAAAATACAAAGGACTGCAAAAATGTATACCATTCCAACAACATATATAAGTTATTAAATAAAGATTTGATTTAAAAGAATATAAATGAAGCCTTTAAGTAGGTCTTTTCTACATGCATATTATTTCTTATTAAAGAAAAAAATATGTAAAAAGGCCATTGGTAATTGCTTTGTTAACATTTGTAGAAAATGCCAATTCTCTGGTCACAAACTCCACTAGGTTTAGCACTTAAGGTCTCTGCAGTTATAAACGTAATTTAAAATACTGTTAATTCTGTAACTCCATCAGTAAAATAATGTGACTTGGAATATGGCAGTCTTCATGTTGAGGGCAATGATCCACAGTTTGTTTTTTTTACTTTCTTAGGGGTGAACAGTTATCCAGAAGAACAGCACCCTCCACCAACATTCTGGGCTTGAGGTTCATCATCAATAATCTGGACACCTCGCCTTGCAGCTCCTGGCTGACTGGAGCCATTGCCTTTTGCCCTCTCATCCATTTGTGCAGTTTCTATCATTCCTAAGAGAGGGAGAAAGGAGACATCATTTAGGACCACAACCTGAGTCTTCTGTTTCTCTAACTTCCGTTTACCATCATGATAGCAGACTTTCAACCAACAGGGAAACTAAGTAATAGCAAGGGTATTTGTCCAGCTGCATCACAGCCACAGTGACATCACCAGAGAAAACAAGTTTTTGATCTGAACAAATGACTGTATACAAGTACCATCCTTAAGATTTTCCAAGTATACTTAGAAATATGTCAGCTCAGTTCAGTCGCCTAGTTGTGTCTGACTCTTTGCAACCCCATGGACTGCAGCACACCAGGCCTCCCTGTCCATCACCAACTCCCAGAGTTTACTCAAACTCACTTCCATTGAGTTGGTGATGCCATCCAACCATCTCATCCTCTGTCGTCCCCTCTTCCTGCCTTCAAAATATGTCAAAGAAGGTCACATTGTTCCAAGTACAAGCAATATTTAGGGTACAAGATTATTCTTCAAGTAATGTAAAACTTTTAAGCAAATAACATTTGAAAGAACCAAAGAGTTTAGGATGAAGGAGGAAGAAGAAAGCTGGAGGACTCACACTATCTGGTTTAAAGATACAATAGAAAGTTGCTCTAATGATGACAGTGAGATACTGGTGAAAGAAGAAATAGAGAGTCAACAAAACAGGTCCAGAAACAGACTCCCATACATATGGTCACTTGATTTTTAACACATGTGCCAAGTTTACTGAATGAAAACAGAATCATCTTTTCAAGAAACAGTACTAGAACTGGACAGTTACATGTAAAAAATGAAAGTTCAATCTGTATCTCCCATCATATGTGAACATTAATAAGAAATTAACTTCAGATCTAAATGTAAAACAAAACGTCTACAAGAAAACATAGCAGGAGGGGCTTCCCTGGTGGCTCACTGGTAAAGAAGTAGATCCCAATGCAGGAGATCAATCCTTGATCCAGGAGGATCCCGCATGACTCAGAGCAACTAAGCCCGCGCAGCACAACTATCGCGCCTGTGCTCCATAAAGCCTGGGAGCCACAACTACTGAAGCCTGCGGGCCCCTGAGCCGGTGCTCCACAACGCGGGGAGCCACTGCCCTGGGACGCCCGCAGAGCACAACTGGAGAGAGTAGCCTCTGCTCTCCGCAACGAAGAAAAGCCCATACAGCAGTGAAGACCCAGCATGGCCAAAAATAAATTAACTAATTTAAAAAAAAAAAAAAAAAAAAAAAATAGGAGGAAATCTCTGTAGAAGAAAATCTTTATGACTTTGAGTCAGCAAAGATTTCTCATGTAAGACACACAAAAAATGACTCATAAAGAAAAACTGATAAATCAGACCTCATTAAATTTAGATCTTTTGCTCTTTGAGAAACAGTTAAGAAAAATGAGAATACAAAACACAGACTAGGAGTAAATAGTTGCAAAATACATATCTGAAAAGATGAGCAAAGAAAAGAGAGTCCTTAGAACAGAATAAGGGTTCTAAACTTGGGTCCAGAGACAGATCTTGAACAATGGTTTCCAAATTGAGGTATATGGGACAATTCATTGAGATGAAATTAGAAAACAGTTTCCCCCAACCTTTCAAAATTTCTGTTTTTTTAATATGCTTTACAATATACAAAATACATAAGCACTTGTACATGTTCTATAATTTTAAAATAACATGTGGAGAATATTCAATCTTTTTATATAAAGATGTCATATATAACATTTACAAGCCACTGATCTAGAACCTCAGTACTCAAAGTATGGTCTGAGGACAAGTGTCATTAAACCTTGGGTGTCTGTTAGAAAACAGAAGTTCAGGCCTACATGAGACCAGCTTTATCAAATTATAATTTTAACAAGATCTCCTAGTGACTGATATGTACAGCAGTGGTTCTCATATTTTAGTATAAATCAGAATCATAAGGAGGAATGATTAAAACACAGGTTTGGAGAACCACCTCCTAGAATTTTGATTCAGTAGGTTTGGGGTAAAGCCCAAGAATTTGCACTTCTAACAAACACATTCTCAAATAATGCTAATGTTGCTAATTAGGGGACTACGTTTAGAGAATTACTCTCCCAGGTGAACTATGAATGATCTTCAGGTTTACATAAAACTAATATTTACTCCAAAGTTTGTGTATATGTACGTTTTTCTAGAGAAAAAACCATCATTTCATCATGTTCTCAAAAGAGTCTGTGATTTCAAGGAATGTAATTTGACAAAATCATCTCAACCCATTATTCTACAGACTAGGGTTTTTCTAAGTATAGTATGTGTTCTATTGGTGATATGAGAAATGACTTTCAGGTTGTATATGATAAACATTTTCCTTTCTCTCTCTTTTTTTAATATGAAAAAGCACAAACATACATAAAAGAAAAACATAATGAAAATCTTTATGTCCATCACACACTTTCATCCATACTTGGCAATCATCACTACCATTATTTTTAAATCAAATTTATGTGCCAGACATATAAATTTCACTCATAAATTATCATTTCTAAAGATAAAAACTTTAAAAAAAAAAAATTATTTTTAGGCATAATCACAACACCATAATCATGCCTAACAAAAGTCACAATATTTCTTAAGATCATCAATATCCAGTGAGTGTTCATATAGTCCCAATCATTTCATAAATGTTCTTTTTCACTAGTTTGTCAAATTAGAATACAAATAAGGTCCATCCACTGCAACATGTTATTACATCTCTTAAATCTTTTATTCTGTATATTCCCCTTCCATTTCTATTTTTAATGGTATTGCATTTATTTCAATATATATTTAGCAAACACAACACATCCATACACCTACTTTTACAAAGGTCAAGAAAGAGTTCCTCAATTCCTTTGTTCTGTTTGGCTGAAGTGTGATAATGTTTTGCTCCCACAGATTCTGCATACCTTAAAAAGAAAAGTAACATCAGTAATTGCTGTAAAAAAATGTTTCAAGTTTTTGACACAACTGCTATTTGAACTTTGTTTTTACAGTAGCACTTTTGGTGACTTATTACCAATTAACCCAAGTTTAGTGAAATTAAAATTATATACTGGTTAATAACTCTATATATTGAATCAACTTTTAAATAAGAATATATTCCAAGACTTGAAATTTTTATAAATTAATTTGCAACCCAAATATTTGAGTTTTTGTGACTCGCTATTTGGCCATGGAAGTTTCCTTTTGCATCACTTTTATACTTTTTACTGAAACCAGAAAAAGAATTGAAAGTGAAATATCTTTAAATGTCACGAAAAGTGTCCAGAAACTGCCAATGTAAACACACTTCATTGAATCTAATAGCTCAATCTATACTAAAAGGTTTGAGTCATAACTAAATGGTAAAGAACACCGTGCAAGGATGAAGACTTCTTACAGAGTGACTGATGGAAGGAAGAGAAAGAAAACACTTACGATTCTGCTTCTTGAATGGAAACATGTCTCTCCTTCTCCAAGTCTACTTTATTACCTAATTGGAAAAAGTAAATGCCAGTGTTTAACATTGATTCATTTTTATAATGAAATTAAGCTAATTCTAAACATACAAATTCTATTTTAATCCCCTAGAAAAATAATGCAAATCCCCACCAGACTTTTCAGTGTCTTGAAACTATCAAGTGAACTCCTATGAGGGTTGATCTTGACTATCAAGGTGAATGCCTCAACCTCCCTCAGATGGCTCAATGCATATCCCTCCTGAAGCTGTGGCCTCAGAGAGAAAAGACCTCGCCCAAGGAGATGAGCATTCTTTATGATTTAGAGTATAAACGGGATTAGGATATACTAGGGAACTCTAAGAAAAAATCTATGATTTTTATCCAAGTCTAAGTGAAGCCGCTCAGTCGTGTACGACTTTTTGCGACCCCGTGGACTGTAGCCTACCAGGCTCCTCCATCCATGGGATTCTCCAGGCAAGAATACTGGAGTGGGTTGCCATTTCCTTCTCCAGGGGATCTTCCCGACCCAGGGATCGAACCCAGGTCTCCTGCATCGCAGGCAGACGCTTTAACCTCTGAGCCACCAGGGAAGTCTAAGTGGTCCCCAATCAACTAAGTGGTCCCCAATTAACTGAGAGATGCTCAGTAATTAAACAAGGCCACCTTATTGCTCATGAAAATATATTAGGCTAGCCTTTTGGAGCCTAAGAATATTTTGGTTTTCTGGATGATATGAACTGATTAAAGAAAGCATTAAAATGTATGGCTTTCGAAGCACTTCATCAGTGCAAGGGAAGAAACTGTACTGTTTGTTTTAAAAACATCAGAGAACTAAGTATGAACACCATGCAGATTTTAAATTACTGAAAATAAGTTTGGCTTTCCTTAAGCAATGGAACCAAATTCAAATTATGCTACAAATCAACAAGAATAAAAGTGAAGAAACTTCAAAATGCAGATTCCTTATTATATACAGGCTAGAGATGAAGGTAAGAAGGCTGGACTGAGTGCTAAAGGCAAGGGAAATAACAGACAGGAAAGAGGGAAATAACACTAAGAAAGGACACGTTAAAGAAATATTTTCATTTCTTCTATTATGACCTATAGAGGTAAAAAAATCAGAGAAGGCAATGGCACCCCACTCCAGTACTCCTGCCTGGAAAATCCCACGGACAGAGGAGCCTGGAAGGCTGCAGTCCATGGGGTCGCTGAAGAGTCAGACACGACTGAGCGACTTCACTTTCACTTTTCACTTTCATTCACTGGAGAAGGAAATGGCAACCCACTCCAGTGTTCTTGCCTGGAGAATCCCAGGGACGGGGGAGCCTGGTGGGCTGCCGTCTGTGGGGTCACACAGAGTCGGACATGACTGAAGTGACTTAGCAGCAGAGGTAAAAAGGGAAATCCTGTAAATAAGGTCATTTTTTTCCTGGAACTTTAGAGCATCAAGAAGACAATTTCAGATAAAGCATTGAACTAAGCTCCCAATGAAAGATATAATGCTTAGAACTGAGAGGTACAAGCCTAGAGGTTTTGTATATAGAAGACCTCCAATAATCTGAGCCCCTAATTATGTGCAGCCTCAAGCAACATCTGACACGGTAGCCTAAGGCTGAGAGGGAAGCAGATATGCTAAAGCTCAGAAGGTCCTAACAAATTCAGTACTGAACTCTTCCTTCTTTGAACAGTTATCAGTCTACCTCAGCAAGAAAACACATATTAGTTCTGATCTCCCATATTATTCTGTCAATAAAATTTTTAATCTGCTGAATATTACAGCCAATAGATCCAACAGTCACCAGCAGAATAAGTTGTTCTATGCCATGAAGAATGCAAAAGGCACCACCTAGTGGCAGATGGTTCCAACAGACAGAAACAAGATTCTGCCACAGTAAAAAGATAAAGCTGGCTTAAAGCTCAACATTCAGAAAACTAAGATCATGGCATCTGGTCCCATCACTTCATGGGAAATAGATGGGGAAACAGTAGAAACAGTGTCAGACTTTATTTTGGGGGGCTGAACCGTGGCTTGAAGTATCTTGGTTACCCAGCCAGAGACTGAACCTGGGCAACAGCAGGCAAAGCGCCAAGTCCTAAACACTGGGCCACCAGGGAATTCCTTAAAATCAGTTACTATTAAAATTGCTAACTATTTTAATAACACAATTAATATTTTAAACAAAAAATCCTTCTACTAAATAACTACTGTTTCTTTGAACAGTTACATGCTCATGATGGATTAACAGCACAGGCTAAGTCACAAGACTGCCTGTCAGTGACTGATACCTTCCCAAAGTTCAAGACCTTTGTAGCTACTACGTTCTTTTGAAGGCAAGAGAACTAAAGTTGGCAGTTTTGAGACTTATTTCCCTGATAGCTCAGCTGATAGTCTGTTTGCAGTGCTGGAGACCCAGGTTCGATCCCCGGGTCAGGAAGATCCCCTAGAGAAGGAAATGGCAACCCACTCCAGTATTCTTGCCTGGAGAATCCCATGGACGGAGGAACCTGACAGGCTACAGTCCGCGGGGTCGCAAAGAGTCAGACACGACTAAGCACACTTAACTTCTGTTTCAATACTACTCTGTGGCCACATTGGGAACTTTCCAATAGGCTCACAACATCTGAAAACAAGAATAACCACAAAAATAAGCACCTACTTGAAAGTACTATACACTTTCTGAGGGCTGAAGCCACTGGAGAGAAAAAGGCTATCCTGCTAAAAACATTAAAACTTTTTCTTCTTTTAAAATACCTATTTTAATAAAGAACATGGAAGGGATATACCCATTGCTAAGAGCAGATGGCTAACAGCAATAAAGAGAATTTTATTTTGCTTAGACTGGATAGAATGTGGCGTAGCGGAAACTTAAATCTGATAAAATTTGCTTTAACTTCTGGCTCATTTCAAAACTACACGATTTGGGGCATATTACTTCACCCCTCTTAGTTTCACTTTGTACAAATGTAGCTAATAAACTTTCCAAGGTTAATGTGAAAATAAGATACAATGTAAAAGGCCTAGAAATAGTACACATGCAATGGAGAGTAGTTATTAAAATCAGCCATATCCATCAGTGAATGATCAAGTGAAAAATCAATACAGTTATGAGAGACTTAAAGCCCATGGTAATTAACACACTTCTTATCACAATCCTGACTGGCTTAGGAAATCCTTTACCCACCCCACCCCCCAATTTAGTTAGGTTTCCTTTTGCGTTATCCCAGCACCCTCCCCTTAACCTCTTCACAGCTTTTACCATAATATACAATAACAGCTTGTTTTTCCTCTCTCACCCTACATGATAAGCTCCAGGATGACAAGGACCGTATCTATTTTTTAACTTATTCACTGTTATTACTCTCAAAGCCTGGTACATAGCAGCAAGTAATACATACTGTTGGTTAAGGATATGGGGCTGAAGCAGCAGACAGGCCTGAATTAAAATCTCAGGCCTATCTCTAAGTATTATGTAGTCTGGGAAGTGTTACACTCTCTAGGTCCATTTTCTCATGTGTAAAATAGCAATGGCAACAATACCTTCTTGCAGTGTTGTCAGGAGGCTTAAATGAAATAATAAGGGTGTAGTTCTTAGAATAGTACCTGGCACTCAATAAGTGGTAAGCAGTTATTAATAAATATATGTTTAACAAACATACAAATGTTGAGAACAGACTATTAACAAAATATTCTATTAAATAGAGCAACCACAGCCAAGAGTGCTGATCAATGGATTAACTAAAACTAGAGGGAAAAGTCTCTACTAGCAAAGTATGGAGTTCTTTATTCCTGATTTACATATTATCAGTGGTTTAGATAAGGACCGGAAAGGTTATCTAATTTACACACAAAAAAGCTTGTAGATTATAAATATGTCAAACATAAACATTCAGAAACATATGGCAAGTTGAAATTCTTACACTTAGGTTTATGTAACAGTTATGCAGGAAGACAGGAAAAGCCTAACAGAAGAGCAATACTTATAAAAACGGAATTCTGATTTTTGTTAACTATAATCTATGTAAAAGACAAATTAAGCTGACATGACTGCTAAAAAGCATATGCAATCTTAGAGATAATAATCTAAAGAAAAAAGGAACCAAAAAGAAATGCCAGAAGTCCACGGAGAGAGTTCTAGAGTTCTTTTACTTTACCCATTAAGAATATTCCTCCACTATAGTGAATCATGGTCTACTTTCATCTTTGGAGTCAAAAAGTTACCTTTGGAGTCCTTAACTCAAAAATATGTATAGTTAAATGTAACAAGAATAGATTCAAGGGATTAGATCTGGTAGACAGAATGTCTGAAGAACTATGGATGTAGGTTTGTAACACTGTACAGGAACCAGTAACCAAAATCATCCCAAAGAAAAAGAAATGCAAGAAGGCAAAGCGGTTGTCTGAGGAGGCTTTACAAATAGCCAAGGAAAGAAAAGAAGCAAAAGGCAAGGAAGAAAGGGAAAGATAAACCCAAATGAATGCAGAGTTCCACAGAATAGCAAAGAGAGATAAGGCCTTCTTAAATGAACAATGCAACAAAATAGAGGAAAACAATAGAATATGAAAGACTAGAGATCGCTTCAAGAAAACTGGAGCTATCAAGGAAACATCTCATAAAAGAATGGGCATGATAAAGGACAGAAATGGTAAAGACCCAGAAGCAGAAGAGACTAAGAAGAGGTGGCAAAAGAACTTCCCTTCATTTCTTTGCTATTAGCAATTTTTATGAGGCTTGAGCTCAGCTTCTTCCTCTATATAATATGGCACACATTTAAATGGTTCCATCATTTTACACTTTGGGAAAATAGAATTAGAAAGGAATGAAATGAGAGGGTGTCAGATTGACAGTTTTGCACCAAGCTACCAACAAAGATAGACTCCCTGTCTCTGACTCCTGACAGATAAGGGGTTGATTTCAGTTTTCATCCACCATCTTGGTGGATGGAACTGCCCAGGTTTTAACCCATAACAGGAAGACAGAGTGGCAAGTAGTGTTTCTGTTCAGTGACTTTTCTTTGCCACTGAGACCCTCCATGCAAGCAAAAGAGTAGTTCTGACCTATTTCTTCCTAATAGTAATTATAGCTCTTACCAGTTTTCCATAAAAATCAGGTGTGGGGGGAAAAAAGTGAAAACTTGATGGAGTACAACATGGGGTTGAATAAGAATGCCACTTCTCCGCTGTTTCACATTTCTCTTAACTGAAATGAACACATGCCCTTGGAGGCAGAAACCCAAGGCTAGTTGTGACAGAAATGAATATCAGGCAATTCAGGTTCATTGCCATAGAAGTGTCATGATTCACTTTCAGTAGACAAGAGGTACCCAGGGACCCTGCTTGTTGTGTGACATTCTCACCTCCACTCTACTGAATTTGCTGATTACATAATTGAAAATTAGAATTTCCAGCATGAGGATGAGGGTGCTCTTTCTCCCCATCTAGAGCCATCAGCTGGAACATCCTTATCCCGTTGCTCACTCACAGAAAGCTAAAGAGGCTAGGGGAGACAGAATGCGTCCCTGGAGGCACATGGACACATTCGGGCTTTATCTTCCCCGCCAGCACATGCACTGGGAATATATAGAGAAACCTCTGGAGACGTTAGTGTGGAGCTTGCCAGAAAGAAGCATTCTGAAAACTGGCTCCTTGCAAATGAATTTGCAGATCATTTTGAAAGCCTAGCCTTGTGGTAAATTTGTCACCAGGTGTTCAAACATCTCATGATGGCAAAGAAGCTGGTATTGGGGCAGGGGAAGGGTACTGCCCGGGGGTTATATTTGTGGCTCACACCATAGTGTCAGAAGGACCTGCAAAAAGACTGTGTGAAGCAGAGCTGGAGACGAGGAAGACAGAGCCTGGAGGAAGCCCATGAATGGCTGCCTGCCTTGAGCCCGGCTCACTGCTGCTCTTGAGGACATCTCCTCCTTTCTACCACCTGAGGCTGACAGGCGGAGATTTCCTGTGTGTACCAAGCCCAGTTAGGCTAGGAAGTAAACACGATGGGAAACACAAGAGGAAAATTGCCGCTTATCAAATAAAATATAGATGATAACATTAAGTGTTGAGAAATTGGAAAATAATCACTCGAAACACAGCTCTCCACCTGCTCTGTTTTCGTGTGTGACTAATGGCCGGTTTTCCATGAGACAGCACCTGGAGTCCAGTGTGACAGATGGTGATGGGGTTTGGAAATGTTTGCTCTGGTTGGTCAACAAGAAACACCCCACTGCTCTTCCTGAAACTCATGGAGTTCAAGGTCAGCCTGTTGTGCAAGAGGAATCTTTTGTAGAAATCCCACCTGGTTGCTGACACAGAAGAGAGATTTTCAGAAGAGGGGATCCATGTGGTTGAATGTTGCTCATCTGCTTTGATAAATATGCAGGGAAGCAGCACTGCCCAGCATGTGGAGATAAAACCTGTTTGACTTTGACCACGGGCGTCCTCAGACTCTGATATTTTTAATGGCATTCAGCATTCTGGCCAGTCAGGGAACAAGCCCATGGTTTTTAAACGTGTGGAAATCCAGTAAGCCTGTCGGTGGCTGTTGTTAAAAACCATGAATTTATAGTAACTCATGTGGCTCTGAACCGGGAAGCTGATTCCATTTTGGAAGGACCAGGGAGATGGGCATGCAGGGAACAGCAGGGACCGTGAGAAAAGCGCAGCCCTTTGAGCTCGGTCTGGGCAAGGCCACCACTGAGGGGCCTTGGACCAGTTCTCCCGGGCTCTCACCTACCACATGTGCAGATTTCCTAAATGTTGCAAGGAACCAGTGATCTCTCGGTGCTCAGGAAGGATTTTTTCACTGGTATCACAAATCCCTTCCTTCCCTGTTGTGGGCTGCTTTGTGCCCGCCTCCCCCCCAACCCCATTCATATGTTGAAGATGTAACTTCCACAACCTTAGCATGTGACTGTTTAGAGACCGGACCTTTAAAGAGGCAAGTAAATTAAAATGAGGCCCTTAGGGTGACCCCAATCCAATGTGATTGGTGTCCTTGGAGGAAGAGAAAATTTGGATATATAAAGAGACAGGAGGTGCACACGCACAGAGGGACACACACAGATCGTGTGTGGACACAGAAAAGGGGGTATCTGCCAGCCAAGGAGAGAGGCCTCATAAGAAAGGAAACCTACTGACTTCTTGATCTTAGACTTCTTGCCTCCAGAACTGTGACAGATTAAATTTAAAATGTCTAAGCCACTCAATCTGTGTGTTTTTTTTTTTTTTTTTATGATGCCCCTATTAGACTGAAAGTTTGCTTTTACCAAAAAGCAAACTTGTTTCCTTCCCCTTCTCCTTTTTGGTTTTTCTCTCTCCCATAGGAAAACTCAATTTGAAGAAAGCATCACAAATCATTCACACTGAAGTATACATGATAAAGGGACCTTGAAATGTCCCCTTTCTCTGGGCTCTCACGTCATTTGAATTTAATATCCCTACTTTGAGTCCCAGGGTTGAAGATCTAAGTGGATCATCAGGAACCAGGAGAGGTGTGTTGGGTGGACATTGGTCCTCTCGAGGGCCCCCTGTACTGGAGGCCTCCAACTCCAGTGCTTGCCCTGGAGCCTCAGGCGGAAGGACATGCCACGGACCAGGGCACTGACTTTTCTTTCTTGGCACAGTGAGGATGAAGTGTCAGGTCTGGAGGTAGGATGCCAGGGTCACTGTTGAAAATTTTCTCCATCATAGGAAAAATTGAGTGGTACCCTTCCCCCTACCCCAAATGTTCCCATCATCTTATTTTAAAGAAATCTTCAACGGATAGAAAGGAGAAATGCCAAACTCCAACTACATATTTTACATGGTAACAGGAATCCAACTCAAAAGGGTTTAAACATAAAAGATTTTTTTATCTTGAATATTGGCAAGTCCAGGAGGAGAGCTGGCTTTATATTGATTTAATGGCTTAAGCGTGTCACCAGGCACCCGCTCTGCCTCCCTCTTTTTTGCTTCCCTCAGTGTCAGCTTCATTCTCAGACAAGCCAGCAACCAAAAGAAAAGAAGAGTGTATCTTCCTGTAGCTTTCTTAGGAACCAGAAAACTCAGAAGCCTCATAGACAATTCTGTTTCACATCTTGGTTTTCTATAAATTAAGAAGGCTGCAGATGGGAATAGATGTCAAGTGACGAACAGTATCCACTGCACTGCACTTGTAAGTTTTTATCGGATCTGAGAGTCAAGAACAACAATGAGTGATAATAGGAAAGAGTGTACTGGTTTAAGCCCTGTGCTGGTCAGGAGATTACAGCGCCTCCAGCAATGGGGTTGCAATGAGATGAGCGGCATGAAGAGTGATTGAACTGTCCAAGAAACACCGAACAGGAACAGTTGTGTCTGAAAATCCACAGTGGCTCTGTGGTCCAGCGACTATGTGACTATGTGTATGTGTGACTATGCTCCTTTCTTTGGTTTCTGCTTGTCTTTTTATATTTCTGTTCTTTTCACTACCCACCCATTGGCTATCTCTCTAGTTTCCCTATCCAGATTCCACCCAGAGACAATCTGCATGGCCTGCCTGGCAGCGCCTTTTGCTCTTGAGCACTATCCTGGGCTATCCCAGTCTATAACCAGGTTGACCTTAGGCCAGGGGGGCTACGTTTGATTTCATCACCAGAGATTTCAAGCCAGAGCAAGAATATTGGCATATTTGTAGTCATCACACCTCTCTCTGATAAACTCCAAGAGCAAGTCTGTATTTAAATGTTCTTAACTGTGATAACACCAAAACAGAGAAGGACTTACTGGTCCAAATAAAAAATAAGAGTCTAGTGTCATAATGTTTTTAAGTAACATGGTATATTTCCTACAGTGTGTAAAAAGAAAAACAGGAAAAGGCAGGGGCTATAGTTATTTATGTTTGTTTTTTTTTTACTTGTTAGACTTTAATTAGAATTTTAGGTGCTCGTGCTCTGTCACTAAGTTGTGTCCAACTTTTTGGCACCCCATGGACTGTAGCCAGCTGGGCTACCATGTTCTAGGATTTTTCCCTGCCAAAATGCTGGAGTAGGCTGACATTTTCTTCTCCGTGGTATTTTTCTGACCAGGGTTTGAACCTGAGTCTCCTGCATTGGCAGCTGGATTCTTTACCACTGAGTCACCAGGGGGGCCCAGAATTTTAGTTACTACAATAGTAAATCATATTGGGATATTTAAGGATATGATTTGAGTCCCCAAGTCCTTTATTTTCACTGTGATCTAAGTGATGTTCTTACAGATTCCACCATGGAGTATCGAAGAAGGAAATAATGACTCTGGACTTTTAAAAATCCCAATCTTTTACATACTGTTCTGTAAAATACTCAGTCACCATGCATGTGGGCTTACACTTTGCTCAGAGCCAGGACCAGAAATGGCACCTTCTCTCTCTCTTTCTGCCTCCTGAAAACATCCAAAAAAGAAATAGGAACTAAAGACATAACTCCATCATTCTTTATATATCTGCCAATTGCCAACGTATTTACTAAGGGTCTGTTACTGAGTGAGCAGTGTAGTGCTGATCCACTTTGACAAGATCTTATACCTCGCTTAACTAGACAGAATAAATAGAAGGTAAAGGAGGTATCTACAGAAAAATCAACATATGTAAGAATGGAAAGATGTGTATAAGAGAGAAGAGTTGACTCATTGGAAAAGACTCTGATGCTGGGAGGGATTGGGGGCAGGAGGAGAAGGGGACGACCGAGGATGAGATGGCTGGATGGCATCACTGACTCGATGGATGTGAGTCTGAGTGAACTCCGAGAGATGGTGATGAACAGGGAGGCCTGGCGTGCTGCGATTCATGGGGTCGCAAAGAGTCGGACACGACTGAGCGACTGAACTGAACTGAACTGAACTGAACTGAAAGCTTTGACTGGGTGGATCACAAGAAACTGTGGAAAATTCTTAGAGATAGGACTACCAGACCACCTTACCCGTCTCCTGAGAAATCTGTCTGCAGGTCAAGAAGCAACAGAGCCGGACATGGAACAATAGACTGGTTCCAAATTGGAAAAGGGAGTACAACAAGGCTGTATTCTGTCACCTTGCTTTTAACTTATATGCAGAGTAAATCATGCAAAATGCCAGGCTGAATGAAGCACAAGCTGGAATCAAGATTGCTGGGGGGAAATATCAATAACCTCAGATATGCCGATGATACCACTCTAATGGCAAAAAGAGGAACTAAAGAACCTCTTGATTAGGGTGAAAAAGAGTGAAAAAGTTGGTTTAAAACTCAACATTCAAAAAACTAAAATCAAAGCATCTGGCCCCATCACTTCATGGCAAATAGATGGGGGAAAAGTGGAAACACTGACAGATTTTCTTTCGCTGGGCTCCAAAATCACTGTGGATAGTGACTGCCACCACAAAATAAAAAGACACTTGTTCCTTGGAAGGTAAGCAACGACAAACCTAGACAGTGTATTAAAAACTAGTGACATCAATTTGCTGACAAAGATCTATGTAGTCAAAGCTACGGTTTTTCCAGTAGTCAGGTACGGATGTGAGTTGGAACATAAAGAAGGCAGATTGCTGAACAACTGATGCTTTTTTTTAAATTTTATCTTTACTTTATTTTACTTTACAATACCGTATTGCTTTTGTCATACATTGACATGAATCCACCACGGGTACATACGAGCTCCCAATCCTGAATCCCCCTCCCACCTCCCACCCCATATCCTCTCTCTGGATCATCCCCGTGCACCAGCCCCAAGCATCCTGTATCCTGTATCGAACATAGGCTGGCGCTTCGTTTCTTACATGATAGTATACATGTTTCAATGCCATTCTTCCAAATCACAATTGATGCTTTTGACTTGTGCTCTTCAAGACTTTTGAGAGTCCCTTGGATAGCAAGATCAAACTAGTCAATCCTAAAAAAAATCAACCCTGAATATTCATTGGAAGGACTGATGCTGAAGCTGACACTCCAATACTTTGGCCAACTGAGTGAAAAACCGACTCACTGGCAAAGCCCCTGATGCTGGGAAAGACTGAAGGCAAAAGAAGGGAGTGGCAGAGAATGAGACGATTAGACAGCATCACCCACTTAATGGACATGAATTTGAACAAACTCTGGGAGACAGTGGAGAACAGAAGAGCCTGGCGTGCTGCAGTCCACGGGGTTGTAAAGTCACTTAGCAACTGAACAACAACAATATGACAAAAACACAGCTTAAGTCACTGATTTTAATTATATTGTAGTTGCCAAACTCTCTTATTTTCTAAAATAATCTTATGATGAAAAATTAAAGGTCAAGTTGAAGCAAGGCTGGGAGACTTAAAGCCCTACTTGTTCAGGGTTTCCCAGCTGCTCCCCAAGGGCATTCCTTGAATTACAGATGTTTGAATCTCCGGAAAGATCCCTTCCAAATTCTAAATTACTCTAAAATATTAAATACTAAAATACCATTCTTCTCTCATGTTAACTTTAAAATGAAAATTACTCATTTACTATTTTTAAAAAAGTATTAAAGAAACAAAGGACATTTTAAAAAATTAATGACACTTACCTACTATACATAAACAGATTTCATTTCCCAACATTTTCCGTAATTCTTTCACCCAGTTTTTAACCTGTGTATACAAGCATAAATATTAAAACAAATCCTGTTACAATGACTACAATTACAATACCCCAAAATGCAATGTTGTGAAAATACCTCAAAATTCTGTCTAATGGTCCACATACTTAGTTATTAGGAATGATTCACTATATAGGATCATTTATATTGCAAATCACACACACACACACATCCAATAGAAAGATTTCTCTCTCCATCTACACATAAGTATAAAGAGAAGCACCTCTAATTACAATCTTTCATAAATCGTCCACAAATCTAAGCAAAGCTGTTCACCAGAGCAAAAGCATGTCAACTCCAGCCTCTGATAATAGATGCTTGTATAGAATCACATTGGATTGAAGAAAATATGGGCTTGGGAATTCCCTAGTGGTCCAGTGGCTAGAACTCAGTGCTTTACTCTCAGGGCCAGGGTTCATCCCTGGTGAGGAAACTAAGATCCCACAAATCACATGATGCAACCAAAAAAAAAAAAAAACTTAAAACACACACACATACATGAGCTTAATTAAGTCTTTTATACCCCAGTTGGTTTCAAAAGAGAGGGCACGGGAGCTTCTGTGACACACATTTAAAGGAAAAAACAAAACGTACAGGAGTAGAAAAAGAGCAAAATAACATTTTATCCTTTGGTGTGTCGTAGGTTTCTTCACCCTCGGCACTGCTGGTATTTGGGCCTCGACAGCCCTCTGCTGGGAGGAGCTGTCCTGTGCAGTGAGTGCTGTTTGGTGGCACCCCTGGCCTCCCACCAACTAGACCCAGTGCCACTGCCAGGTGCGACAACCAAGGATGCCTCTAGAGATCGCTATCACCCATGGATAACCACTGGACTACAAGGTAAATCTAACCAATATTCTTTTTAATTGTTATTCATCTGCAGTCAGATTCCCCTCCACAGGTATTCTATTCATTAACCCATACACTCTGTGATGAGTTAAAGAGGGTCAGAAATTCTCTGCCAAGAGTCTATTTCTTCTCTCTCTGACTCTGGTCTAGCCTAGTCTCTTGCTTTGACCAAGAGAATGTGGCAGCACTAATGCCATGCCAATTCTGGAATAAAGCCTTAGGAAAGTCTGGCAGCTCTCTCTTGGGATCTGGTTGTCATATAAGGTTTGGCTGGAATACAGAATAATGAGAGCATGCGGACAGAATACTGGAGAACAAGACACCAAATGGACTGAGAAGGCACATGGAGGAAAACCAGGCCCTCTTGGATCCAGGTCCCCACCCAGCTCATGCAGCCGTCTGAGTGACTCCACTGACACCACATGGAGCAGAGGATTTGTCCAGAAAAGGAAGAGAGTAAAACTCACTCAGTCCTGTCTGACTCTTTGCAACCCCATGGACTATACAGTCCATGGAATTCTCCAGGCCAGAATACTGGAGTGGGTAGCCTTTCCCTTCTCCAGGGGATCTTACCAACCTAGGGATCGAACCCAGGTCTCCTGCATTGCAGGTAGATTCCTTACCAACTGAGCCACAAGGGAAGCCCAAGAATACTGGAGTGGGTAGCCTATCTCTTCTCCAGGGGATCTTCCCGACCCAGGAATTGAACCAGGGTCTCCTGCATTGCAGGCGGATTCTTTACCAACTGAGCTATCAGGGAAGCTCAGGCAACCCTCAAAACCATGAGAAATAATATGTTGTTGTTTAAAGCCATCAAATTTGGGGTGTTTTGTTATGCAGCAAGAGATACCTGGTCACTTTTCAACCTAAACGACTCCACTTTCTTTTAATCAATAAAATACTTAAACCATTTCTTTTCATGCCAAAAAGGCAAGAAGGGAAAGAAGGGATAACAAACAGCATCTCAAAGACAAAACATTGTAAAATATCATTAAATCTGAAAGCTACCTATTTTCGTTTTTCTACTCCTTGGCCTAACTTTTTCAACATGGCATTAATAATCCAAAGGCTAACTTGTATATCTGCCTCATCCATTAAATGCTAGGAAATAAATAAAAATAAAAAACAAAAAGGGCAAGTAATTTCAAGAAAAGCGTCGCCTTGGAATTACCCCCTTGAGTTACATATCCTTTTTTATTCCCAGAAAGGCTTTCAAAAGATCAAATAAGTAAACTGTCACAATCCTAACTATGATGAGAATTCAGAGGTAAGTTTAATGGTCACTCGTTTTTGGTCTCAAAAACTTTATAAAAATGGAAGTGCTTTAAAATAAACACTGCGTAGATTTTCCTTTTAAAATCTGTATTGAATCCTCCAGGATACCTAGTGAGGAGAAAAGAGCTTAAACTTGATTTAGTTCTTCTTTTACCTCCCCATAATTATGGAACCCACCTGTGCAGCCATACCAAGTTTTCAGGTGCCCCGTGTGTACAGAAAAAAAGTTTGTGATTTTTCTTTAATAAGGAGAAAAAAAAGGCGTCTATATTTTTCTGAAACTTTACTTCAGATTATTTCCCTTTCCTAATATCTGAGAAAGCCATATAATAAACTATTAATAGATGATATCCATATTGTTAATATGAATTAAATATGCCATTAAAAAATATAATTGGTCATCATTTATGCACAAACTATACTTTTAAAGCCAAGGCTAATCACAGACATGTTAATGCAGACCTGACAAATCACTATTGCTCTATTAAGTCATTCACCCATAACTAAGCAAGATACCTTCTGGAAAGAATCTTCATCTGTTATATCATAAACTAAAATAGCTCCATTTGAATCTCTGTAGTAAATTGGACCCAATGCGTGGAATCTCTCTTGACCTGCTGTATCCTAAATAAAGCAACAAACGTTTATTAGACCAGAAGAAAAAATGTATCTATTATTTAAACTACAGTGAGCTTCTGATTAATTATAAACTAGGGTATAAAGTTATAGATAACCCCAAAACATTGTTAAAAGAAACAAGCTATAAAAAATTTTAAGTAAAGTTATAATTAATATTTAATGTTTTACTGTTTTGTAAAGGTTACTTCTCCTCTTCCCAACCCTTCTCCTCAGCAATCTTTCCCACCCTCGCTAAAAAGCCAGTTCAGTTGCCAAAGGGCTGGAATGACCACAATGGCTTTATAAGCCCAGGAACAGGCTTGGCACTGAATTTAAGTTCTCCACAGAGAAAGGAGACAAGGAGAAAGAACGTGCACCAGGACCACCTGGCAGTGATGCCTTACTTCATTATCCTTGCCCTAGTCTCCACCAGCCACTCCCTTGGAAGATTAGGACATGAAGAAGCGGGGATAAAGGCCAGACAGCCTGTCCACCTCTTTCTCTGAAATGGAATCCCTTGAGTTCACCCTTCTCCAGTTGAAAAGTGATGACAGCACTATTCATGTATAACAAGTGTATTCAAGATAAAATTCTTAGCCAGATTTTAGGAGGAAAAGATGTTTAATTAAAAAAAAAAAAAAAGATTTTGGCTAACCCTGAGTTAACTAAAAAAATAAAAATCCAGAAATTCAAAAAAAAAAAAAAAAAAACTTAAAAGACACACACATACATGAGCTTAATTAAGTCTTTTATACCCCAGTTGGTTTCAAAAGAGAGGGCACGGGAGCTTCTGTGACACACATTTAAAGGAAAAAACAAAACGTACAGGAGTAGAAAAAGAGCAAAATAACATTTTATCCTTTGGTGTGTCGTAGGTTTCTTCACCCTCGGCACTGCTGGTATTTGGGCCTCGACAGCCCTCTGCTGGGAGGAGCTGTCCTGTGCAGTGAGTGCTGTTTGGTGGCACCCCTGGCCTCCCACCAACTAGACCGAGTGCCACTGCCAGGTGCGACAACCAAGGATGCCTCTAGAGATCGCTATCACCCATGGATAACCACTGGACTACAAGGTAAATCTAACCAATATTCTTTTTAATTGTTATTCATCTGCAGTCAGATTCCCCTCCACAGGTATTCTATTCATTAACCCATACACTCTGTGATGAGTTAAAGAGGGTCAGAAATTCTCTGCCAAGAGTCTATTTCTTCTCTCTCTGACTCTGGTCTAGCCTAGTCTCTTGCTTTGACCAAGAGAATGTGGCAGCACTAATGCCATGCCAATTCTGGACTAAAGCCTTAGGAAAGTCTGGCAGCTCTCTCTTGGGATCTGGTTGTCATATAAGGTTTGGCTGGAATACAGAATAATGAGAGCATGCGGACAGAATACTGGAGAACAAGACACCAAATGGACTGAGAAGGCACATGGAGGAAAACCAGGCCCTCTTGGATCCAGGTCCCCACCCAGCTCATGCAGCCGTCTGAGTGACTCCACTGACACCACATGGAGCAGAGGATTTGTCCAGAAAAGGAAGAGAGTAAAACTCACTCAGTCCTGTCTGACTCTTTGCAACCCCATGGACTATACAGTCCATGGAATTCTCCAGGCCAGAATACTGGAGTGGGTAGCCTTTCCCTTCTCCAGGGGATCTTACCAACCTAGGGATCGAACCCAGGTCTCCTGCATTGCAGGTAGATTCCTTACCAACTGAGCCACAAGGGAAGCCCAAGAATACTGGAGTGGGTAGCCTATCTCTTCTCCAGGGGATCTTCCCGACCCAGGAATTGAACCAGGGTCTCCTGCATTGCAGGCGGATTCTTTACCAACTGAGCTATCAGGGAAGCTCAGGCAACCCTCAAAACCATGAGAAATAATATGTTGTTGTTTAAAGCCATCAAATTTGGGGTGTTTTGTTATGCAGCAAGAGATACCTGGTCACTTTTCAACCTAAACGACTCCACTTTCTTTTAATCAATAAAATACTTAAACCATTTCTTTTCATGCCAAAAAGGCAAGAAGGGAAAGAAGGGATAACAAACAGCATCTCAAAGACAAAACATTGTAAAATATCATTAAATCTGAAAGCTACCTATTTTCGTTTTTCTACTCCTTGGCCTAACTTTTTCAACATGGCATTAATAATCCAAAGGCTAACTTGTATATCTGCCTCATCCATTAAATGCTAGGAAATAAATAAAAATAAAAAACAAAAAGGGCAAGTAATTTCAAGAAAAGCGTCGCCTTGGAATTACCCCCTTGAGTTACATATCCTTTTTTATTCCCAGAAAGGCTTTCAAAAGATCAAATAAGTAAACTGTCACAATCCTAACTATGATGAGAATTCAGAGGTAAGTTTAATGGTCACTCGTTTTTGGTCTCAAAAACTTTATAAAAATGGAAGTGCTTTAAAATAAACACTGCGTAGATTTTCCTTTTAAAATCTGTATTGAATCCTCCAGGATACCTAGTGAGGAGAAAAGAGCTTAAACTTGATTTAGTTCTTCTTTTACCTCCCCATAATTATGGAACCCACCTGTGCAGCCATACCAAGTTTTCAGGTGCCCCGTGTGTACAGAAAAAAAGTTTGTGATTTTTCTTTAATAAGGAGAAAAAAAAGGCGTCTATATTTTTCTGAAACTTTACTTCAGATTATTTCCCTTTCCTAATATCTGAGAAAGCCATATAATAAACTATTAATAGATGATATCCATATTGTTAATATGAATTAAATATGCCATTAAAAAATATAATTGGTCATCATTTATGCACAAACTATACTTTTAAAGCCAAGGCTAATCACAGACATGTTAATGCAGACCTGACAAATCACTATTGCTCTATTAAGTCATTCACCCATAACTAAGCAAGATACCTTCTGGAAAGAATCTTCATCTGTTATATCATAAACTAAAATAGCTCCATTTGAATCTCTGTAGTAAATTGGACCCAATGCGTGGAATCTCTCTTGACCTGCTGTATCCTAAATAAAGCAACAAACGTTTATTAGACCAGAAGAAAAAATGTATCTATTATTTAAACTACAGTGAGCTTCTGATTAATTATAAACTAGGGTATAAAGTTATAGATAACCCCAAAACATTGTTAAAAGAAACAAGCTATAAAAAATTTTAAGTAAAGTTATAATTAATATTTAATGTTTTACTGTTTTGTAAAGGTTACTTCTCCTCTTCCCAACCCTTCTCCTCAGCAATCTTTCCCACCCTCGCTAAAAAGCCAGTTCAGTTGCCAAAGGGCTGGAATGACCACAATGGCTTTATAAGCCCAGGAACAGGCTTGGCACTGAATTTAAGTTCTCCACAGAGAAAGGAGACAAGGAGAAAGAACGTGCACCAGGACCACCTGGCAGTGATGCCTTACTTCATTATCCTTGCCCTAGTCTCCACCAGCCACTCCCTTGGAAGATTAGGACATGAAGAAGCGGGGATAAAGGCCAGACAGCCTGTCCACCTCTTTCTCTGAAATGGAATCCCTTGAGTTCACCCTTCTCCAGTTGAAAAGTGATGACAGCACTATTCATGTATAACAAGTGTATTCAAGATAAAATTCTTAGCCAGATTTTAGGAGGAAAAGATGTTTAATTAAAAAAAAAAAAAGATTTTGGCTAACCCTGAGTTAACTAAAAAAATAAAAATCCAGAAATTCAAATTCCTATTTCTTAAGTCAGTTATTTATTATAGTATGAAGAATAGGTAAAGGCTTTCACTCATACAGCTGAAAACGTTAACTTACCCATATAGCAAGATTTACTCTCTTCCCACCAATATTTAACTTCTTTGTTAAGAATGATGCCTAAGAAAAGAGAGGTATACATTAAATGATGTTTCACATAAAACTTCTTATCCTAAAAACTATAGATGAATGAATCACATCATATGAAACAAGTTATCTGGGAGAAAAAGTAATCATTGAGTTTTTATTAATAACTAAACATTATTTCCACTGAAAACATAACACTATTTTTATTCTAAGAAAAAGATAATTTGTTTTATGAACTCAAGTTATGAAAAGTACCCAAGAGCTGGTAATTAAATGTTTTCTTAGTTTTTTTCCTCATTAAAATATTTTCTTAGCATTTAATTTGATGCCACCTAACCTACTCATTATAGAAAGAGTCTAAGAGACTTCTAAGATGAGATAAAAGAAATATTTACTGGTGTTTACTTAGCTGTATGAATACCATTACTACTGGAAATTTTCCTGCCATTATTTTGCAATTCAGTTATTTAAACTAAAGCTAATAACTGTACCAGGTACTACCACAGAAATGAAAGAAAACAGCTCCAGCTTTCAAAGAGCTTATAGTTCCACTGCAAATATTAAAATGTAAAGATAATGGTTAAAATGGAGGGTCTTGCTAAGTACACTATAAAGAAAATGCTGAGAAAGGAGTGTAAAGCTTGCCTGGATAAGTCACAGAAGGCTTCAGAAAGAAAGTAATGAGCTCCTCTTTATGAGTAGTAAGGGTTTTTCCTGACAGACAGGTGAAACCACTGAAGCCTAAAACATGTAACTCCCCACGCCACAGGAAACTCCAAGTTGGTCTGGTGTATGCCAGAGATGAAGCTCTAAAGTTAGGAAAAGGTTGAATCAAAAAAACCTGAAACTCCATATCTAAAGGTATGGACTTAACCTTGTGGGTCTCAATAAAAGCTGTTTCAAGACTCTAGACAAGGTTTTTGGTTTTTCTTTTTAATGTATACTACAGTCAGGTATATTTGTGGACAGCTGTGCATTGCTAGGAGAAGGCGATAGCACCCCCGCTAGCCTGGTAGGCTGCAGTCCATGGGGTCGCAAAGAGTCAGACACGACTGAGCGACTTCACTTTCACTTTTCACTTTCATGCATTGGAGAAGGAAATGGCAACCCACTCCAGTATTCTTGCCTGGAGAATTCCAGGGACAGCGGAGCCTGGTGGGCTGCCGTCTATGGGGTCGCACAGAGTCGGACACGACTGAAGCGACTTAGCAGCAGCAGCAGCAGCAGTGTATTGCTCTGTATCCCCTTTGTGCATTCACAGTGCACACTAAAGAGTCCACCAAAAGAAAGACTGGCTAATTGTATTTATACAAGTATTTCCCAAACTCATTTGACTTCTTTTTCCCTAAAGAAACACCTAATTCATCCAAAGAAGTAAATGTTAGGAAATAATACTGTTGACAATGAACAATCAATGAAGGGCTTTTAAGCAGTGAGAACATATAAAATCTATATTTTTAAGAGAATGACTATGATAGGAAGAAAGACAGGACTAGACTTGGAAGACAGGAGGCTAATTTAAAGCTGGAAAGAAAGGCATAAAGGGCCCGAATTAAATGCATGAAGATAGAAAAGAAGAGGATAAAATCAAGACTAATTGAAGAGGGAATATAATCAGAAACCTGAGTCGGTTGACATGTTTAAAAAAGGAACAAAGAGCCAAGTTCAAAGCTATGCAGAGATTATCACATTTAAGTGTATCGATACAAAAGAAAGTGCAGAGATGGAAAGCAAAACAGATAAAAAGGCTAGGATGGTGAATTCTTGATATTACTGAAGGAGAAAGAACCTAGATTTCAGGAAGGACTTTCTACTGAATATATACCAAGGAAAATTAAAAACTAAGAAAAGGCCACTAGATTGAATGATTAACTAAGGAATCCAGATACAAAGGAATCACAAACGGCAGAGGTCAAATCCAGGAACGTCTACCTTCAAGATATTTTATTAAATAAAACAGAGGTTATATAGAAAAGGGCATAATATTTAATTTAATGGCAAAACAACAAAGGAAATAACTTAGAAAATGAGAAGACCAAATACATGTTATGACAATAAATATGAATGAAGGAATATTTCCCACTCATAGCTTAAGGGTTAAGAATATCAACTTTGAAGCAGAACTTTGGATTTGAATCTCAGCTTTGCCACTTATCAGGTTGTATAATTTATTTGAACTCAACCATCTGCCCTGTTTCACTATCAATGTTATATAAAGAAACCCAAAATCTGACTCCTATACAGATGTTTAATAGATAAGTAAACTTAAATGCCTCTCTCTCCTTTCAAACATATTTAAAGTTAAACTGATCTTCCCTCCAAAATTGGCTTTCCATTGTAACATTTGTATTTTGATCACATTCTCCAAGTCACTGAGGCTTAGCATCTCAGGAATATCATCATTGAATATTCTTCCTTCCCTGTCATCCCATAATCCAAAAAAAACTGATCAAGTCTTGTCTTCCTATTTCCTCTGGAGTTCTATGACCACCAGTCTCATATTAAGTCATAATATAAATACCTTTGGTCTCATCTCACACTCTGGTTCTCTAGTCTACATGCCACATTATATTCCCCAAACCGCCATGATTAAAAATAAAAACAAGCAAACAAACAAACAAAAACAAAAAGCCCTTACCACATCCACAGCTGAGTTCTCTAATAGTTATCATTTTACACTAGTATACTTGAACTATATCCTGCTGGCAGCTAATACCATAAAAGCCTTTTGTCAAGAGTTTTGTGGGAATTTCTCCGCAGAGGGGAGTGAATTATAGCTGGGAAAGCTCCATCATTTCCTTTCTACCATTCCTTCTGAAACTTACCATCACTTTCCATGGTGAGCTGAGAGACAGTGCTAAGTCTCTCCTAAGGAACCATGTATGTATAGAAAAATTTTATGGAAAGAGTGCTTATCAGAGCATTGATTCTTCAGAAAAAGAAAGAAAATGGAAAGAAATAACCTAACTGTCCATCACCAGGCAACTCTTTAAAAAATATACAAATGTACCCCATCGATATAGTGAGACACTACACAGTCATTTCTACTGCTATTGCTAATATCAGCTAACAGTGAATGCTTACCTTTCACCAAGTACTGTGCAATGCTTTTTACAAAGTCATTCATAAGCTTCTCCTTTATGAAAGTCAGGGAGCCCTATTATAGAAATAAAAATCTCAAACCCTTATCTTTTGTATCCAAGGACCTCCACCATTTGTCCACATCTATCTTCCTAGAAAGCTTCCAGTATTCACAGAGTCTATACTATATATTCCCTCCAATCCTGTTTGTTCATAAAATTCCTCTCTAACTTGGGCCTATTCTTTATTCTCTATCTTAATCTCATCTCTCCAAGACCAGTTCATAGACCTATAACCTTCTTTGAATTTTTAAATTGTCTCATACCACCCATACAGCCCACACTGGATTTCTCCATGCAGCAGAACTTTAGGAAATCTAACCTTACAATACACAGCACATACCACCTCATATTTTAAGTTATCTTTTCATGAGTATAAGTATTCTGTTAACTAGATTACATATTTTTATTTAACACTTTCACAGTGCTTACAATGAAACGGGCAGTGTTTTAAATACTTTTCAATATTAATTCACTTCTCGTAAAACTCTGTGATTAGATATAGTTATTATCCAAATATTATAGAAGTGGAAACAGAGACAAAAGAATGTTAAGTATCTTGTTCAAGGTCACAAGCGACAGAGTAGGACTTGCAATCTAGGCGGTCTGGCTCCAGACATGACTCATACTCACTGTGCTGTGGTGTCTCTCAGACTGGGAGGTGAACGAACACTTCTCTAATAGAGGGGGCAGGGGGAAGCACAGTGCTGCCCACAGCAGACTTGCAAATGTTGTTACTGTAGATAAATTCATCTACACTCTGCCTGGTAGAACTCAATTGACGTAAAAGATATGTTTCGAAAAGTTTCCTTATAAACCAAACTACTTTAAACTCAAATACATGAGGCACCAGGAAAGCACATTATAACACAGTAGTCGCTAAATCTTTTCTTTTTGCCTTCATAACAAAAAACTTAAGTCCCTCTCTATGGAAAGAATCCTTCTGTAATACAAATCATCTCATTTTATATAAATCCTAAATTCTTAATATTTCATAGATATTTTCTTAAAGAACAAACATCTTCTGTTTTAAAAACAATTATAGGTAGGTGAGAATAAAGCTGAAAGATTTTACATGACATCAAGATAGCAGCAAATGATCAGAAGGTTAAAACCTCTTTCTTCTCCCCCCAACTACCTACCTCTATGAGGCATACTAAATTTGACCAAGCTACTGAGATACCATCCATGGTTATGTAACACTCTTCTTAATTCTGGAACATGGTAGCAAAAATGGGAGGGAGGTATAACATGGACTGCTTTCAGAATCAGATAAAAGCCATGAACCCACTCAACACTCAAGAAAACTGTTTATATGCACTTATCAAAATATCCAAAGAAAATTTTTTTTTCACACACTTCCCTAAGGGATAAAGCCCTGGCAACATCTCAGTGAAAGAACCCCACTGAGAAAGAGAAGGGGAGAGTGGCATAAACAATGTCAATTCAAAGGTTTCGAGGAATACAGGAAGAAAAAAAATAGTACATACCATGTGCCACCACGCTTCGTCTTTCTCATTTTATCTTTATATTAATAACAACCCTGTGAAATAGGCAATTAGCCCTATTTTACAGGTGTGAATCCGAGACTTAAAGAAATACAGTGACTCACCCAAGGTCAGACAACTTAGTCAGGTACTGCAGTGGGTGGAAGCTTGTCTGACTCCACAGTGCTTTTCCCACTGCACAAAGCTGCCTATTCTAGAACACAAACACGTTCTTAACCTGGCTTTCCTCCACTCGGACTAAGTGCTCCTGGACACCAACTCATCTCCCAAAATACTCTCAGGGTAGCCACAAACAATGAGAATCAAAGCAATGGTACATTTCTCACTTTAACCCTGCAAACCCTGAATTGTATGTGTTTGTGTGTGCGCGTGCACTCAGCGTGCTCAGTTGCTCAGTCATGTCTGACTCTTTGCGACCCCATGGACTGCAGCCTGCCAGGGTCCTCTGTCTACAGAATTATCACCAGCAAGAATACTGGAGCAGGTTGTCATTTCCTACCCCAGGGGCTCTTCCAAACCCCAAGATCAAACCCACCTCTCTTGCACTTTCTGCACTGGCAGGTGGATTCTTTACCAGTGCACCACCTGAAAACCCTGAGTTACAGCATCACTATTTCTTCTAATTCCAAAGATTTCATCTTCCACATTTTAGGTGCATTAAGAGACTTATCAATCTTATTAGACATCTATCATTCGCACCTGATGCTTATTTACCCAGCACTTTATTTGAAGTCACGGTGGGTATTTTTTTAATCTATATTTTTAAAAAATGCTTATAGGTGAGATATAATAAGAATAAATTGCATTTGTCAAATGAAAGTCTTTTCATAACTGGTTTCATTGAAGTTTTAATGTTTTTTTGTTTTTGCTGGCCAAACCACTTTTTTTGGCAAAACAAAATACCTAATGCAGTACAGTAACAACTGTAGACAAATACTTAACTGTGTTTATCTAAATTCAATAGACTTTCCAGTTACATTATTTTTGCTACAGGTACAAACACTGTTTCTGGTTTAAGGATTTAAAGTATCTACTGGGAGTTCCCTAGTGGTCCAGGGGTTAATATTTGGTGCTTTCGTTGCCACGGTCCTTCCCTGATCAGGGACTAAGATTATGCAAGCGGGGCTGGGAGGGGCGGGGCTAATCCACTGACTACTTTCAACTGAAGCCAGGGACATGAAAGGGTTCAGTCAGATAACTCATAAAATGAGTCCTCTGTAGCAAGGCAATAAAAATGAGCTACCAGAAAAACAAGATGAATTTCTACAAAGTCAAAATCATGTTACAGCATATAAAGGTAACAAAGCAACATGTTATACAACTTAAGTTTATAACATGCTATATATCAAATATTTTTAATTTAAAGAAAGAAAACTAAGCTGGGTTAGCTGAATATCTCATTTATCTTTAGCTTCTATAAAGAGGTATTATAATCAGTTTAGAGTCCGAGTAAATACTTTGAAGAGTCAAAAAGTCACTTCTAAGGATTAGCTCAAAACATAACAGCAGAAAATAAAAGTTAGATATAGAATAGCTATCCCACTCCAGTACTCTTGCCTGGAAAATCCCATGGACGGAAGAGCCTGGAAGGCTACAGTCCATGGGGTCGCTGAGTGTCGGATACGACTGAGCGACTTCACTTTCACTTTTCACTTTCTTGCATTGGAGCAGGAAATGGCAACCCACTCCAGTGTTCTTGCCTGGAGAATCCCAGGGACGGGGGAGCCTGGTGGGCTGGCGTCTCTGGGGTTGCAGAGTCGGACACAACTGAAGTGACTTAGCAGTAGCAGCTATATGTTAGACATTCAAAGCAATAATTCAGAAAAACTTTTCTTAAAAAAACCATCCACCTTTCCATAGCCCACATATATCTAGTAAAATACTGAGGGGAAAAAGGAAAGATTTCTACTATGGTATTTTATAAAGATATTGTAAACAAATTGGCTGAATCTTCTAAGTGGTTTCCAGTACTCCCTTAGAAGGTCTTTTAGACATTTGAAACATTAATCTTATAAACAAGGAAATTAAGATTCCTAGCTGAGTATAAAGCTAACTGCTAGAATCTGAACGCCAAGTGTTACTCTGGAGGTTAAGGTGTATGAATAATAATTTTTTAAAAAGCAGCTGACTAAGCTTAAGAAAAAAACAGTACACCATCACTATACATAGGACCTCAGAAATCTAACCTACGTCTTCATTTTCTCACTTACAGCACTGCTTTGCTAATCAAATGACAGGCACATCCCTAGACTTCAGAAGGCAGACAGGTGGAATTCCAGTTAGAGTTCTAAAAGGAAAGATGATGGATGGTTCTGATTATGAAAAATGTTACTTTTTACACACGAGACTAGTTGAAAGTGGTAAAAGGCATTTAAGTCAGAGTGCACACTCTTACAATAAGGGGGAAAGGGAGTTTCAGCTAAAGAAAAGGAAGTGACTACCCAAGAGCACAAATATAGAGAGAAACAAAGACAACTGAAATCACACAACCATTTAAGAATAAAGAAGAAAGTTAATAGATGGTTAAAATATCTTTCTCATCTTTACTTTCCCCAGCTGGCACAATGACATGTAACAGGTATGAAATAACAATTCTTGAATTTAACTGCTTAGGTTCAACAATTAAATTCCAGAGACAAAGCAATAAGTCCCTCACTCCAACTGTCTTTCTTGTCAAGTTTAACACAGCCCAAAACAATGAAGAAATCACAGAAGGAAGCTTGGGGACTTTATATAAGCTCAAGCTTTCTTGGTAAGTCAGCTAAAGGATCTTGAGTCCTCAGAGAGCTCACCTACAACATTACTTCATAACTATCAGTAACCTAGGAGGAGGTCTTTGACCTCTATGCCAAAGCCTTTGACTGTGTGGATCACAATAAACTGTGAAAAATTCTTCAAGAGATGGGAATACCAGACTACCTGACCTGCTTCTTGAGAAACCTATATGCAGGTCAGGAAGCACCAGTTAGAACTGGACATGGAACAACAGACTGGTTCCAAATAGGAAAAGGAGTACATCAAGGCTGTATATTGTCACCCTGCCTATTTAACTTCTATGCAGAGTACATCATGAGAAACACTGGACTGGAAGAAGCACAAGCTGGAATCAAGATTGCCGGGAGAAATATCAATAACCTCAGATATGCAGATGATACCACCCTTATGGCAGAAAGTGAAGAGGAACTCAAAAGCCTCTTGATGAAAGTGAAAGAGGAGAGTGAAAAAGTTGGCTTAAAGCTCAACATTCAGAAAACGAAGATCATGGCATCTGGTCCCATCACTTCATGGGAAATAGATGGGGAAACAGTGGAAACAGTATCAGACTTTATTTTGGGGGGGCTCCAAAATCACCGCAAATGGTGACTGCAGCCATGAAATTAAAAGACGCTTACTCCTTACAAGGAAAGTTATGACCAATCTAGATAGCATATTCAAAAGCAGAGATATTACTTTGCCAACAAAAGTCCGTCTAGTCAAGGCTGTGGTTTTTCCAGTGGTCACGTATGGATATGAGAGTTGGACTGTGAAGAAAGCTGAGCACCGAAGAATTGATGTTTTTGAACTGTGGTGTTAGAGAAGACTCTTGCGAGTCCCTTGGACTGCAAGGAGATCCAACCAGTCCATTCTAAAGGAGATCAGTCCTGGGTGTTCATTGGAAGGACTAATGTTGAATCTGAAACTCCAATACTTTGGCCACCTCATGAGAAGAGTTGACTCCTTGGAAAAGATCCTGATGCTGGGTGGGATTGGGGGCAGGAGGAGAAGAGGACGACAGAGGATGAGATGGCTGGATGGCATCACCGACTCGATGGACATGAGTTTGAGTAAACTCTGGGAGTTGGTGATGGACAGGGAGGCCTGGTGTGCTGCAATTCATGGGGTCGTAAAGAGTCGTACACAACTGAGCGACTGAACTGAGGAGGAGGTCTGCAAAAAAGGAACAGTACTAAAACACCAAAGCATGGCAAATGTCACAATTTTTAAAAATAAAAAAAGTGACCTTCCAGAAATGTCAAGCCTAAACAAACTCTAGAATGGATAATAAACAAATACATATGTATGTATAAAAATATAAAAGGGAGCAGTCCCTCAGACTGCAAGAGTTCTCAAAATAATTCATGTCAAATTAATCCCATTACCTTTCTGTCTGCGTTACCCTGAAAGAAACCAACAGATATTAAGCACCATTTATTCATTCCCAGGTGTTGCCAGTGGTAAAGAATCTGCCTCCCAGTGAAGGAGGCACAACAGACACAAGTTCAACCCATGGGTGGGGAAGATCCCCTGGAGAAGGAAAACAGCAACCCACTCCAGTATTCTTGCCTTAAAAATTCCATGGGCAGAAGACCCTTGTGGGCCACAGTCTATGGGGTCACAAAGAGTCGGACATGACTGAGTGACCGAGCACACACACACAATTCACTCGACAGCTAACATTCAAAAAACAAACACTGTGCCAGGAGGTTCACATACTGTGATTGTCTAACCCATATAAAAATCTTATCATTGAGATTCTACAATTTCATGGATAAAGAGCTAGCTTACAAACATTAGAATACCCTGCCAAAATCATGATAGCTAAAAGGCAGAAGCCAAAACTTCAAACTAACTTCAAAGTCCTGTACCTTTTTACCACATCAGATAGTCTCCTATTGCAGGGGGGAAAAAAAAACGCATCTTGTCTTCTGCAAGCATTTGACAAAGTATCTCAAGAAATCCCCTACAGGCAAGAGTGATGTAGCAAGGGCAAGAAAAAGAGTTGTAATGCTGGAATAGCCATTTTCATTCAAAGTTTCATGTCCCCTAGGCAGTAGCCCATAGCAGTCAGCCTTGTTTTCTGTTTCCATCATTAGTATGTATTAACACTCCATTAAAGACTGTTGCGCAGTCACAAGGAAAGAAGGCTGTGGCCTGTGTTTGGTCTGGGGAAAACCCCACCCTTAAAAGCACAGACATTACTTTGCCAACAAAGGTCCACCTAGGCTATGGTTTTTTCCAGTGGTCATGTATGGATGTGAGAGTTGGACTGTGAAGAAAGCTGAGCGCTGAAGAATTGATGCTTTTGAACTGTGGTGTTGGAGAAGACGCTTGAGAGTCCCTTGGACTGCAAGCAGATCCAACCTGTCCATCCTAAAGGAGATCAGTGTTCATTGGAAGGACTGATGCTGAAGTTGAAACTCCAATACTTTGGCCACCTCATGCGAAGAGTTGACTCCTTGGAAAAGACCCTGATGTTGGGAGGGACTAGGGGCAGGAGAAGGGGACGACAGAGGATGAGATGGCTGGATGGCATCACTGACTCGATGCACATGAGTTTGGGTGAACTCCGGGAGTTGGTGATGGACAGGGAGGCATGGCAATGCTGTGATTCATGGGGTCGCAAACGCTCAGAGTTGGACACAACTGAGCAACTGAACTGAACTAGACTTCGAGTCTAAAGAGAAACCCACCTCTGGCCCTGTGTCACTAGATTATAGAGACTTGTGAAGGGCTTTGTGCTTGGCCCCGGCTTGTCCTTTTCTTTCAGTCTATTAATGACTGATGACAACACTGAAGACAGTCTTACCAAATCTTCAGGTGAAAAGTTAAAATGGGTGCCTAATACAGCAGTAGAGATCATGCCTTATTTTTATGGGCATGGCCAGGACCCAATCTAGTGCCTGACCCACAGGAGCTCCATCAATGTTTCTTGAGCTACAGAATCAAAATTCAAAAGCATATTAACAGGCATTAAGCACTGGAGCAACCCTATCAAAGCCAACTTTAATGGGTCAAATACATTGAAGGTTGGCGAGGAAGGGTACTACACAATGAAAATAAAATGAATTTGAGGTATGTAGTCTTCCTTCCTCACTCTCTCCCTGTATCTCTCTTCCTTCCTTTCAGCAAACAAAACTAATACAGCAGGCCCAATATTAACCAGTGTGGCAGCCCCAAAACTCATAGGAACTTTTCAACTTCAGAGTTAGAAAAGGATTCTCCACTGGGGAGGTGATAGCCTGCACTCCTTTGCACAGTTCAAACCATACTAAGAGTCATTTCTACAACTTAAGCCATCAAATTTTAAGAAAAGAAGGCAATAATACCAAGTATCCAGAAGAGATGTCAAAATAATGATATGACTTAGAGGAGATCTAGTAAAAGGAACCAGAACTGTTTTCCAAGAGAAGACAAAACTCAAGGGGATGTATAGCCATCTTCAACTATCAGAAGGGATGCCATGTATGACTAAGATTCAGACAGCAGGGAAACAGATTTTGTCTCTAGATGCGGAAAAACAAACAGGAAAGTAATCTGTCCAAAAATGAAACACACTATCTCAGGATACATTGTTTTCTACCTTCTGTATCAGTTCATCTCCCTTCCAAGCTGTTCAGACTAAAGTAGAAAATCACTTGACTGAAATATTAAACAAAAGACTGAAATAGTAAACCATGAACTATCTTAGGTTCCTTTCAGTCTTTAAAACAGGAATGTTTGAGAGTGTACTTTGAAAGCAGAACACAAAGTATTTTACAAAGATAAGTAGTAGGTAGTTCTTTTCGCTAAGTAAAAAGGGAAATTCTTTCTCTCACATCTTATGATGCATTAGTTCCTCTCCATTTGGAATGAAAGGCATACAAGAATCTCTATGGGTCTCACTGAAATAAAATTTCTCTGAAAAGATTGTTTAAAAAGATGAACTGATATCCAAGAGGAGATTGTATATAATGCGGTTTCCATATGTTGGTACACAGCAAAAGCCTCAATTCTAGAACATAATCCAGATAATGTTTGTGATAAGAGTTATATGCTATGCTTTTGATACTAGAGATCTATGTAGATTGCAGAGGTTTCCTCTCAGATATTTAAAAATCCTTACCCGGCTAAAAGCTTTGAGGATATTTTTGGAATGTATAATGTAAGTGTAATTTTTAGGCTGAAGGGCTAAACTATCTTTTAAAAAAATTAAGAGCTCAATTAAAATGGTCTTCTCTTTTCTCTAAGATCTGTAGCACAAAAGAAATCACTAAGGGGTGGTTTACCAACATCCAGAAACAGTGCTCCAAAATTTTAAATCTAAACTGGATTCAAATTTCAGCTTGAGAATCAAGACTTGTAGCAATATGATGACCAACAAGTTACTCAACTTAACCATGCCTATTTCAGCATCTGTAAAATGGGCTAATAAAACTATCCACCTCACAGGCTGTTATAAGAATAGAAGAAAAGTAAAATACTCAGCACAGTAAGAACTCACTAAATATTAGCTATTATTATTACTTTACCTTAATAAATTTTTAAATTTCCAACTTATCACAGGTATTTACCCTACAAATTTCCTTTATCTCTCTAGTAACTCAACCATAATTATTAAAATTGTGTTAAGTGATCTTGTACAAAAATGCAAGGGAAAAAAAAAACCCACCCAGGTTCCTGACATTCACTTCTTCAGATCCTATGCTTTATAAAGAAGTAAAAACACAGGAGTAAAAATAGAACATGGGATCAGAGCATCTTTGTAAACTGTAGACTCAGTAGTTTAATAATAGCATCAAACATCTAATGTCACAATAATTAAAAAACTGCATTCTATCAAATAGTGTCCATGGACTTACACACTACACAATCACTAATTAAGATCTATTGTGAGGTAGTAATAATAAAGATGGAGAGCTTACACTGGGCCAGGTCCTACGTGTGTTTATGTATATTTGTCCTGATAACCGTATGAACTATATACTATTATTATGGCCATTTCAGCAGATCTAGAAACACGGGCACAGATAGGTTAATTAACTTGCCCCAAATCACACAGCTAGTTAAACGAACAGAGGTGAAGACAATCAGTCCACTAGACTTGACTGCCTCTGATGAAACTGATCAGGGCGGACTCATTGGGTATTTTTTGTTCTAACACGTGCAAACTGATTTCACGCCAATTAATGATTACATTTTAACACTTTTCTGACTAACAATGATGTATCTGCAAATGAAAGCTGGCCCTACATTTACAAGCAAAGAAAATAAATAGCAGCAGTAAAGCTGTTAGCTTGAGGACCAATTGTTGGCCAGTATTCATATGACGTTTCCATGTGAATATGGGTCGACCCGCATCGGTAAATCTAAGTGACCCACAAGTCAGACCCACGCAGGCTGCAATGGAACTGCGTAACCCTCACCAGCAAGCGGTCATTTCAAAATCCCTCCAGAGAGAAGAGTCTTGCCAATCGGCACCTTGTTCGAAGACAGGACAAAATGGAAGTTGCCCAAACACTTAGTCATCAGTAAGTGCTTAAGTTACACATCACCTAGTTCGCAAAATCAAACCGGCAGCTAAGTTCCTAATTTCGAAAGAAAGAAAAAGGGCTGACGCTCGGTTGACTGACTGCAGGGTGAAGGCACCTAGGGCTCAAGCGGAAGCGAGTCAGAGAGGAAAAACTAGCCCCCCGACGGGGACCCCACCACACGCGCAGCCACTCTGGGGACCCCGGGGACTTTTCAGGGCCCTTCCACTTCTCTCCGAGGGCCTGTCCCGTCTCCGGGCTGCCCTGACGACGCGTCTCCCAGGGCGAGACCGCAAAGGCAATGCGCAGGCGGAGGGGGCAGGCCTGGGATCTGGGCGCCCCGACCCAAGGACCGCGGTAGCAAAGTCTCCCGAGGCGCGGAGGCGCAGGGCCCCAGAAGCGCCGCCCCCCGCGCCCGCGGCCCGCACCTGCAGGGTGGTGATGTGCTTGTCGTTGAACTTGTTCTCGCAGTAGCGCAGCACCAGCGACGTCTTCCCCACGCAGCCTTCCCCCAGCAGCACCACCTTGAACGAGTAGGCTCGGCCCGCCGCCGCCCCGCCGCCGCCGGCCGCAGCCATCCCGGCGCGTCCCCGCCGCCCGAGCCCTAGCGCCGCGCCGAGCTCCCCACAGCCGCCGCGGCACCTTCACAGCCGCGGCCCGCGCAGCCACTCCGCCCCGGCGCCCCCGCCCCGGGCGCCGTCCCTCCGGGCGAGGCCTGGAAGCGCCGAGGGGAAAGTCCGAGAGTGAAGGGCCCCGGGCACCACGTCAGGAACCTGGGGAGAGGCGCCGAGCACCCGCTCTCCGCCTCCCTCTAATGGCGTCTCCTTCCTCCTACGTCACTCGTCGGGTCACGTGACGGCCGCGGCGGGGGCGGGCCCCGGAGCGCGCCTGGGCGTGGGCGGGGCCTGCGGGCCCGAGCAGGACCCCGCGGGCCAGCTCCAGCGGAGCTCGGCTGTCTGCGGGCCGCCGGCTGTCTGTCTGCAGTTCGTGGGAGCCTGCGTGGAATGAGGAATTTGAGGCGAGCCCAGCTCAGGTGAAATGTTCAAGTACACAGTGTTCTCGTTCTTGCCCAGGGATGTTCACGAGATTAAAGACCTCTCCCTTCCGGAGGTCCCGGTAAAACGATTTTGCCAAGGTGCCCCCTCAGTATCTTGACAGTCTTTCTCTGTGGGATCCCAAATCCTAACTATTGAATTTCTTTCAGTTCCCCAGACCACCTGGGGAACTGAATTTAAGGACTCCTCCTTAAATTTCAGTGTCTCACCTTAAACCAGAAGGTTTCCCGGACCACCCATCTTTTTCCCTCTGTCATTTCATCTCTCTCCCCACCGGTGTATCTTCTCTAGCTCAGCTTACCATACTTCGTGGAAATTACTATGTTCAGTATTTGTCTTTCCTTATTAGGCTGTAGACTTCTTAAAGGCAAGAAGTGTGTGAGACTTGCCTACCCTTGAGTTTTTGACCCCAGGTGCCAGACACATTACTAGTATTCTGTAAGTATTTGGGAAGGAATGAATAAATGATACTTCTTAGGCCGTTATGCCTTGGTTTTCCATTTTTTCCTGTCTTTCATGAAGCTTTTCCCCCCATGAAACTGACATTCCATGTTGACTCCGCCTTGACAAGCCCGTCTGATTTGATGATTTCCTCCTGTGCCTCCCCTTTCTTGCATGAAATAAGTTCTTCCGAGAGACCATACCAGTGTTTCTAAAAGTTTGCAACCAGAAACCTGATGTCATCAAACATTCTTTTTCATGAGACTCCTCTTCCACTTCAAACCAGATAATCCATTCATTGATTCAACAAATATTTGAAGGTGCCCCCCCATATGCCAGGCACTGTGCTGAATAAGATACAATGCCTTGTCATTAAGAGCTTACTGTTTAGCAGGAAAAAACAGAAACGGTCATTATTCAATTGAATGGTTTCATCTTTATAAAGCAGTTGTGAGTATTTGCAAATATATATGGGGACCCAGGGGCTTTCCAGGTGGCGCTAGTGATAAAGAAACTGCCTGCCAATGCGGGAGAGGCTAGAAATGCGGGTTAGATCCCTGGGTGGGGAAGATACCCTGGAGTATGAACTGGCACCCCAGTCCAGTATTCTTGCCTGGAAAATTCCATGGGCAGAGGAACCTGGTGGACTGCAAAGAGTTGGACACGACTGAGCACACCACAGATGATGGGGACCCAACTGGTTTAGCCTACTAGGGAAAGCTGCTACCATTGGAAAGGTGTAATCTGTGTTAAGAAGGGAGGTGAGCTCTGCAAGCAGAAAGAATAGCGTGACCTACAGCCTTGAGGTAGAGATGAAAAACAAGTAAGATAAGAATGCAGAGAACTTCAGATGAAACTAGTCCGGAAGCCAAGAATCAATACTGAAAGGACCTTTCAGCAAATGAAAGATTTTAATTAAAGAGGCTGATATAATCAGATTTGACGTTTAAAGGATCTCTCTGGCTATTTGAAAAATGGATTGGAGAAAGATAATACTGCTTCAATTTATTTAGAATCAGCCAATAAAGAAACCTTATGTTTTTATAAAATATCCTCATCCTTGCCTCTAAGGATGTATTCTCTACTTCTCTCCACATTCCTGCTCTCAGAGTCTTTGGATATTCATGAGTTGTTCCAGAATTTGGAAGAGACTTCATTTTCAAGGGACCGATTCCATTGTCCATTCTGAATTTTTAATATTGAATTGAAATTTACCTCTCACTGCCTACAATAATTTGTTTCTCATTCAACCTACACAACATGTATCTATTCTCTGTGAAACATCTTTATATTAATACATGTGAAGAAAGTTGTATGATCTTCCTTTAAGCCTTGTCTTTTCAGTATAGCCAATCATTTCAACCACTGTTCAAATAATATGGATCCCATATCATTTAATAGCTTAATCATCTTGGAATCTAAACACAGTAGTTTGTATTCATCACTGAAAAACAATGAAAACTTTATTGTGAAATAATTTGTCTAAAATTAAAATAATTTTCCAGTTTTAGCTTACAGTGGGGTTTAAGGAATGTTCACAGATTGCAATAAGTCAGTTTGGCACAATTTTGAACACAGAGTAGGGAAATATAGATGTAAATTGTGGCAGGCTGGTCATGGCCCTTCAAAGATATCAGGTTTGAATACCTTGTGCCTGGAAATGTTACCTTGTTTGGACATTGTCAGATTTTGTGCTACAAATGTAATCCAGTAAGACATGACTTCTGCCCTCCTCGAGGTTACAGCCTAATGGGAACCACAAATAACTGAAACAGTTACAGTAAACTTTGGTAAGTGCTCTATAGGACAAGTACATGGAGCTATGGAACCATAGGAACATCAGCTAACCCAGCTGTTCCATAGATAAGTCAGATCAAATGGGCACATCCTTTATCCTCAGTTTTCTCAATATTTCGGAAGTTTGACTCAGCTGGCCACTCTTTTTTGTGGCATATGTGCCCCCGGTGTCTTCCAGGTTATCACAATCTTCCAGTTTCCCCCTGCTTTATTAGCTGCATCTCTTCCATCCTTTTGCTTGCTTCTCCACCTATGCGTGAGTGCATGCTCTGTCACTTCAGTGTGCCTGACTCTCTGTTCCAGTCTCTAAATGTTAGTGGGCTTCCAGGCTCAGTTCTCGCCAGTAAAACTCTCTCTCTAGTGACATCACCCAGTCCTTTGGCTTGAAGTATCTACTACATACTCATTACTCTTCCATGTTCATCTATCACTCCTGATCACTCCCTTGTGCGCTTGACATATATATAGGCAACTCCCATTTAACATCGTCACTCAAATGTCAAATAGACATATCAAACACCGTATGTTTAAAATAGATCCGTCAATTTCTCTCCAAAAGTTGTTTCTTCCCTGGTTTTTCCTGTCTTGGTAAATAATTTTATTTACTATAGCTAAAAGCTAGCTAATATCTTTCTGTTTTCTCTTAATCTTCACATCCATCCACTATAGCTCAAAAAACAGATTTCTTGCTTCTTTTTTTTTAACTGGAGGATAATTTCTTTGTAATGTATTGGTTTCTGCCATACAACAACATGAATCAGCCTATTATATATATATAGGCTCCCTCTAGAGCCTTCCTCCCTATCCCACCTCTCTAGGTCATCACAGAGCATCTGGCTGGGCTCCCTGTGTGAAACAGATCTTGCATTCATCAATTCTCCATCTCTACCACCCTAGTAAAACCAACAATCAACTTTTTGTGTATGTGTGTGACTACTACAATAGCCCTCTAACCTGTCTCCCTGCTTCTGGTGGTTGTTGTTTAGTGTGTTTGACCTCATGGACTGTAGCATGCCAGCCTCCTCTGTCCATGAGATTTCCCAAGCAGGAATACTGGAGTGGGTTGACATTTCCTTCTCCAGGGGATCTTCCCAACCCAGGGATCGAACCCACAGCTCCTGCATTGGCAGGTGGTTTCTTTAGCACTGAGCCACCCAGGAAGCCCCTCCCTGCCAGTGCTTTTTGCCCTGTTACCCACTGCAATATAGTCTTCAAATAGCTGCCAGAGTAATTTGAAAAATAAACTGAGACTTCCCTAGGGGCCCAGTGGATAAGAGTCCACCTGCCAATTCAGGGACAAGGGTTCAGTGCCTGGTCTGGGGAGACTCCACAGGCCTGTGCAACTAAGCCTGTGTGCCGCACTACAGAGTCTGTGCTCTAGAGCCCACGTGCTATGGGTTTTACATCACCTTCTACACCCCGTGCCCCTAGAGCCTGTGCTCCACAAGAGAAGCCACTGCGATGAGAAGTCCTCGTACTGCAACTCGAGAGTAGCTCTGCTCGCCACAACTGGAGAGAGCCTGCATGCAGCAACCGAGACCAAGTGCAGCAAAAATACGTACACAAAAATAAACAAAAACCGCCCTTGACTGAAAAATAAAACTTACACAACTGAAAAATAAACAGACTTAAATTCTTTACCATGACCTATAAAGTCCCCACGTGATCAGGATGTTGCCTGACTTTCCACCTTCATCTCATACCATCTTCTCTTCCTATCATGATGGTAAGAGGGTCTCAAGTGCTTCCATTCTGATCTTCTTACAGGCCTAGTCCTCATCTGCCTCCAGGTTCTCGTTTGGAGCAGAGAAAGATTTATTGCAGGGCTGAACAAGGAGAATGGTTGGCTGCCGGGGTCCAGCCCTGGTTGATCTAGAGTAATTTGAAGGGGAGACGGAATCGGTGTCCTAGGAAAAAGCTTATTTAATTACAGATATAAAGAGAGGTTAGAAACGGATAGTGTAGTAGGAAATATTAGTGGAGAAAAAGAGGCTGAATAACTTGGTTTATGTGGGATGCCAATAAAACTCCAAGACAAGAAATTTGCACCATCTACGTTGGGCCACTGGCGCCCGTTTGAATATTGGAGGGTGCCCCGCCTTGGGCTCCCTCTCTCATGGATCTTAGAAGCCAGGGCAAGTAAGTAGATGTGGTGAGTACCCACGCTCTAGATGGGAATTCAGCCAGAAGGGGAAAGAAAGAACGACACGGGGGAATCAGTCTTTCCAGAAACTGATCAGATTTCTTTATTTTTCAGGTTTGCTTATATACTTTTTGTTATACATAGGGATGAATACAGAGTCACGTGGGGGTCAGCAGACCTGACCCTTGCCAAAATCAGGGGCTTCATATAAATGTATACAAAGGTCTTATGGGTTTTACATCACCTTCTGGCCATGAGGCCTGCTGACATTTTATGGCCCTTTCTGATAATGGTCAGTCAACCAGAAAACTTATTTTTTTTTAGGGGTGATTTTTTCTTAAACCAGGCACCATCCTCCAAATAAAGTTGCATTCCTATAGGGTGAGGGTGTAGTGGGTTACAATCAAGAAAGGAATATACTTAGCCTAAGGTTTAACATGGTTAATCTTAAAGGTTAATACTTATTTCTCCTATATGCTAGTTATAGTCATTATAAGGGCAGGGAATATGGAGATTTAGCAGCAAATATTGGCTCAACAAATGAAAAACCCTTCATCAATATAATTTTTAATCAATCTACTATACTATACTAATAATTTTCTAACTTCTCAAATGAATCTGTATTTAGAAAGTTTTAAAGCATCTCATGCCTCTCACAGTTGGGAGGCTGTAAACAATCACATGTGGCCAGACGAACCCGCTCAGGCAGGCTAGAGAAACTTCAGAGGAGTTTGTAAGTTGAAACACTCTTGTCACGCCCAGGAATTTTTATTAACTGGAGCTGCAAGTTAACTCCTTCTCCGAGAGAGGTGGTGGGGGAACAGCCCCCTGTAAAGTCAGAGGTATAGGTGAGAGCATAAAACAGACTCTAGTTTTGGGGGTAGATGCTTGGGAACAGGGGGTTTCCTGAGGCCCGATCCACCTTTGCGTATGCCGAAGCCTCCTTCCTCATGACCTTTGCCATGGGCGGAGTTCCTCACGCTGGCTCCCAGCAGTTGGCTCATGGTCAAAAACTCCCAAACTCCCCAGTGGTTTTCAGGGAAGTGTTTATAGGCAAATTTGGAGTAAGGGCTACAGGATGTGTGACTTTTTTCTGATTGGTTGACAAGGTAACAGGGCACTACTCCAGGAATCATCCTGAGCTGAAAGTTGCCATCCTCCACCTGGGTGGGAGCCTTAGTTCCTGGTTCTTTACCAGTAGCAGCACCTGGGAGGCCCTTAGTTCTGGCAAAAGAACTCAAAGATATTATACACATGTATGGCACCCCACTCCAGTACTCTTGCCTGGAAAATCCCATGGATGGCAGAGCCTGGTAGGCTATGGTCCATGGGGTTGCTAAGAGTCAGAGAGGACTGAGCAACTTCACTTTCACGCATTGGAGAAGGAAACGGCAACCCACTCCAGTGTTCTTGCTTGGAGAATCCCAGGGACGGGGGAGCCTGGTGGGCTGCTGTCTATGTGGTTGCACAGAGTCAGACACGACTGAAGTGACTTAGCAGCGTGTGTGTGTGTGTATTATGTATATATATGAGGAACCAGGACCCTGACCATCCTGCCTTTTTTTTTTTTTTTGGTTGAGTGCTTCTTTTTTGCTTCTGCCTTCTCTCACTTCTCTCATCAGTAACTGTTTGAATCTGCTTTGGAACTCAAGGAAGGTCTAGGAGGCTGAAGCCTTTTTTCCTGCAAATAAGAAACGGGACACAGGATCTGCACCCAAGAGGACCACACTGCTCAGCTTCAGTACTTTTGTCACACTCCTAACATACATTTGTGTCCATGTTTGTAAGCTCCATGAGAACAGATACCTTGATGACTGGCACACCACTGAGTCTCTAGGGCCTAGCACTATGCCCAGAACGTAACAGTCACTCAATAAACATTCGCTGCATGAATTGAGGTAGGATAAAATTGTGATACTTAAATCTGTGGGAATTTCCCACTAGTATTTCCATGAGCCATGAGGCATCCTATATACCAAGGAAAGATAGAGACAGCAGAACACAGTACAACAAAGATTTTAATTTTAAAAATCATTTATTTATTTATTTTTGGCTGTGTTGAGTTTTCACTGCTGCATGCAGGCTTTCTCTAGGTGCGGTGGGTGGGGTCTACTCTTCTTTGTGGTGTGAGGGCTTCTCATTGTAGTGGCCTCTTTTGTTGTAAAGCATAGGCATGTGTGCCCTGCATTACGGGCGGATTCTTATCTACCGTATCGCCAGGGAAGTCTGATTTTCATTTTTAGATTTTGATTTTTGGAAGACCAAGCCACATTATTTAAAGAGATTTTTTTAGTAGAATATATAAGCAATTAGAGTAACTGCTTGTGTTTGTTGCTCAGTTGTGTCCAACTATTTGCAGCCCCATGGATTCCAGCCCACCAGCTCCCTGTCCATGGGGATTGTCCAGGCAAGAATACTGGAATGGGAAAAACAAAGAATACTAGAATGGTCGTCATGTCCTCCTTCAGGGGATCTTTCCAACCCAGGGACTGAACCCAGGTCTCCCACACTGCAGGCAGATTCTTTACTATCTGAGTCACCAGGGAAAGCCAGGAATATTGGAGAGGATAGCCTATCCCTTCTCCAGGAGATCTCCCCAACCCAGGAATCAAACCGGGGTCTCCTGCATTGCAGGTGGATTCTTTACTAGCTGAGCTACCAGGGAAGCCCAGAGTAACGGCTTGATTAGTAATTATTAGTCAAGGAGAATCAGAGGAAAAGCAAGGGAGTTAGATATTGGTGAGTATTCCTGTGTGGCAGATACCGATGTTTCTCAAATATCCAGCCCCTTCTGTCTTGCCTTCCTCTACTATAGATATTAAAGAGAAGCAATTGAATTAATAGTCTTTGAGTTATAATAGTTATACTACACCTATGAGACTCAAAATCATACTAAAACTTGCAGAGCAGTAAGTTAGAAAGAGTCTTGAATAAGCATTCTGATCTTGAATTTCCTATCTCTGGACTTCTTCTTGAAGAAGACAAATACCTAATTTATATAATCCACTGTGGTATGATGATTATTTGTGGCTCAATATATTCATAAGGATAGCATCCCAAAGAGTTTTGGGAAATCCAAGAGCAAAGAAAAGAAATCTCTCCCTTCCTAAAAAAAGCCAAGAAGGTAACAAGCTTTTTAAAGGTCACCTGTGTCTAGGATGGACTGGGAGCTGTACAGTAGAGGTGGCTGCATCCAGTGTCTAGACAGAAAGCTAGACAGACTTACAGTTTCCTTAATGCCAGTGTTAAGAGAGTCTAAAAATGTTTCTATGAGCTACAGAGAAAAATTGACAAAGAATTGGACTTGGAGACAGGGTGATTGGTCATCCCAGTTTGCTCCAGATTCTCCTGACTTAAGCACTGAGAGTCCCACATCCTGGGAAACCCCTTATTCCTGGACCAACTGGAATGGTTGGTCACCCTACTTGAAGATACCCTGTGGCTAAGACAAGGAGGGCACGGCAGCACTTGAGGGCCAAGTGGCTATGAGAATGCGGATGGGTGACAAATGGCTGCACGTCTGGCTGATGATAACTATGACTCCTCTGGAGATGCCCAGCATCTCCAGAGTTCATAGTGTTACCGAAGCTGTTGCCCCAAAACCATACCCTGCCCCTGCCTTGAATTGAAACCAATTACTCTTACCTAAATTTCAGGAGGAGCCTACAAAAAGAAAAACAAGGATTGGTTACAACCAATGACAAAAGAGTTGACTTCCGGTAGACCTTGACCTTCATTATACACTCACTGTAATAGCATGCTAAATGACACACCCACCATCACCCTGACAGTTGACAATTGTCATAACAATAACCAGAAAAGTCCAAACAAAGACTGAAAAGGAGTGTTGCACCAGTTCCAGATTCCAACCACACCTGTGTTCTCGGATAAGTCATGAATATTCCTCCCTCTCTTTCCAATACACTCCCTTTTACAACCCAGTGTGTGTCTCTGCCCACATTGGGTTGAGAAGTTGATTTGCAAACTAAGTTCCTGCTTCTCCATTCTTTGGCTATAGCATAAAGCTTCTGCTGCTCCAGTCTCAGCATCAGTTTTTTATTTTGGCTGGACTGGGTCTTTGTTGCTATGCACAGACTTTCTGTATTTCAGCATCAGTTTCTTTGTTGGCTATGCAAACCCGAGCAGAAAAAGAAGGCGAGACAGTGGCTTTCAGCTTGGGCTTGTTGTTGTTCAGTCACTCAGTCGAGTCCAACTCTTTGCGACCCCACAGACTACAGCACATCAGGCCTCCCTGTCCAGCACCAACTCCCGGAACTTGCTCAAACTCATGTCCATTGATTCGGTGATGCCATCCAACCATCTCATCCTCTGTCGTCCCCTTCTCCCACCTTCAATCTTACCCAGCATCAGGGTCTTTTCAAATGAGTCAGTTCTTTGCATAAGTTAGCCAAAGTATCACAGTATCAGCTTCAGCATCAGTCCTTCCAATGAATATTCAGGACTGATCTTTAGGATGGACTGGTTGGATCTCCTTGCAGTCCAAGGGACTCTCAAGAGTCTTCTCCAACACCACAGTTCAAAAGCATCAATTCTTTGGCACTCAGCCTTCTTTATGGTCCAACTCTCACATGACTACTGGAAAAACCATAGCTTTGACTATATGGACCTTTGTTGACAAAGTAATGTTTCTGCTTTTTAACATGCTGTCCAGGTTTGTCAAAGATTTTCTTCCAAGGAGCAAGTGCTTAATTTCATGGCTGCAATCACTATCTGCTTTGATTTTGGAGCCCAAGAAAATAAAGTCTGTCACTGTTTCTGTTGTTTCCCCAACAATTTGCAATGAAGTGATGAATGCCATGATCTTAGTTTTCTGAATGTTGAGTTTTAAGCCAGTTTTTTCACTCTCCTCTTTCACTTTCATCAAGAGGCTCTTCAGTTCCTCTTCGATTTCTGCCATAAGCGTGGTGTCATCTGCGTATCTGAGGTTATTGATATATATCTCCCTGCAATCTTGATTCCAGCTTGTGCTTCATCCAGCCTAGAATTTCACATGATGTACCCTGCAAATAAGTTAAATAAACAGGGTGACAATATANATTTCTGCCATAAGCGTGGTGTCATCTGCGTATCTGAGGTTATTGATATATATCTCCCTGCAATCTTGATTCCAGCTTGTGCTTCATCCAGCCTAGAATTTCACATGATGTACCCTGCAAATAAGTTAAATAAACAGGGTGACAATATACAGCCTTGATGCACTCCTTTCCCTATTTGGAACCATCTGTTGCTCCATGTCCAATTCTAACTGTTGCTTCTTGATATGCATAGAAGTTTCACAGGAGGCAGGTTGGGTGGTCTGGTATTCCCATCTCTAAGAATTTTTCACACTTTGCTGTGATCCACACAGCCAAAGGCTTTAATGTAGTCAATGAAGCAGAAGTAGATGTTTTTCTGGAATTCTCTTGCTTTTTCTATGATCTAACAGATGTTGAGCCAGACATCTTGGAATGTGAAGTCAAGTGGGCCTTAGAAAGCATCACTACGAACAAAGCTAGTGGAGGTGATGGAATTCCAGTTGAGCTGTTTCAAATCCTGAAAGATGATGCTGTGAAAGTGCTACACTCAATCTGCCAGCAAATTTGGAAAACTCAGGAGTGGCCACAGGACTGGAAAAGGTCAGTTTTCATTCCAATTCCAAAGAAAGGCAATGCAAAAGAATGCTCCAACTACCGCACAATTGCACTCATCTCACATGCTAGTGAAGTAGTGCTCAAAATCCTCCAAACCAGGCTTCAGCAACATGTGAACCGTGAACTCCCTGATGTTCAAGCTGGCTTTAGAAAAGGCAGAGGAACCAGAGATCAAATTGCCAACATCCGCTGGATCATGGAAAAAGCAAGAGAGTTCCAGAAAAACATCTACTTCTGCTTTATCGACTATGCCAAAGCCTTTGACTGTGTGGATCACAATAAACTGTGGAAAATTCTGAAAGAGATGGGAATACCAGACCACCTAACCTGCCTCTTGAGAAATCTGTATGCAGGTCAGGAAGCAACAGTTAGGACTGGACATGGAACAACAGACTGGTTCCAAATAGGAAAAGGAGTGCGTCAAGGCTGTATATTGTCACCCTGCTTATTTAACTTATATGCAGAGTACATCATGAGAAACGCTGGACTGGAAGAAACACAAGCTGGAATCAAGATTGC